>CM066331.1:111788426-111988426 GCA_033807585.1 Hydrophis major
TCGCATTCTTTTTCTCTTGCATTCTCTCTCTCTCTCTCTCTTGCATTCTCTTTCTCTTGCATTCTCTCTCTCTTTCTCTCTCACTTGCCCTCTCTTGCATGGTTGCTCTCTTTTGCTCTCTCTCTCCCTCTTGCATTCTCTCTCTCTCTCTCTCTCTTGCATTCTCTTACTCTTGCATTCTCTCTCTCTTTCTCTCTCACTTGCCTTCTCTTGCATGGTTGCTCTCTTTTGCTCTCTTTCTCCATCTTGCATTCTCTCTCTCTCTCTCTCTCTCTCTTGCATTCTCTTTCTCTTGCATTCTATCTCTCTTTCTCTTGCATTCTCTTTCTCTCTCTCTCTTTCTCTCTCTCTTTCTCTTTCTCTCTCTTGCATTCTCTCTCTCTTTCTCTCTTGCATTCTCTCTCTCTTTCTCTCTCACTTGCCCTCTCTTGCATGGACGCTCTCTTTTGCTCTCTTTCTTCCTCTTGCATTCTCTCTCTCTCTCTCTCTTGCATTCTCTTTCTCTCTGCATTCTCTCTCTCTCTCTCTTGCATTCTCTCTCTCTCTCTCTCTCTCTTGCATTCTCTCTCTCTTGTGCTTTCTATTTCTCTCTCTCTCTTTCTCTTTCTCTCTCTCTCTTGCATTCTTTTTCTCTTGCATTCTCTCTCTCTTTCTCTCTCTTGTGGTTTCTATTTCTCTCTCTCTCTTTCTCTTTCTCTCTCTCTCTTGCATTCTCTCTCTCTTTCTCTCTCTCTTTCTCTCTCTCTTTCTCTCTCTTGTGCTTTCTATTTCTCTCTCTCTCTTTCTCTCTCTCTTTCTCTTGCATTCTCTCTCTCTCTCTCTCTGTTGTGCTTTCTATTTCTCTCTCTCTCCTTCTCTCTCTTTCTCTCTCTCTCTCTCTCTTGCATTCTCTTTCTCTTGCATTCTCTCTCTCTTTCTCTCTCTTGCATTCCTTTTCTCTTGCATTCTCTTTCTCTTTCTCTCTCACTTGCCCTCTCTTGCATGGTCGCTCTTTTTTGCTCTCTTTCTCCCTCTTGCATTCTCTCTCTCTCTCTCTCTCTTGTGCTTTCTATTTCTCTCTCTCTCTCTCTCTCTCTCTTGCATTCTCTTTCTCTTGCATTCTCTCTCTCTTTCTCTCTCTCTCTTGCATTCTCTTTCTCTTGCATTCTCTCTCTCTTTCTCTCTCATTGCCCTCTCTTGCATGGTCGCTCTCTTTTGCTCTCTTTCTCCCTCTTGCATTCTTTCTCTCTCTCTCTTGTGCTTTCTATTTCTCTCTCTCTCTTTCTCTCTCTCGCTCTCTTGCATTCTCTTTCTCTTGCATTCTCTCTCTCTTTCTCTCTCTTGCATTCTCTTTCTCTCTGCATTCTTTCTCTCTTTCTCTCTCTTGCATTCTCTTCTCTCTTTCTCTCTCTTTCTTCCTCTCTCTCTCTCTCTTGCATTCTTTTTCTCTTGCATTCTCTCTCTCTCTCTCTGTCTTGCATTCGCTTTCTCTTTCTCTCTCACTTGCCTTCTCTTGCATGGTCGCTCTCTTTTGCTGTCTTTCTCCCTCTTGCATTCCCTCTCTCTCTCTCTCTTGCATTCTCTTTCTCTCTGCATTCTCTCTCTCTCTCTCTCTTGCATTCTCTTTCTCTTTCTCTCTCTTTCTCTCTCTCTTTCTCTCTCTCTTTCTCTTGCATTCTCTTTCTCTTGCATTCTCTCTCTCTCTCTCTCTTGCATTCTCTTTCTCCTGCATTCTCTCTTTTTCTCTCTCTTGCATTCTCTTTCTCTTGCATTCTCTCTCTCTCTCTCTCTCTCTTTCTCTCTCTCTCTTGCATTCTCTCTCTCTTTCTCTCTCTTGCATTCTCTCTCTCTTTCTCTCTCACTTGCCTTCTCTTGCATGGTCGCTCTCTTTTGCTCTCTTTCTCCCTCTTGCATTCTCTCTCTCTCTCTCTCTCTTGCATTCTCTTTCTCTCTGCATTCTCTCTCTCTTTCTCTCTCTTGCATTCTCTTTCTCTTTCTCTCTCTTTCTCTCTCTCTCTCTTGCATTCTTTTTCTCTTGCATTCTCTCTCTCTCTCTCACTTGCCTTCTCTTGCATGGTCGCTCTCTTTTGCTCTCTTTCTCCCTCTTGCATTCTCTCTCTCTTTCTCTCTCTTGTGCTTTCTATTTCTCCCTCTCTCTCTCTTTCTTTCTTGCATTCTCTTTCTCTTGCATTCTCTCTCTCTCTCTCTCTCACTTGCCCTCTCTTGCATTGTCGCTCTCTTTTGCTCTCTTTCTCCCTCTTGCATTCTCTCTCATTCTCTCTCTAGCATTCTCTCTCTCTCTCTTTCTCTCTCTCTTTCTCTCTCTCTTTCTCTTGCATTCTCTCTCTCTCTCTCTCTCACTTGCCTTCTCTTGCATGGTCGCTCTCTTTTGCTCTCTTTCTCCCTCTTGCATTCTCTCTCTCTCTCTCTTTTGTGCTTTCTATTTCTCTCTCTCTCTTTCTCTCTCTCTTTCTCTCTCTCTTTCTCTCTCTCTCTCTCTTGCATTCTCTCTCTCTTTCACTCTCACTTGCCCTCTCTTGCATGGTCTCTCTCTTTCTCTCTCTCTTTCTCAATCTCTTTCTCTTGCATTCTCTCTCTCTCTCTCTCTCGTGCTTTCTATTTCTCTCTCTCTCTCTCTCTCTCTCTCTTTCTCTCTCTCTCTCTCTTGCATTCTCTTTCTCTTGCATTCTCTCTCTCTTTCTCTCTCACTTGCCTTCTCTTGCATGGTTGCTCTCTTTTGCTCTCTTTCTCCCTCTTGCATTCTCTCTCTCTCTCTCTCTCTTGTGCTTTCTATTTCTCTCTCTCTCTCTCTCTTGCATTCTCTTTCTCTTGCATTCTCTCTCTCTTTCTCTTGCATTCTCTTTCTTTCTCTCTCTTTCTCTCTCTCTTTCTCTCTCTCTTTCTCTTGCATTCTCTCTCTCTTTCTCTCTCTTGCATTCAATTTCTCTTGCATTCTCTCTCTCTCTCTCTCTCTCTCTCTTGCATTCTCTTTCTCTTTCTCTCTCACATGCCTTCTCTTGCATGGTCGCTCTCTTTTGCTCTCTTTCTCCCTCTTGCATTCTCTCTCTCTCTCTCTCTCCTGCATTCTCTTTCTCTCTGCATTCTCTCTCTCTTTCTCTCTCTTGCATTTTCTTTCTCTCTCTTTCTCTCTCTGTCTCTCTCTCTTGCATTCTTTTTCTCTTGCATTCTCTCGCGCTCGCTCTCTCTTGCATTGTTTTTCTCTTGCATTCTCTCTCTCTCTCTCTTGTGCTTTCTATTTCTCTCTCTCTCTCTCTCTCTTGCATTCTCTTTCTCTTGCATTCTCTCTCTCTTTCTCTCTCTTGCATTCTCTTTCTCTTGCATTCTCTCTCTCTTTCTCTCTCACTTGCCTTCTCTTGCATGGTCGCTCTCTTTTGCTTTCTTTCTCCCTCTTGCATTCTCTCTCTCTCTCTCTCTCTCTTTCTCTCTCTCTCTCTCTCTTGCATTCTTTTTCTCTTGCATTCTCTCTCTCTTTCTCTCTCACTTGCCTTCTCTTGCATGGTCGCTCTCTTTTGCTCTCTTTCTCCCTCTTGCATTCTCTCTCTCTCTCTCTCTCTTGTGCTTTCTATTTCTCTCTCTCTCTTTCTCTCTCTCTCTCTCTCTTGCATTCTTTTTCTCTTTCATTCTCTCTCTCTTTCTCTCTCACTTTCCCTCTCTTGCATGGTCGCTCTCTTTTGCTCTCTTTCTCCCTCTTGCATTCTCTCTCTCTCTCTCTCTCTCTCTCTTGCATTCTCTTTCTCTTGCATTCTCTCTCTCTTTCTCTTGTATTCTCTTTCTCTCTCTCTCTTTCTCTCTCTCTTTCTCTCTCTCTTTCTCTCTCTCTTTCTCTTGCATTCTCTTTCTCTTGCATTCTCTCTCTCTTTCTCTTTCTCTCTCTCTCTTGCATTCTCTTTCTCTCTCACTTTCCCTCTCTTGCATGGTCGCTCTCTTTTGCTCTCTTTCTCCCTCTTGCATTCTCTCTCTCTCTCTCTTGTGCTTTCTATTTCTCTCTCTCTCTCTCTCTCTCTTGCATTCTCTTTCTCTTGCATTCTCTCTCTCTTTCTCTCTCACTTGCCCTCGCTTGCATGGTCGCTCTCTTTTGCTCTCTTTCTCCCTCTTGCATTCTCTCTCTCTCTCGTGCTTTCTATTTCTCTCTCTCTCTCTCTCTCTCTTGCATTCTCTTTCTCTTGCATTCTCTCTCTCTTTCTCTTGCATTCTCTTTCTCTCTCTCTCTTTCTCTTTCTCTCTCTTGCATTCTCTTTCTCTTGCATTCTCTCTCTCTTTCTCTCTCACTTGCCTTCTCTTGCATGGTTGCTCTCTTTTGCTCTCTTTCTCCCTCTTGCATTCTCTCTCTCTATCTCTCTCTTGTGCTTTCTATTTCTCTCTCTCTCTCTCTCTCTTGCATTCTCTTTCTCTTGCATTCTCTATCTCTCTCTCTCTTGCATTCTCTTTCTCTTGCATTCTCTTTCTCTTGCATTCTCTCTCTCTTTCTCTCTCTCTTGCGTTCTCTTTCTCTTGCATTCTCTCTCTCTTGCATTCTCTTTCTCTTGCATTCTCTCTCTCTATTTCTCTCTCACTTGCCCTCTCTTGCATGGTCGCTCTCTTTTGCTCTCTTTCTGCCTCTTGCATTCTCTCTCTCTCTCTCTCTCTTGCATTCTCTTTCTCTCTGCATTCTCTCTCTCTTTCTCTCTCTTGCATTCTCTTTCTCTCTCTTTCTCTCTCTCTCTTGCATTCTTTTTCGCTTGCATTCTCTTTCTCTCTGCATTCTCTCTCTCTCTCTCTCTTGCATTCTCTTTCTCTTTCTCTTTCTCTTTCTCTTTCTCTTTCTCTTTCTCTTTCTCTCTCTCTCTCTCTCTCTTGCATTCTTTTTCTCTTGCATTCTCTCTCTCTTTCTCTCTCACTTGCCTTCTCTTGCATGGTCACTCTCTTTTGCTCTCTTTCTCCCTCTTGCATTCTCTCTCTCTCTCTTCCATTCTCTTTCTCTCTGCATTCTCTCTCTCTCTCTCTCTCTTGCATTCTTTCTCTTTCTCTCTCTTTCTTTCTCTCTCTCTCTCTCTTGCATTCTATTTCTCTTGCATTCTCTCTCTCTCTCTCTCTCTCTCTCTTGCATTCTCTTTCTCTTTCTCTCTCACATGCCTTCTCTTGCATGGTCGCTCTCTTTTGCTCTCTTTCTCCCTCTTGCATTCTCTCTCTCTCTCTATCTCTTGCATTCTCTTTCGCTCTGCATTCTCTCTCTCTTTCTCTCTCTTGCATTCTCTTTCTCTTTCTCTCTCTTTCTCTCTCTCTATCTCTTGCATTCTTTTTCTCTTGCATTCTCTTTCTCTCTGCATTCTCTCTCTCTCTCTCTCTTGCATTCTCTTTCTCTTTCTCTTTCTCTCTCTCTCTCTCTCTCTTGCATTCTTTTTCTCTTGCATTCTCTCTCTCTCTCTCTCTCTTGCATTCTTTTTCTCTTGCATTCTCTCTCTCTTTCTCTCTCACTTGCCTTCTCTTGCATGGTCGCTCTCTTTTGCTCTCTTTCTCCCTCTTGCATTCTCTCTCTCTCTCTCTCTTTCTTTCTCTCTCTCTCTCTCTTGCATTCTATTTCTCTTGCATTCTCTCTCTTTCTCTCTCTCTCTCTCTTGCATTCTCTTTCTCTTTCTCTCTCACATGCCTTCTCTTGCATGGTCGCTCTCTTTTGCTCTCTTTCTCCCTCTTGCATTCTCTCTCTCTCTCTCTCTCTTGCATTCTCTTTCTCTCTGCATTCTCTCTCTCTTTCTCTCTCTTGCATTCTCTTTCTCTTTCTCTCTCTTTCTCTCTCTCTATCTCTTGCATTCTTTTTCTCTTGCATTCTCTTTCTCTCTGCATTCTCTCTCTCTCTCTCTCTTGCATTCTCTTTCTCTTTCTCTTTCTCTCTCTCTCTCTCTCTCTTGCATTCTTTTTCTCTTGCATTCTCTCTCTCTCTCTCTCTCTTGCATTCTTTTTCTCTTGCATTCTCTCTCTCTTTCTCTCTCACTTGCCTTCTCTTGCATGGTCGCTCTCTTTTGCTCTCTTTCTCCCTCTTGCATTCTCTCTCTCTTTCTCTCTCTTGCATTCTTTTTCTCTTGCATTCTCTCTCTCTCTCTCTCTTGCATTCTTTTTCTCTTGCATTCTCTCTCTCTCTCTCTCTCACTTGCCTTCTCTTGCATGGTCGCTCTCTTTTGCTCTCTTTCTCCCTCTTGCATTCTCTCTCTCTCTCTCTTGTGCTTTCTATTTCTCTTTTTCTCTTTCTCTCTCTCTCTCTCTTGCATTCTCTTTCTCTTGCATTCTCTCTCTCTTTCTCTCTCACTTGCCCTCTCTTGCATGGTCGCTCTCTTTTGCTCTCTTTCTGCCTCTTGCATTCTCTCTCTCTCTCTCTCTCTCTTGCATTCTCTTTCTCTTGCATTCTCTCTCTCTCTCTCTCTTGCATTCTCTTTCTCTTGCATTCTCTCTCTCTCTCTCTCTTGCATTCTCTCTCTCTTGCATTCTCTCTCTCTTGCATTCTCTCTCTCTTTCTCTCTCACTTGCCCTCTCTTGCATGGTCGCTCTCTTTTGCTCTCTTTCTGCCTCTTGCATTCTCTCTCTCTCTCTCTCTCTTGCATTCTCTTTCTCTCTGCATTCTCTCTCTCTTTCTCTCTCTTGCATTCTCTTTCTCTTTCTCTCTCTTTCTTTCTCTCTCTCTCTCTCTCTCTCTCTTGCATTCTCTTTCTCTTTCTCTCTCACTTGCCTTCTCTTGCATGGTCGCTCTCTTTTGCTCTCTTTCTCCCTCTTGCATTCTCTCTCTCTCTCTCTCTCTTGCATTCTCTTTCTCTCTGCATTCTCTCTCTCTTTCTCTCTCTTGCATTCTCTTTCTCTTTCTCTCTCTTTCTTTCTCTCTCTCTCTCTCTTGCATTCTTTTTCTCTTGCATTCTCTCTCTCTCTCTCTCTCTTGCATTCTCTCTCTCTCTCTCTCTCTTGCATTCTCTTTCTCTTTCTCTCTCACTTGCCTTCTCTTGCATGGTCGCTCTCTTTTGCTCTCTTTCTCCCTCTTGCATTCTCTCTCTCTCTCTCTCTCTTGCATTCTCTTTCTCTCTGCATTCTCTCTCTCTTTCTCTCTCTTGCATTCTCTTTCTCTTTCTCTCTCTTTCTTTCTCTCTCTCTCTCTCTTGCAATTCTTTTTCTCTTGCATTCTCTCTCTCTCTCTCTCTCTTGCATTCTCTCTCTCTCTCTCTCTTGCATTCTCTCTCTCTTGCATTCTCTCTCTCTTTCTCTCTCACTTGCCCTCTCTTGCATGGTCGCTCTCTTTTGCTCTCTTTCTGCCTCTTGCATTCTCTCTCTCTCTCTCTCTCTTGCATTCTCTTTCTCTCTGCATTCTCTCTCTCTTTCTCTCTCTTTCTCTCTCTCTCTATCTTGCATTCTTTTTCTCTTGCATTCTCCTTCTCTCTGCATTCTCTCTCTCTCTCTCTCTTGCATTCTC
This sequence comes from Hydrophis major, assembly GCA_033807585.1. NCBI lineage: Eukaryota > Metazoa > Chordata > Lepidosauria > Squamata > Elapidae > Hydrophis > Hydrophis major. The sequence continues at coordinate 111,795,853 of CM066331.1, forward strand.
TTTCTCTTTCTCTTTCTCTCTCTCTCTCTCTTGCATTCTTTTTCTCTTGCATTCTCTCTCTCTCTCTCTCTCTTGCATTCTTTTTCTCTTGCATTCTCTCTCTCTTTCTCTCTCACTTGCCTTCTCTTGCATGGTCGCTCTCTTTTGCTCTCTTTCTCCCTCTTGCATTCTCTCTCTCTTTCTCTCTCTTGTGCTTTCTATTTCTCTCTCTCTTTCTCTCTCTCTCTCTCTTGCATTCTCTCTCTCTTTCACTCTCACTTGCTCTCTCTTGCATTCTCTCTCTTGCATTCTCTTTCTCTTGCATTCTCTCTCTTTCTCTCTCTCTCTCTCTTGCATTCTCTTTCTCTTGCATTCTCTCTCTTTTTCTCTCTCTTGCATTCTCTTTCTCTTGCATTCTCTCTCTCTTTCTCTCTCTTGTGCTTTTTATTTCTCTCTCTCTCTTTCTCTCTCTCTCTCTCTTGCATTCTCTTTCTCTTGCATTCTCTCTCTCTTTCTCTCTCTTGCATTCTCTTTCTCTTGCATTCTCTCTCTCTTTCTCTCTCACTTGCCTTCTCTTGCATGGTTGCTCTCTTTTGCTCTCTTTCTCCCTCTTGCATTCTCTCTCTCTCTCTTGTGCTTTCTATTTCTCTCTCTCTCTCTCTCTCTTGCATTCTCTTTCTCTTGCATTCTCTTTCTCTTTCTCTCTCACTTGCCCTCTCTTGCATGGTCGCTCTCTTTTGCTCTCTTTCTGCCTCTTGCATTCTCTCTCTCTCTCTCTCTTGTGCTTTCTATTTCTCTCTCTCTCTCTCTCTCTTGCATTCTCTTTCTCTTGCATTCTCTTTCTCTTTCTCTCTCACTTGCCCTCTCTTGCATGGTCGCTCTCTTTTGCTCTCTTTCTCCCTCTTGCATTCTCTCTCTCTCTCTCTCTTGTGCTTTCCATTTCTCTCTCTCTCTCTCTTGCATTCTCTTTCTCTTGCATTCTCTCTCTCTTTCTCTCTCTTGCATTCTCTTTCTCTTGCATTCTCTCTCTCTTTCTCTCTCACTTGCCTTCTCTTGCATGGTTGCTCTCTTTTGCTCTCTTTCTCCCTCTTGCATTCTCTCTCTCTCTCTTGTGCTTTCTATTTCTCTCTCTCTCTCTCTCTCTTGCATTCTCTTTCTCTTGCATTCTCTTTCTCTTTCTCTCTCACTTGCCCTCTCTTGCATGGTCGCTCTCTTTTGCTCTCTTTCTCCCTCTTGCATTCTCTCTCTCTCTCTCTCTTGTGCTTTCCATTTCTCTCTCTCTCTCTCTCTCTTGCATTCTCTTTCTCTTGCATTCTCTCTCTCTTTCTCTCTCACTTGCCCTCTCTTGCATGGTCGCTCTCTTTTGCTCTCTTTCTCCCTCTTGCATTCTCTCTCTCTCTCTCTCTTGTTCTTTCTATTTCTCTCTCTCTCTTTCTCTCTCTTTCTCTCTTGCATTCTCTTTCTCTTGCATTCTCTCTCTCTTTCTCTCTCACTTGCCTTGTCTTGCATGTTCGCTCTCTTTTGCTCTCTTTCTCCCTCTTGCATTCTCTCTCTCTCTCTCTCTTGTGCTTTCTATTTCTCTCTCTCTCTCTCTTGCATTCTCTTTCTCTTGCATTCTCTCTCTCTTTCTCCCTCCTGCATTCTCTCTCTCTTTCTCTCTCTTGCATTCTCTTTCTCTTGCATTCTCTCTCTCTCTCTTTCTCTCTCACTTGCCCTCTCCTGCATGGTCGCTCTCTTTTGCTCTCTTTCTCCCTCTTGCATTCTGTCTCTCTCTCTCTCTCTTGCATTCTCTTTCTCTTTCTCTCTCTTTCTCTCTCTCTCTCTCTCGCATTCTTTTTCTCTTGCATTCTCTCTCTCTCTCTTGCATTCTCTTTCTCTCTGCATTCTCTCTCTCTCTCTCTCTTGCATTCTCTTTCTCTTGCATTCTCTCTCTCTTTCTCTCTCTTGCATTCTCTTTCTCTTGCATTCTCTCTCTCTTTCTCTCTCACTTGCCTTGTCTTGCATGTTCGCTCTCTTTTGCTCTCTTTCTCCCTCTTGCATTCTCTCTCTCTCTCTCTCTCTCTTATGCTTTCTATTTCTCTCTCTCTCTCTTGCATTCTCTCCCTCTTGCATTCTCTCTCTCTTTCTCTCTTTCTCCCTCTTGCATTCTCTCGCTCTTGCTTTCTCTCTTGTTTTCTCTCTCTCTTATATTCTCTCTCTTCTCTCTTCCACCCCCCCCCCCGTTCTCTGTTTGTGGGGGGAGAAGAAGGGCTATTATAGAGAGAGGCAGAGACAAAGACAGAGTGAATAGATCTGATGAATATGGTACAACCAAAAGACCTAAACAAGTGAATTGCTGGGGCAATTGCCTAGTTTTTCCTTTGAGCAGTTTTAAAAAAGTCCAGTTGTTTAATTGAATTATTGAATAATGGATGAGAGGCCATAACTAATCAAAGATCAACAAGGCTGGATGCTTCCTCTTTCTCCTTCTTTGTTACTAGTTTTTGTTTCTGCCTGTTGCTTTGGGAGGAAGAACCAAAGGTGATTTTCAAGAGGCAACTGGACTTTCTGGAGTCTTTAAAAAGACATTCACTTCAGAGCTGAAGAAGGTTCTTGGATAAGAAGCAAAAAGATCTTCAAAAAAACACCTCAGAAAGTCCAGTTGCCTCTTGAAAAAGCACTTTGGGACAACCACCACCTGGATGATTGAGAAACTTCACAGACATTTAAAAGGAAGACTTTTACATTTGAAACAATGGAGTTTGGTCTCGCTTTTTATTTCTTTATTTGCTGAAATTGTTTGCTTCAACAATACCAGTACAGCAGCACGAGGGACCATAATAAGACATTAAGGGCTAAGCCCACTTCACTTCCTCTCACCATCCCCCGTTTCCCCTCTCCTTGGCACGTATTGGCATGTAGAAGAAGCATGGTGCAGCTCACCTTGTCTGGCCCTCAAAAGGATTGGAAAGCCCAGGAAGCCACAGACAGACGAGACATGCCCAATTTCAGGTCCAGAATTCATCAGCGGAAAGCTCCGGTGTAGAGGTATGTGGGAATGGCCTTGGGGAAAGGAAGGCAGGAGGAAATTCTGCTCAGGGGGCAATCAGAGGAGAGAAGGAAGAGCCCCCAATGGCTTAGTGGTCGGAGGAAGAAATGTAGCAAGACCAACCTGATGGATCAAGCAGGTAAAAGAGGCAAAGGGAAGTCTGTACTTTAAAGATTTGCAAGGTTCTGCTCAGAGATGGGTATTTAGCAAGTTCTGATCAGTTCTGGAGAACTGGTAGCAGAAATTTTGAGTAGTTTGGAGAACCAGCAAATACCATCTCTGAATGGCCCTGCTCCCATCTCTTCTCTGCCTCCCGAGTCCCAGATGATTGGCTGGGTCTTCTTTGGTTGCCCTGCACAGCAGAACAGAGCTGGAAAGCAGGTTAGTGGGGTGGGGAGGAAATGGGGATTTTACAGTATCCTTCCTCCACGAGTGGGGAGTGTGCTGTCCCAGCCAGTCCATGGGAATTGGATAGGTACTTAGGAATTATGAGTCCCTTCAGGGAATGCATCATGGTAAATGTAGTTAAAGGTATCCTGGGAAATGTAGTCCATATCACGTGACTACATCTGTATTCTTGATTGGCCACTAAATTGACCCTTGAGGGGTTGGGGGAGGTTTCCTCACTCTTGCCTGAACACAGCCTCGTGGTAGCAGTTCTACCCGCTACCTCTACGACTATGGGATAGAAAGATTAATATCATGCTTGATATTAATATATTGGAACAACTTGCCCTCAGAAGTTGTGGGAACGCCATTACTTGAGACTTTCAAGAAGAGATTGGACTGCCCTTTGTCAGAAATGGTGTAGGGTATCCCGCTTGGGCAGGGGGTTGGACTAGATGACCTACAAGGTCCCTTCCAACTCTGATTATCTGTTATTTGTTATCATGCATCCGCTTCAATCCTCATGGGGTTGAGGCTTTATCATCTTTTTGCCTACAAGGCAGATATGCAAAGGATTGGTCATTAAAGAAGACCTTTGTCACAAATGTGAGTAATGAGGATACCCGATGAACCAATAAATGTGCTTTGTTATGGATGTCTTGTTGAGTTTGTCTATCTGCATCTGCACAGCTTAAAAATCCACTACTGTGCAGAATACAGAAAAGTAAAAGATGGTTATTTGTTTTCCCGAAGCCCAAGAAGGATTGCTTAATTTGAATTCCTGACACCAAAAGAGGATTAAAAAGTAAAAAGATGGTTTAATTTGAAGTCCTGAAGCCCATCAGTATAAGGACTCCTAAGGACTCTTGTAACGATAGAAAGCAGCTGCCATGAGTTAGAGAGTTCAGGCAAAAGTGAGGAAAACTTCCCCCAACCCCTCAAGGGTCAATTTAGTGGCCAATCAGGAATACAGATGTGGTCATGTGATATGGACTACATTTCCCAGGATACCTTTAACTACATTTATCATGATGCATTCCCTTAAGGGGACAGCTCACAATTGCTACCTAACTATCCAATTCCCATACACTGGCTGGACAGCACAGGGAGGGAAGGGAGATTTTACAGTATACTTCCCCTGCCATGCCCACCAAGCCACACCACACCCACCAAGTCACACCCACAGAACCAATAGTAAAAAAAATTGAATCCCACCACTGGTTCTGTTAATGCAGCCTTGCAGGAAATTAGATTTAGCTCATTCAGTCGTGTTTACCCTGCGGAGCTTATGTGAGCATTCCAACATCTCATTACCTCTAGGAACAATAGCCCATCACTTGTTCCAAGAGTTTTATATCTTCCTTCTAGCCAGGTCCTCAACTCCATCCCTTCCCATACACACACACACACACACACACACACACACGGCTATTTTCTCACAAGTGGGAGCCTTAAACGTGGCCATCTGCAGGAATGGGGTCCCTGGAAAAGTGGAGCTCATCACTTGCCTTCTCTGGGGTTTTTAGGACTTTGGGGTTTGGTCTACTGGAGACCAAGACTACTGGAACTCATGCTGTTGAGTCTCTTCTTTGGGCTGACCTTCCCAGAGAGGCTTCAGAATCCTCTCCAGTGGTTTGACACTGTTCTGACCTCGGCTTCCCCAAAAAGCACTAAGCAGACTCTTTGTCCCGGCAAAACCCCTTTTATTCAACAAAGGTGAATTTCCTGCATTCACCTTCAGCCAAAGGCCTGGCAAACAGCCTTTCAAGGGTGCAATGAGGAGCACAGACCTTATCGAGCTTGGAGAGCTGCCAAGTAAATATTTCCAAACGCAGTGCTGACAAGGAAGGTCTCAGCACAGAGTCTTTGAGATGCACAGACAGATCTTTGCAATGATGGAATGAATGAATTATTTCCTGCAAAAGCCCCCTTTTTTTGCCTCTTTTAATCCTTATGGGAGGGGCCATTCATTGTCCACCTGTGGCCTTACTCCCATGTCAACCCTGACTTCTTATTTGTTCCTTCCTTTTGGCAGCTCTGCGCATGTGCAAGCTGGGAACCGGATCTAGCTGCTCCCCCGCCTCACTACTATCCGACTCCGAAGGCAGCTGATAACTGCCAGCCTGCCCTGGCCCCATCTCTGCCTCTGATGCAGAGCCCTCATCCGAGCCTTCCTCAGCCTCCAGGACTGGCCCAGGTTCCTTCCCAACCTCCTCATTGTCCGACACTGCTGTCAGCTTTGCTAGCCACCACCTGGCCACAATGTAGGATTGGTTGTGAACATGTCTCCTTGGCTTACAAATAATAAACCCAACGACCTTCTGCAGAAAAGAGTTTAAGAATCCTAGTGATGACTATCAAGGCATTCTTCTCGAGCTCTTCAAACTACAAGCATGTCTACAGGATTTCAAGATGCAGCTGCAATTTTCTTGGAAAATCTATTGAAGATTTGTGTCATGCCCCTGGTGGAGTCTGACTCTGAGGGAGAGGAGGAACAGCCAACAGGGAGCGGAGGTGTGGTTCCTGAGGTTGTGGAGGAGGCTGGGGAAGGGCAGAGGCCGGCTGAGCAATCAGAGAAAGACCCAGGCCCATCCCATATCCATCCTAGGGCACATGGGGAGGAGAGGATGAGGGAGAGACATGGTCTACTCAGGAGAAGAGGGCCTTGATCCTCTTCATGGATTGTAGCTGTGACAACTGAATAAGAGTTTGGACCTGCGTACTGGCAAATGCTGGAAACAAAGCATGTAAATATCTCTAGTTTATAGTTTCTCTCTGAGTTTGGTGTCCTTCCTAGTGTGTGTTACCTGTGGACATCCTCCAGTCCTTATCTTGCCTGGTTTTTGTTGTTTTTTCCCCTCCTTCTTGTATCTGTTTGTATGGGAATTTTTTGTCTTCCATCCAAGATATTCTGAGCTTGGAAGCAAACTGAAGGAATAAAAGGGGCTTCACCTGTTTTCTGTGACTGTGTTTGTTTTGTATCCCATCCTGGGTCATCACAGCCATAGAACTGTCGGAGCAAACTGAGCAACCCTTTAAGCTACGAGGCTGGTGTGGCCATACCTGGAAGCCTAATTTAGGGGCCATAAACTTCCAAATGGAGTTCTAACACAATATCCACTCCAACTCTGAACACATTTATCTTAGCAAAAGTATGACTGAGGAAAGTACAGAGAATAAACATTAAACTGAATTTTCCCACCCCCATCTTTGAATTCCAAATCTGAAGATAAGCCTTGTCTGCTGATAATAAATGCATCAAAATAATAAAGTGTGTAGAAAATTATATTGCTGTCGATAATTTAATTTGCACCAAACAACATTTTGACAAGGTAAGTGTTATATATGATCTCGCATTTCGTATAATATTTGGAAAATATATTCCAGAAAGTCAACATCCAATGACTGGAATCAGCTTAAATAACAATAAATGTCACAGTAGGTTACACACTAATTCAACTTTAATTGTCTTACTATAGAGGCAATGTGGAGGATAGTTAATAATGATTGCATGTTCATTATAAGCTGCTGTTTCAAAGCCATGTCTGCCTTGGTGGCCAACATAACAGATAATCAGAGTTGGAAGGGAGCTTGTAGGTCATCTAGTCCAACCCTCTGCCCAAGCTGCCTTTGGAGTTGGAGATCAGTGGGGCAGAAGAACAGCTAGTGCCTGTTTCTAATGTGCGCGTGCAGAGAGCTGCCAGGAGAAGTTAAGGAACAAGGGTCGACTTGGGAGTAAAGGCTCAGGTGAATGGTGAATGGTCCCTCCTAAAGGGAATAAAGAGGAGCGAAAGGAGAGTGGGGTTTTCAGGAGACAATTAGTTCAACTCATTAGAGTGAAGATCTCTTCCTGACTTCTTGCCAGGAGGTGTTTGGAAGATATTGGCCTGGCAACTCTCCAAGCCCGATAAAGGTCTGTCGTGAAATCCTGGGACTTTGCTGGAGAGGAATTTGCTTTAACCTAAACAAAAGGGGTTTTATCAGGATGTGGAGTCTGCTTCATGATCTAGGGAAGCCTAGATCAGAACAGTGGCCTGTTTCAGGAGTTACTCCAGCGGTGGGATTCTACCTGGTCGGACCTGTTCTATAGAACCAGTTGTTACAAAAACTTGCAAGCAAATTTTATGTGACAGACTCAGGCAGCAGATTGCAGAAAGGTAGATCTCTGAGTGAATCTGTCATTCTGTGAGCTACTCAATCTGCCTGCCTGCTTTGCCTTATTTTGGGTAAAAGTTGCTCTTTTTTTAATAAAAAAATTCAGTATTTACATAAATATTTACAATATTTACATACAAGCCATGCCCACTAAGCCACACCCACAAATTAGGCCGTGCCCACAGAACCGGTTGTTAAGAAATTTGAATCCCACCCCTGAGTTACTCTTTATTAATTATTTGTGGTTCTGTAAGTTTGGGGGGGGTCCCCCCTTTCTCTGGCATGGTGGATGACATTGGAATGATCCCCAAGTGAAGGAGAGGGTTTCTTCCCAAGAGTTGGAAGGTATTATGGAGGAAAGTCTGAGATGGGACTCATCTCATCTCAGAAGACTCAGATTAATCTCCTTTTGGAAAGAAAATGCTTGGCTTCGTGCACCTGAACTTGGTGGGAGACATAGCTTGGGCCGGGCTGGGCTCATGAATCCACTGAATCAGAATAGAGCTGGAAGGGACCTTGGAGCTCTTCTAGTCCAGCCCATTGCTCAAGCAGGAGAACCTAGACAATCTCAGACAAGTGACTGTCCAGTCTCTTCTTAAAACCCCACAGTGATGAAGCACAATTTCCAAAGACAACCCATTCCACTGGTTAATAGTCCTCACTGTTAGTCCTCCCTCCTTAATTCCAGGTTGCTTCTCCCCTTGATTAGTTTCTGTTAAGTACTTGGACATGGGTCAGAGTAAATGGAGACAGCCTCTGAATGTGAACTTTCAGCTCTTTATTGCATAGTGACTTCTCAAAACAACAACCGTGAACTCTGCCTTATATAGGCAACCCTTGTGAGAATTGTCCAATAACGAGCTATGAACGCTAGCTCTTTTAACCAATAAGAATTCTCTGTTAAGGGCCAATCGGATTCCTCAGAACTAACCAATCCGATCTGGCCGCCTAACAGCCAATCAGAAGTGCAGGGCCAGAACCCTGCACTTTACCTCAAGCTCATACTTTATTAACTATGATACATACACAACAGTTTCCATTCATTGTTTATTGTCCTGCCCTCTGGTGCTTTGGAGAAGAAGTTGACCACTTCTTCTTTGTGGCAACCTCTCAAATACTGTGATCCTACTATCATATCCCCCCTAGTCCTTTTTTCTAGACAAGCCAGATCAAGGGTGGGATTCAAAAATTTTAACAACTGCTTCTGTGGGCATGGATTAGGTGGTGGGGATGGCTTGGTGGTCATGTGACCGGGTGGACATGACTTGATGGTCATGTTATTGGCTGGGTGTGGCCAACTCAATATCACTCACATTGAGGCACACATCTCCTCGCCTGGCCTCTCGTGACTGTGGGGATGCTGCAACAGTTGTAAGTGTGAAAAATGCTCATAAGTCACTTTTTTCAGTGCCATTGTAACTTTGAATGGTCACTTCACACAAGCAAAGTACCATCAAAGGAGGGGGAAAAAAAACTCCAGAGACAGGAAGTCTAGTCTGCCAAGTATGTAATAAGGGTTAATGGAGAGTCAATTTCTATAAGCAATACCAGAATGTTTCTTTCCTGCCTTCCTTACAGGATTAGGCTAGTAATTTCTTCTAACAACCGTTTCTAGCAAATAGGTGCAAACCGGTAGAATCCCACCCCTGAGCCAGACCCAAATCCTGCAATCTCTCTTCATATGGTTTAGTCTCCAGAGATGGCAACTTTTGTGCTGTTCTCAGCAGCACTATTGAAAGGAGAAATGGGACCAACCCTCGTATACAATGCTTGCCACACAAATGCTTTGTTGACAGCTTGGAAGAAATGAGAGATCTGCTCCAAAATGGGCTCATGCCTGGATCGCTAAAAAAATTTACACTGGTGTAAAAAAACACTGAAACTTAACGGTGGCACCCTACGTCAGAGTACATAGAGTTAGGGACTCTGTTGACTGGATTCACTCCATGTATTAAGGCAACCCCATTTTCTAATAAGCCAAGAGTGATTTTCCTCATCTTTGTCACAGGTAGCCTTTGAACCTTCCCTTTCTGTGAGGAAAGCTGTCTCCATGACTTTTCTGCCCACCCATTCCCAATCTCGTGGCCCAGGGCAAGGGAAAGCCAGGATGGCTGGGCAGAATTGATTTCAGGCTTACAGCTCTCATGATCCAAAGTCCCTTCTCAGTTTGCTGGTGTACTTGAAAGTCTATATTGTCATCCATTGAAAGTCATATAATATTACATATTATTATATATTGTCATCTATTGAAAGACTATTGAAAGTCATCTGCACCTCTATAACTGTCTGGTTTGGTTCTGCAACCCAACAGGACAGACACAGAGGAATTAGGACTGCAGAAAAAAACAATGGCTAACCTGCCTTCCATGGAGGACCTGCATGCTGCATGAGTCAAAAATAGGCTGTGAAAATATTTACAGACCCCTCACATCCTGGAAATCAACTGTTTCAACTCCTTCCCTCAAAACGACACTATAGAGCACTGCACATCAGAACAACTAGACACAAGGACAGTTTTTCCCAAACGCCATCACTCTGCTAAACAAATAATTCCCTCAACCTTGTCCAACTATTTACAAAGTCTGCATTAATATTACTAATAATCTTCTCACTGTACCTATCACCCCTCCCCTCCCACTTGTGACTGTATGACTGTAACTTTGTCACTTGTATCCTTATAATTTATATGGATTGTTTCCTAGTATGATTTGATTGCTTATTGTACCCTATGATTATTATCAAGTCATAGGGTACTAAGTCATAGGGTATTAAGTGTTGTACCTGATGATTCTTGACTCTTGACGAATGTATCTTTCCTTTTATATATGCTGAGAGTATTTGCACCAAAGTCAAATTCCTTGTTAGTCTATTCACACTTGGCCAATAAAGAATTATTCTATTCTATTCTAATCTATTCTATTCTATTCTATTCTATTAATACTATTCTATTCTATTAATACTATTCTATTCTAATTCTAATTCTTATTCCATTCTAATTCTAGTTTATTCTAATTCTAATTCTAATTCTAATTCTAATTCTAATTCTAATTCTAATTCTAATTCTAATTCTAATTCTAATTCTAATTCTAATTCTAATTCTAATTCTAATTCTATTCTATTCTATTCTATTCTAATTCTATTCTATTCTATTCTATTCTAATTTTATTCTACCCTATTTTAATTCTATTCTGTTTCTATTCTACTTCTGTTCTATTCTTCTATTCTATGGTTAGGGGTACACCTGGTCTCTTTGCAGGTGTTCTTTTTATTTTTTGCTTTTTAACTTGCGAAGAAGAAAGAAGAAAGGATGGGATTTCTCAGCAGGGAAAGCCAGCGGGGACTGACGTCTCCCTCCCTCCGCTCCCAAGAATAACAGTAGCTCTTCCCCCCGCCCGTCCTACCCCATGAGAGAAGACACAGTGAGAAGTCACCCTCCTTCACTCTTCCTCCAGGGTGCAACCTCATCATCTCTGCACGTTCCCTAGCTCTTGCCCGGTTGGTGTTTCTGCCCTCCCTTCCAGGCCACTCCCGCTGGGCTCTTGGGATTCCCATCCACAGCACCTGGAGGCCCTCAAGGGTAGCTTGGATGTCAGCAATGCTGGCCTGCTGCCAGCTGCCCACACATTTCCTTGCCCAAAGTGGGGGGAGGTGGATGGAGGTGGAGACCCCCAGCCTTTCAAGTGGACCACAAACAAAACTTCCACAAAGCCCTCTGTTTTTGGGCTTTTTTTTTTCTCCTTCCAGAAACCTCAGAAACAAATGGGAATTCATCCTCCCTCTACCTCCTCTGTACACCCCCTCCCCTTTCCTCCCTGAATCAAAGCCCTGTCTGCAGGCAATAAACGGGCCTGAATTTTCTGCATTGTCCTTAAATTTGGGCACCCATTGGTAAGTTGAGGTCCGGCGATGTCATAGTACTTAAATATGTAACATCCCAAGCTGGCTTAAGATGGGTGCAGCGTAAACTTGGAGAAATTTCCTTGGAAGTGAGTCAAAGTGCCAAAAGAGAGCAAGTGCTGTCCTTAAAGAAAAAGAGTTTAGTTTAGTTTAGTTTAGTTTAGTTTAGTTTAGTTTAGTTTAGTTTAGTTTAGTTTAGTTTAGTTTAGTTTAGTTTAGTTTAGTTTAGTTTAGTTTAGTTTAGTTTAGTTTAGTTTAGTTTAGTTTAGTTTAGTTCAGTTCAGTTCAGTTCAGTTTATTGCCATTGCACCTCATACAACAAAATTAAATACCACCTTCAGTGTATATTAGGACTATGAAAATAAACACAAACACACACCCTTCGCATTGTATACATTGAATTGAAAACCCTTGATATTGCATTAATATTGCAGAATAGAATAGGTTAGTTTAGTGTCATTGCACCTTGTACAACAAAATAGAATAGAATAGAATACTTTATTGGCCAAGTGTGATTTGGCACACAAGGAATTTGCCTTGGTGTAAATGCTCTCAGTATACATAAAAGAAAAGATACATTAGTCAAGACTTAAGAATCATAACGTACAACATTTAATGATTGTCATAGGGTACGATCAACAATCAAATCATACAAGGAAACAGTCGATATAAATCGTAAGGATACAAGCGACAAAGTTACAGTCCTACAGTCACAAGTGGGAGGGGAGGGGTGATAAGGAGTGATGAGAAGATTAATAGTAATAGTAATGCAGACTTTGTAATAGTTGAACAGTGTTGAGGGAATTATTTGTTTAGCAGAGTGATGGTGTTCAGGAAAAAACTGCCTTTGTGTCTAGTTGTTCTGGTGTGCAGGAGTCTGTAGCATCATTTTGAGGGAAGGAGTTGAAACAGTTGATGTCCAGGATGTGAGAGGTCTGTAGATATTTTCACAGCCCTCTTTTTGACTCGTGCAGTATGCAGGTCCTCGATTAAAGGCAGGTGGGTAGTAATTGTTTTTTCTGCAGTCCTATCCTCTGAAGTCTGTGTCTGTCCTGTTGGGTTGCAGAACCAAACCAGACAGGTATAGACTATGAAAATAAACACAAACACACACCTTTACATTCTATACATTCAATTGAAAACCCTTGACATTAACATTGCAGAATAGAATGGAATGGTTTAGTTTACTTTATTGTCATTGTACCTCGTACAACGAAATTAATTACCGCCTTCAATGTTTCTTATGACAATGAAAATAAACACAAACATATATCCTTCACATCAGTGGTGGGATTCAAAAACTTTTACCACCAGTTTGGTGGGCATGGCTTGGTGGGCACACTTTGCATGCGTGCACACACACAGACTTTGCGTGCATGCATGCACCAAATGTTGACTTTGCACTGGCGCAGAAGGGTTCCAACTCACCTCCTGCAAGCCTGCACGATCCCGGTCACTTCAGCAGCTGCCGTGACACACTCTTCTGTGCCACGCAAAGCAGCTGCACTTCAAAAGCAGAGGATGAAGGTGACTATGGGAGTCCGGACAGGCAGGTGGGTCCAACAGCAGAGCAGTAGAGAGAAGCCGTTCGGTCTCTGCTGCTCATTGTCACTACCGGCTCTGCAGAACCTCTGCAGTAGCTTCCCATTCTATACATTCTATTTGTCTATCTAGTGAAGGGTTCCCCCTATAGAAAATGGAAAATGGCTCCTTCTCTTCCACATCTGAGAAACTTCAGTGAAACGATTGGGTTCAGTATTTTTTTTTTCCCAAGTAAAAATTACAAATGGATTTGTTTCTTTAGAGAATCTATACGGTCATCCCTCTTACAGGTAGCTCTAAATGGCTCAAAGCAAAACAAAAACCACATGATAAAACACAACATAAAGTTCTCACTAAGACAACATAGCAATCCCTATCACTAGGGGGTATTCAGCAGGTTATGACCAGTTCTGGAGAACCGGTAGTGGAAATTTGGAGTAGTTGGGCGAACCCCCAAATCCTACCTCTGACTGGCCCCATCCCCATCTCTTATCTGCCTCCCAATGAGTCCCAGCTGATCGGCTGGGTCTTCTTTGGTTGCCCTGCACAGGAGAACGAAGCTGGAAAGCAGGTTAGTGGGGTAGGGAATGGGATTTTTCAGTATCCTTCCCCTGGAATGGGGTGGAAATGGAGATTTTACAGTATCCTTCCCCTGCCATGCCCACCAAGCCACGCCCATAGAATCGGTAGCAAAAGAAATATTGAATCCTAGCTTCTTGATTCATTCCCATACTGGTTAATGCTTCATTGAAAAGCTAGGTCTTCGTGGTCTTCCGGAAGACTAAATAGGTAGGGCTCCTTCGATCAATCAATCAATCAGAATTGAGCCAATCTCAGAGGGAAAGTGGTTCCAAAGAGCTGGAATGGCCACAGAGAAGCCATACCTTCAAGGCTGCAGAAGATGACAGTGCTTGAGAATGGGATCTGAACTGTGTCCACCCTATCTTACTTAGTAGGATGGACAGTAATCTCAAGGAAAATGTATGGGAAAGTCTATTGCTTTGCTTTGCAGAAGAAATCTGAGCAGCTTCAGTGCTGAAATAAAGGTATTATTATTATTGTTGTTGTTGTTGTTGTTATCATCATCATCATCTCGGAGTTCAGTCTTGATTTCAGACAATTTGTTCTGGTCAATAATTGTAGGTTAACAGCATAAAAAGTAGTTTGCTTCATGGTAGCAAAAGTATGAGAGGGTTATCTTCATTAGCATTGAACTGATTGTGATCAGGACAGCTAAAAAAACATAATCCTACAATTCGCTTTATGTTGTCCTTTTTAAAAAAACCAGATGCCATAAAGATAACTGAAGGATGCAGGACGCTGTATTTTTAACAGATTGCTCCTAGGGGTGGCTTTGATCCTTTTTATCCGTGTGGATCTCCTTGCATTTTTACAGAGTTTTTCAGCAAATTTCAAGGAGTTTTTCAGCAAATTCAAGGACCAGTGGAATGAGGAAAAATTGGTTGGTCAAAGCAGAAGCCCACCCAGGAAGGCAACGTGGAAGGTTGGCTTCTGTTGTGGCATCTTGGCTCCTTTCCCATGTACATCACACCACTAGTTTCCTCCTTGGTCACTTGAAGAGGCTGCTTTCGCCCAGCCAAATACTAAGCAGATGAAGGCTAATACTTCTCAGTGTGGAAATTAAGGCATTTGTCCTTTCCGCTGAGCCATGAGCTGTGGTGTGTATCTTACCCTTCTTTCTTTTCATTCCAGCCAACTGCTTTCTTCTTGAACCGTTCCAGGCCTTGAGTTATTATTCAAAGCAGGGGTGTCAAACTCTGTTATGTTCTGCGCATGGGCGCAAGAAGTAGAGACAAGACGATGAACAGTGAACTACAACTCTTTATTTAACATTGTGGAACAGAGCAAAAACTACGGCAGCAACGGCCCTTTTTATAGGCAAGCTGCTGATCAAATAACCAATAAGAAACAGGAAGCGTTAGCTCCCTTAACCAATGAAAGAGGCCCGCTAATAGCCATTTAGATTCTCCTGAATGGACCAATCAGATGTCGCTATTATCGGCCAATCAGAAGTGCAGGGCCAGAACCCTGCACTTTTCTAAAGGTTTTAATAATCTTTATTTAAGCACTTTTATTAATTCACAACAAACTCCATTTCATTGATGGCCACATCAGGGTTGGGTTTGACCTGGGGGTGGTGGGGTGGACATGGCCAGCTTGACATCACTTGTATCAGGGGCACCTTTGGTGGCCCAAGAACCTATGAAAATGGGCTCCCGAGCTCCATTTTCGGCTGCAACAGCCTCCTCCAATCAGGGGTAGGCTACTGGGGGGATTTGCAGAGGTTCAAGCGAGCCCCTAGCTAAGATTCTGTACAGTTCAGAGAACCCCCAAATCCCAGTCTTGGCTGGCCCTGCCCACCCTGCTCCGCCCCTCCCAGGACTCCCCACGCGGCCTGTTTTGTTTTTTGTTTTTTTAAAGAATTTTATTAATTTTCTACAAACAAACAAGACAAACAAAACATTAAAACATCAACTCTCATATGTACATCCAGTGTGTCGGTTGGTTCATCAATTTTGTGCATTCATTTTGTAATCTCAATTACAATTATGTTACATAACAACACATATTGTCATTCCGAACTTATATATCCTAATATCACTAAAAAAAAGAAATTTTTGACTATACTTTTAATCATTCATGCTTTATGAGATAACAATACTTTAACCAGTTTATTCTGTAACAAATCATATAATCATACCAAATCAATCCTAAAAAACCCTTTATAAATATAGTGTCATATAACAAAGGCAAGTAAAACAAAATAAAGATATTCCTTACTGTCTAGCATTCTAAATATTCTATTATCGTATTTTATCATCTAGCCATTGATAAAAAAGATCCCAAATTTCATAAAATTGTTTCTCCTTTTGCTCTCTAATTTCAAATGTCAATCTACTCGTCTCAGCACATTCCAATATTTTTTTAATAATTTCTTTCTGTAATGGTATTTTCTCATTCTTCCAATTTTTAGCAAATACAATCCTAGTCGCTGTCAATACATTTACAATCAGGTATTTCAAATCTTTACAATATGTATCAGGTAAAATTCCCAATAGAAGATCTCTGGTTTCAAGTCTATGTGTTTCTTTGTCATTTTTTCCAACCACATGTGAATTTTAGTCCAATATTTTCTGACGTCTTCACAAGTCCACCACATATGGTAATACGAGTCAGGTATCTGATGACATTTCCAGCATTTTTCAGATTTGTTCTTAAACATTCTTGCTATTCTTGTCGGGGGAAACCCACGCAGCCTGTTTTTGATGCAGGAAACTGCAGGGCCCACTGAGAGGCTTGGGACGGATGAAAAACGGGCCTCCTGGAAGTTCGGGAGGGCTGGAAATGGGCCCGTTTCCAGCTTCCAGAGAGCCTCTGGAGACCGGGAAGGCCATTTTTGTCCTCCTGGAGGCTTGAAAGAAGCCTCAGGAGCTCGGGAAGGGCACATATGCCCATGCCCATCCAGCAACCGGGCAAATTGCTAAAATTTTTGAAGACTGCAACCCACTGCCAGCAAAAGCAGCCCTCTCGAGCTCCGTTTTCACTAGCAGAGGCACTGCGGGACAGATCTAAGCACCCCTTGAGTTTGACACCCCTGTTCTAAAGAATAGATTTCAGAATCTGTGATTTTACAGTATAATAGCTTTGCTGTAAACCAGTGTTATGGCGGAAAGCCTTGCTTGCAAACCCAGAGGGGATTTGTTTCTGATTTTAAAAAGCAATGAAACATGAAGTTCACTAGATCAAGCATCGCTGGTTGGTGATAATATCAGGAGTGGAACGCACTGAACACCTGAAACAGAAATCAAAGGCTGTTTGTTCCTACGTGGGGAACCTGCTTGGACTTATCTACACAGAAGATTTAAGAACTCTCTTCCTCTCACCCTTTCTAGCTCTTTTCCCATTTCTTTTCAGGGCTAAAAAAATATTCTTAAGGCAGGCGTGGGAGAAGTTAGGTAAACTTTGGTGCAATACGGGGGAGATCGGAAGTAGAGGAACAACAATCCTAAGTTTCATTAACAGAGGGATACAATCAAGGTCAAGGGAGGTACTAATTGTTGTGAATTAATAAAAGTGCTTGAATAAAGATTGTTGAAACCTTAAAGTAAAGTGCAGGGTTCTGGCCCTGCACTTCTGATTGGCCGATAATAGCGATATCGGATTGGTCCATTCAGGAGAATCTGATTGGCTATTAATGAGCCCTTCTCATTGATTAAAAGAGCTAACATTCCTGTGTTTTCATTGGCTAAATACCCAAGAGCTTGCCTATATAAAGGGGGCTGTTGTGGCCGTTGAGAGAGTTGTTGCACCATGTTAAATAAAGAGTTGAAGTTCACCGTTCATCGATTCGTCTCCACTTTTTGCGCCATGCACAGAACATAACACTGGCGACGAGGGTGGAATGTGGAGACGTCAGAGCTGACTGAACACTACAGAGCGATAACTGAGCACGTGGCTGAAACGCACCAATGGCGGAACCATGTCTGGCAGCGTCATACCACCCGCTCCATTTGACCCAGCACAAGAAGACTGGGACTCATATATGGATCGCTTCCAGATGTTTCTGGAGACCAACAATTTGAAGGATGCCACTACCGGAAAGAAACAGGTGGTATTCCTAATTCATTTTGGACCAACCATATTCAAGATGGCCAAGGCACTAGCGAAACCGGCAGAAGTGAAGTCCATGGACTGGGACGTCCTCGAACCCCTGCTAAGGGCCCACTATGCACCAACCGTACCAACGCTCGTGAGAAGGCATGAATTTTACCAGAGAGATCAGTGGAAGGGCGAAAGTGTTGCAGATTTCATAGCTGATCTCCGGAATCTGGGAGGCCTATGCGGGTTTGCCGACCTAGAAGAAGCCCTGAGAGACCGAATAGTTCTGGGATTAGATTCACCAGGCGTGCAGAGTAAGCTGATGGCGAAAGGTGACATTAGCCTTACAGATGCCATCGCTGATGCTACTGCAGCAGAAGCAACCAGGAAGTCGGCTGCCCAAATGCGCCGCACCCACGCTCCACTTCGCCAACTCGCCAGCGAAGTTTCACCTCACTTAGAAGAACAGGCAACGACAGCCCACCACGAGGACCTCGAATCGTCATCGGAAAGCGATGAAGAAGAGGTCAACCGGCTCCGGTCTGAACAAGACCAACGCCAGAGATCGCAGTACCAATGCGCTTGTTGTGGGGCAAGCCACCCCCAATCAAACTGCAAATTCCTCGACATGCTCTGCCATGTGTGCGGGAAAAGAGGCCATATCGGACGAGTCTGTAGAAGCAAGCAAGGACCCAGCCAGACCCCGAGGGGGGCTAACTATTGCCAATTTACAGGAAGCCATCCTGTAAAGCGAGAACCCTTGAACCACCAATGGAACAACCACTCCTACAGAAACAAACCCCTAAACCACTCAACGAAGCAAGAAAAGGCGCACCAAACCATTATGATTGGTCACGCCTCATCACTGGATGCCAAGAAGATCCGGGTGAAAGTGGCTATCAAAAACCAGCCTTGCATGATGGAAGTCGATTCAGGATCATCCCTCTCGATGGTTTCCTGGAAGACCCTCAAGCAACTCATTCCTACCGTCCGGCGACAAGACCTCCGATTCGAAAGAATCATACTCAAAGATTACTAGGGAAATCGAATTCCAGTCGTTGGATCCAGCCAAGTCCGTGTCTCATTTAAAAATTGTACCGCATCTCTACCCTTGACTGTAGTCGACAGGGATCGGCCTAACTTGTTAGGCCTCCAATGGTTCACTCCACTTGGAATTGAAGTAGCCGGCATTCACTGAACCAGCAGCAACGACTGGGAAGAGGCTCTCGTCCAAGAATTCCAGGACGTCTTTGCAGATAAACTAGGCGAGTACAAGGGGACCCTGATATCATTTAACCTCAACCCCGAAATAGCTTCCATCCGCCTTAAGCCTCGTCAAGTTCCATTTGCCCTTAAACCAAAGATTGATGAGCAGCTTGATAAATTAATAGCCCAGGGGGTGTTAGAACCAACCAACCATTCTCCCTGGGAAACCCCAATCATGACACCCATCAAGCCGGATGGATTGTTAAGAATTTGTGGGGACTACCGAGCCACCCTGAATCATGCCCTGCAGCAAAATGCTTACCCAGTACCGGTGGTGCAACACCTTCTCCATTCCCTGGGGGGGCGGAAAAGTCTTTGCTAAACTAGATCTAGCCCAGGCATACCAACAACTGACTGTAGACAAAAAATGGCAGAGGCCCAAACGATCGTGATGCACTGAGGTGCGTTTAAATGTAACCGACTCCAATTCAGAGTAAGCGTGACCCCGGGAATCTTTCAAAGTTTGATGGAAAGACTATTACAAGGGATAAAAGGAGTTGTCCCCTATTTTGATGACGTTTTAATTGCTGCTCCGACTCAAGAAATACTAAGGGAGCGCCTGGGGTTGGTTCTTCAGAGATTTAAAGACTCGGGTCTCAAAGTTAAAAAAAAACAAGTATCAACTATGTACGCATCGAGTAGAATTTTTAGGATATTTAATAGATAAACAAGGCATTCACCCCACCGATAGCAAACTTAGGGCAATCAAAAACGCCCCAAAAACCTGCAATAAGGATGATCTCCAAGCTTTCCTAGGCCTTATCAAGTTTTATAACGTCTTTCTGCCTCACAAAGCAACCGTAGCCGAACCCCTACATCGTTTATTGGACAAAAAAGCAACCTGGGTTTGGGGGCACCAGGAGGAACATGCATTTCAACAAGTAAAAAAACCTATTGACCTCTGACGCTGTTTTGATGCAGTATAATGAGACTTTGCCTTTTATGGTTACATGTGATGCATCACCATTTGGAGTGGGCGCCATTTTGAGCCACGTTTTACCAAAGGGAAGTGAAGCCCCTGTTGCCTATTTTTCAAAAACGCTATCAAAAGCAGAACGCAATTACAGTCAAATCGATAAGGAAGCTCTTGCTATTATATCTGCTGTTAAACGATTTCACGAATATATTTATGGGCGGGCTTTCACTATAATAACTGACCACAAACCTTTACTGGGAATAATAGCAGGAGATAAACCAACCCCTTATATATTATCTCCCAGAATGACTCGCTGGTCAGAATTCTTGGCTGCCTATAATTATAAGTTGCAATACCGCCCGGGGAAAGCCATTCCCTACGCTGACACATTGAGCCGTGCACCACTTCCAGAAACCGTTGACCCTGCTCCGACTGTCACAACACTGCAGATCGAGACACTCCAAAAACTGCCACTGACAGCTCACGATGTCGCGATTGAAACTAAACGCGATCCCATTTTAGCACGTGTCCTCAGCTGGGTAGAGCGTGATGGCCATTGGACCAAATCCCTGACAACTACGTTCCCTTTAAAAGTTGACAGACGGAACTGTTTTCCCAGAAAGGCTGCATCATTTGGGGTGATAGAGTCGTTGTCCCAGAGCGGTTACAGCGAGCGGTACTGAGAACCTTGCACGATGGCCACCCCGGCATCGTGCGCATGAAAGCACACACACGAAGCTATGCATGGTGGCCGGGCATAGACAAGCAGATCGAAGCCTGGGTAAAGACTTGTCACAAATGCCAGGAAGTCAGCAATGCCCCACCGAAAGCAACCCCAACAGAATGGGAAACACCCAGGGGACCATGGTCCCGTATTCATCTGGACTTTGCGGGACCTACGAATGGACACACATTTTTATTAACAGTGGATGCCTACTCGAACTGGCTCGAAATCCATGAGATGAAAAAGACAACAACTGAATCAGTCATCAGGAAATTGGACAGATTATTTGCAACACACGGACTACCGGACATTCTGGTATCTGACAACCGGCCCCAGTTTACTGCACTTTCTTTTGAACAGTATCTGGCGGACCGCGGTATTCGCCATGCGCTAACTTCACCGGCGCATCCTGCGGCCAATGGAAGGGCCAAGCACATGGTACAATTCGTCAAAAGAACTTTACATAAAATGGACTATGGCAATATCAAAGACAAGATTAAGCGGATACTCCTTTTGCAGCACATCACTCCACACAGGGTCACCAACAAAACTCCCACTGAGTTATTGATGGGACGAAAACTTCACTCCCATCTCAACCGACTACACCCATCGTACGAACCTGAAAAACCACACGGATCCAGCGGGAAATGCCGTAACTTCCAGGTAGGCGACTTAGGTTTCGAAAGAAACTTTTACAGCAACCCATTGTGAGTCGAGGCAACTGTAATCCAAGTAACCGGACCCAGATCGTACCTAGTGAAATGTCGCAACGATAGAATATGGAAGCACCATATTGATCAGCTGCGTTCAAGGCTACAGTCTGGGGTCTGCGATTCCGGTGATTTCCAAAATGAGGGGGGAGGAGACGCGAAGGAGGCTGAGTTTGGAATGGCGGAAAGCACAAGCGGAAGAAATGACCGCTCAGACACAACAGATGAAGAAGGATCTGGGACAGGGGTAAATTCGCCTCAAAGGGATACCGAGGACATTAGTGGTAATGAAAGTTTAGATACAGAACCAGAGGCACCCTGTTCACCAGATAACGTCCTACCCCAACAAGACTCTAGACAAATACCGGGAGGACAACGTAAATCAAATAGACAATCAAAACAACCGGCCTACCTCAAAGACTACGTGACCACACCCCTTAAACGGAACCCGGGGGGAAGGGTGTGAATTAATAAAAGTGCTTGAATAAAGATTGTTGAAACCTTAAAGTAAAGTGCAGGGTTCTGGCCCTGCACTTCTGATTGGCCGATAATAGCGATATCGGATTGGTCCGTTCAGGAGAATCTGACTGGCTATTAATGAGTCCTTCTCATTGGTTAAAAGAGCTAACGTTCCTGTGTTTTCATTGGCTAAATACCCAAGAGCTTGCCTATATAAAGGGGGCTGTTGTGGCCGTTGAGAGAGCTGTTGCACCATGTTAAATAAAAAGTTGAAGTTCACCATTCATCGATTCGTCTCCACTTCTTGCGCCACGCACAGAACATAACACTAATATCACTCTATAAAGCCTTATTAAGACCACACCTAGAGTACTGCATCCAGTTTTGGTCACCACATTATAAAAAAGATGTTGACACTCTAGAAAAAGTACAGAGAAGAGCAACCAGGATGATGAAGGGACTGGAGGCTAAAACATACGATGAACAGTTGCAGGAACTGGGCATGGCTAATCTAGGGAAGAGAAGGACCAGAGGAGACAGGATAGCATTATTCCAATATTTGAGAGGCTACTATCAAGGAGAGGGGGTCAAGCTATTTTCCAAGGAACCTGAAGGCCAGACAAGGAATAATGGATGGAAACTGATCAAGGAGAGATTCAACCTAGAAATAAGGAGGAATTTTCTGAGAGTGAGAACAATCAACTGATGGAACAGAAGTTGCCTTTGGAAGTTGTGAGGGGCTTTTAAGAAGAGATTGATGACTGCCATTTGTCAGAAAGGATGTAGGTTGGGCAGGGGGTTGGACTAGATGACCTACAAGGTTCCTTCCAACTGTGTTAAACATTTCTGACTCACAATCTTATTGTAGCAGACACCTTTGGAGAGTACATCTTGAGATTGATTCAAACTACAGTGGCAGAGTTGCAAGAAAGCATCAAAACATCGATACGGGTAGAAACAATGGATCTCTCTCTGATTTCTTCCGTGCTGGCAGCTAACAGGTCAAGAACTGGCAGCTCTTCCTGGAGTACTCAGCACTACGAAAATGCAGCAGAGAAGCTCAGTGGCCATTCTTGCCATAGAGAGCTTTCCCTTCTTTGACAGCACCCTCAAGGCCTGTAATATGTAGCCTGGCCTTATTTTTTCACTTCAGCTCGGAATCAAATTAAGTACATTGTTCTATCTCAGTTACTTAGCCGCAATTCTTATGTCCTAGTGCTGCTTTCCAGTGATGGACATTTAATGTCCTTAAGGCTCTTCAGTTCCATCTTAAAAAGGAAACAGATTTATTTTCTTATTTTAGTGTGGGAGATCAGGCAGCATTTTAGAAGGAGAAGAATAAAGATAAAACTGGGCAGGGAATGTAAATTAGATCATCAACTTGCAATATTAGGGGTTTTGTTTTCAACTAACAAGAGTTAAGTAGGAATCAGAGACAATTTTCATAGCGTGCTTTTTAAAAGTTCTATTATTAATGGTCAGAAGTTATACATAATTGAAAACTTGTGTGAGTCCCAAAGCAACTCTTGGAAGATTTGGATTTTTATGGCAAATCTTGATCAGCCCCACTGAATATGTGAAACTTGGAGCAATTTCTTTCGACACTATCTACTGCGTTTTCCCAAATACATCTTCAAATATCCTATTTGAAAGTTTGTCAAATAGTTAAATGATTTTTTTCTTTCTTTACCATAGGACGAGATTTGTTGAGTTTGGTACACTTGTCTTTGTCTCAGAAGTCACATCCAGGACCCAAAACTCCAATTTACAGTGTGTGTGTGTGTGTGTGTGTGTGTGTGTGTGTGTGTGTGTGAAGCCCCAAGCACCTCTTTTGTGGTACCTGTGTCCTAGGTATGGGCATCAATTCTCATCCCATCAACCCATTTGATTAATGATCAGCTGCTAGAAGTTACAGTTCATGTAGGCTACTGTTCTGAGGGTGGGTGTAATATTTATTTTTATTTTATTATACATTTTTCTTCATTTTGGATGACAGTTTCAAGTTTTGCAGCAGTGATATACTGGTTATATCAACATTTTTTTTTAATAATATACATCTTATTATACACCCTGGGTTCAACTATTTAATTCTTATTTATACAATATCGTGTTTATATCTATTCTTTCTATAGTTCTATCAAAAATCTCTCTATATTTATCATTCTATATATTTTAATTTACACTATTGTACTTTCTTACCCTAATATTACTTGCAATAAGTATTTTTTTCTAATTATCATTATATTTGTATTTATTTCTGGTTCCTTGGTCGTCTTTCATTGTTAATTTTCTAATCTTTGCATCTGTTAGTTAACCAATTATACCATATGTCCCAAACAGAAAAATATTCGGATTCTCCTTTATCTTTAATTTCCATCGTCAACCTGTCCATTTCAGCACAATCTAATACTTTCTTTATTACCCCAAAGTGGTAATAATGGGTGTAATATTTAATTCACCTGCTGCCCATCGGATGGGACAGGTATATATTCCCATGTCAGAGCTTCATAGGAGAGTACCACTATGTGGTAAGGGATACAGTGAAGTTTACTGGAAAGAAAGAAACCTACCAGATAAAGCTAAAACTCTTCCATTTTCCAGAAAGGATAAGTATAACAGATGTTGATGCTTTGGAAAAATTTCAGAGAAGAGCAACTATGATGATCCAAGGCCTGGAGACCAAAACACAGGAAGAACGGCTATAGGATTTGGGTTTGGCTAGTCTTAAGAAAAGAAGAATTATAGGTGACATGATAGCAGTGATTCAGTATTTGAGGAGCTGCCACAAAGAAGAAAAGAGGGTCAAATTATTCTACAAAGCAGAGGTGGGTTTTCAGCAGGTTCTGACCAGTTCTGGAGAACCAGTAGCGGAAATTTTGAGTAGTTTGGAGAACCGGCAAACACAACCTCCGATTGGAGATTTTACATGCCCACAGAACCAGTAGTAAAAACATTTTAATCCCACCACTGGACAAGATGTTTCGTATGAAGAATATTGAAGCCAAATAGTATGTGTGTCTGTCCAGTTTTCTTGAGGATGCTCTCTGGCATCAGTTGGGCTCTGGCTTCTTCCGAAAGATGCTTTGGGATGTCGATCCAGCCTGGCGCCTGAGGAAAACACCTCACAAGTCAAATCACTAGATAAAGGTAGTGTAGAAAGTTAGCACCCACCCCTCTCCTAGAAGAATGACATAGGTTGAGAAATATTAAAAAGGCAGAATATTATATCTCCCTGGATGAGAAATGGAGAAATGTGCACTTGGAAAGCACCCTCCCGCTCCTTTCTTAATAGCCCTCAAGCAGATGTTAGCACTAAAGAGATAAAAAGATAGCTAGATCTATTCATAAGCAAATTCCCTGCACAAGGTTTGAACAAAGGTACCCTCAGCCACAATAGGAATTGCCCTAAAAGCCCGTTCACTGTATCAGCAGACCAAACTTCAACCAAACGTAGCTGAGACAAACTCCTAGGATTTGTACTTTGCCTATAGAACCAACTATGACTCCTACATAACCCCTACATGGCCCCAAGGTAGTCTGACAACAGCCAATAGAATACATGTTCTTGCACAGGAACAGGAAGCTCAAGTGCAAAGCTCAAGAGAAGGTATAAAACCCCCTCATTCTCAATTCCATATAGTCAGCTGCACCAGAATTACAAACACGTGGTTCTGCTTCATCAATAAATGCACCCTCTTTCCAATCAGCCTCCAGCCTCCATTTTGTCTCCAGTGCCGTTCTCCCGGCTTGGAATGGAACCAGAGGGATATTTCTTCCAACCGTAGGTTTATCATCAATGAACTCTAACTATTAACAATCGGGTTTTTTAAAAAAGGAAAACACACACACACACACACACCAGCAGTATAATCAGTTCTGGAACTGCCTGGTATTGAGAGAATAACATGAGAATGCCATGAGAAAAATCCCAGATGCAATCTATGCAAACGGTGCATCGTGGAAAATGTGTGTGTGCAGAAAACCTCACTGAGCCCTAAACCCGAGAGAAAGAGCCCTGTGTTCAGCCACGGTTTCCCAGAGTTGCCGTCTGCCACCAGGACGAGGCCGAAAGGTGAGAGGGCCCCAGCCAATGGGAGAGGACAGCCTTAATCTTTTCTTCCACATGCATGAAGTAAGGCCGTCATCCAGTATGTAAATGTGGTGCTTCTTCAGTAACAGGCCGTCTATGTAGGCCACCCGTATGTATTTTAATTCTATTCTCTAAAGGTCAGGCAATGCAAAGGGAAATAGGCAATCCTATATGCTTCCTTCTGGACCTTTGGAGGGGAGGGCACAGCCGGCGGGAAGGGGCAGAGATCGCCCAAAGGCCTTTCAAGCAACCGGATGAGGAGAAGAAGAAGAAAAAATTGTTCTCCAGGGAAAGAGGAAAGTGTTTAGGCCAGGGTAGGTGGGACTGCCAGGTGCGCCTCAGGGCGGAACTTTTTCACAGGCTCAACCGAATCCGAGGATGGAGGCATCTCTCCCCCTCAGGTGCTGTGATCTGTCTTTGCACCCCACCTGGCCTTTTCTCCCCTCAGAACACTCCAGAAGGGGAATGTTTTGGGACGGGGAAGGAAGAGGCGCATTTGCTGAGGCCTGAATGGGGCCAGAATTCCTGCTTCCAACTCGGTCTAAGATATCTCAGCAGGCAGGGAGGATATCAATGCATTCTTTCTAAGTTCCTATAAGGGCACTCTCTCCTCCCTCCCTTCCTCTTTCTCTCCTCCCTCTCTCCCTCATTTTCTCTTCCTCTCTCTCCCTCTCCCTCTCTCTCATTCTCTCTCCCTTCCCCTCTCTTTCATTCTCTCCCTGCCCCCTCATTCTCTCCCTCCCCTCTCTTTCATTCATTCTTTCCTCCCTCCCTCATTCTCTCTCCCTCCCCCTCTTCCATTCCCTCCCCCTCTTTTTCTCCCTCCCCCTTTCTCTCCTCTCTCTCTCCCTCTTTCTCTCCCCCCTTTCATTCTCCCTCCATCTTTCTCTCCCTCCTTCTTTCCCTTTCTCTCCTCCCTTTCTCATTCTCTCTCCCTCTCCCTCTCATTCTCTCTCTGCCTCCCTCTTTCCCTCTCCCTTCCTCCCTCTCTCTCATTCTCTGTCCCTCTCCCCTCCCTCCCTCTTATTTTCTCTCTCTCTCCCTCCCTCCCTCTCTCTCATTCTCTGTCTCTCTCCCCTCCCTCTCTCTTATTTTCCCTCTCCCTTCCTCCCTCTCTCTCATTCTCTGTCCTTCTCCCCTCCCTCTCTCTTATTTTCTCTCTCTCTCCCTCCTTCTTTCTCTCACTCCCTCTCTCATTCTCCCTCCCTCCCTCTTTTTCTCTCTTCCTCCCTCCCTCCCTTTCTCTCCTCCCTCTCTCCCTCATTCTCTTTCCACCCCTCTCTCATTTTCTCTTCCCCTCTCTCCCTCTCTCTCATTCTCCCTCCCTCCCCGTCTTTCATTCTCCCTCCCTCTTTCTCTCCTTCCCTCTTTCTTGCATCCCTTTTTCTCTCATTCTCTCTCTCTGCCTCCCTCTTTTTCTCTGCCTCCCTCTCTCTCATTCTGTCCCTCCGGCCTCTCTCTTATTCTCTCTCTTCCTCCCTCCCTCCCTCCCTCCCTCTTTCTCTCCCTCCCTCTCTCATTCTCTCTCCCTCCCTCCCTCCCATTCTCTGTCCTTCTCTCCCCCTCCTCCCCCCTCCCCCCTTTGGTGAAGCTCGAAACAGAATTCTTCCTGCAGACTAAATAGAGTGGAATGAAATCTACTGAATTTATTGAAATCACACGGTGCCCATTATTTCAGAACCTGCAAATGTTTCAAATAGTACATGAAGAAAAATTATTCCAAATGATTATTGATAGGTTAATCAACTTAACCACGTCCACTTTCTTGCCCCATTAATGTGGACCGTATTTCACAATCATCAAGCAGAAAAGCCAAATGTTAATGGTTCAGGTAATCGCTTCCTAATGAAGCCACGTGCACCTTCCAAATAATTTACGGCTTTCATAATCACTGAAGTGGTCAGCTAGTCCCACCATGCCACCTATTTTCTCATGCACCTCTTCCAAAAAGGCTCCCTAGTTTGAGTGAATTCCTGGTTTTACTTTTCTCCTAAAAGCATGAAGGAACAGAAAATAAAGAAACGGAAAGGAAAAACTTAGCCCACCTTAACCTAAAATTCTTCAGCTTTGTTGAAAGTTTGTGGGTCCTGGCTGCATTTGGCCAGAGAAATGGCTGGGTTTTTTTTAGTATTTTTCCTTCAATCCAAATTGAGAGAAATCACATGCTTGCTAGTCTGTCGCTCTGGGGAATGCCCTCCTGGAGGCAAAGAAGAGCTGAAGGTCTGGGGCTGTTGGGGAACCACTCTAGACCTGGGTGTGTGTGTTTCCTTTGGAAGGTTAAGCGGATTTACGTGTGGATGGACTCACCTGGATTTGGAAAACAGCGAAATTAGTCTTTGCTTTGAAATGCTGCAGACCATACTGCACTTGGGTGTGGCTGCTTCATCCTGGGCCTCAGCTGCTTTAGCAGAAACCCAAATTTTGGATGTGGTGTAAATCCCTTTTGGAAGAAGCTGTTGTGACTCGCCAGTGACCAGTGGAGCTGTTGGCAGACTCAGACAGTGAGGAGGTTGGGGAGGAACATGGACCAGTCCTGGAGTCTGGGGAAGGTTCTATGAGGGCTCTGCATCAGAGACAGAGTTATCATTAATTTAGGATACTTCTGCTACTTGGCAGCATTCCACAGCACTGACAGGTGTGTGCTTATCTTGGGGAACTAAGTTTAGTTCTGGCTGCGAATGGAAATACCGTATATACTCGAGTATAAGCCGAGTTTTTCAGCACATTTTTTGTGCTGAAAAAAAACCCCATGGCTTATACTCGAGTCAGATTCCCCTCTGAAAAAAAAATGGTGTGGAGCTCCGAAGCTGGGCAGCCACTTCCCTGCTTCCGTGTTTCCTTTGCAACTTTTAAGCATGGGGGTAATCGGAAGCAGAAAAGTTCTTGCTTGAGGATATATTGTTTTTTCTTTTTTTAACTGTTTTTAGGGGGGGAAGACCCACCGCCATGTGAGAATGCTCAGACACGAAATCTATCCGACCGAAAATAAGTGTGTGTGTGTGGGAAGGGGGATTTTAACAGAGGGAAGATGTAGGGAGAAGGCAAAAGTGACGGAAGATCCTTCAGGGGAAACTGAGGGGGAGACTCACCCTTGGTCCAGATGAGCCCCCTTCCCCTTTCTCTAGGCTGAGAAAACAACGCGAGCCGAGGTTGCTTCGGCTCCACTCAGCTTCGTTTCCTCAGCTC
This sequence comes from Hydrophis major, assembly GCA_033807585.1. NCBI lineage: Eukaryota > Metazoa > Chordata > Lepidosauria > Squamata > Elapidae > Hydrophis > Hydrophis major. Next base: position 111,824,812 of record CM066331.1, read on the forward strand.
CAGCTGCTTTCAGTCCACTCAGGAGGAGGGGGAGGAAGCTCACGTTGTTTTCTGAGCTCTAGGCTGAGAAAGCAACGCGAGCCGAGGTCGCTCCACTCAGCTTCATTTCCTCAGCTCCAGCTGCTTTCAGTCCACTCGGGAGGAGGGGGAGGAGGAGGTGGTGGTGGCAGCTCGCGTTGTTTTCTGATAGTGAGATCATTTCCCAAATTAATTGATTCACTAACCCAAAAGAAGAAGATGTTGATGACAGTGGGAGGCAGGAGTCACTCTCTCCCTTGCAAGAAAAAAGCAAGAGCCGTTCTTATGATCTCTCCCTCTCTCTCTTTCTCCCCGGAATACAGTAAAGCCCTTTCCAGCACGCGCGCGCGATCCGCCCCCGCCGCTTTGCACCTTGCAAATGCAAAAACCCTGGGGTTTTGCATTTGCAAGGTGCAAAGGGGCGGGGGCGGATCGCGTGCGCGTGCTGGAAAGGGCTTGACTTTATTGGGGGGGGGAGAGAGAGAGAGAGAGAGATCATAAGAACGGCTCTTGGTTTTTCTTGCAAGGGAGAGAGTGACTCCTGCCTACCACTGTCATCATCATCATCTTTTGGGTTAGTGAATCAATCAAACCTTTCATGATAGTGAGATCGTTTCCCAAATTTCCCTTAAATCAGGGAAGAAATCAGAAACAAACCTTTGGGCTGAGAATAAGCCTGTTCCTATGATGCCATTTTTGTTCAATTCAGTGTGAAAAGTGTGAAAAAACACACTTCTTTTTCTTCATCTTCTTGTTCCCTATTTACTGGTCTCTTTCAAAGAGGAAATTGTTATGTCTTGAATTGGTATACTCGAAATCCCCGAGCCTTGATTGGCTAAGGCGCGGGGATTTCTGATTGGCCAGGCGAGCCGCGCTGATTGGCCCGATTGAAGTCTCCCGCGATTGGTGCAAACCAAGAGCGGGAGACTTGAATCGCTGCCATTGGCCGCGGCCGCCGCTGCGAAAGGTATAAAAGCCGCGGGCTTTTTGCCTTTCGCCGGTTCGGTTCTCCCATTGTTAATAAAGAGCTTTGAATGAAAGTCACCGACTCTGATCATCTTTTTGCGGACACGACACTGGCGACGAAGGTGGGATCTCGCCCCTGAACCGAACCCCGTGTCCACCCAAGAACCAGCTCCAGCGCAGAGATGGCGAAGATAGCACCGCCCGCCCCGTTCAACCCTGCCACCGAGGATTGGGAATCATACTCGGATCGGTTCCGGATGTACCTGGAATGCGCCGGAATGAAGGACGCCCCGGCCCCGCTAAAACGCGCCGTCTTTCTTACGCACTGCGGACCAGAGGTTTTCCAGATGGCCAAAGCCTTGGCCAAACCGGCAGACGCAACCGCCATGGACTGGGACGTCCTTGAACCCATATTGCGGCGCCATTACGCCCCCGAAGTCCCCATCCTGATACGGCGCAACGAGTTCTACCGCCGAAACCAGAAACCAGACGAAAAATTGAGCGACTTCGTCGCAGAACTACGGCGCCTAGGAGGACTCTGTGAGTTCGAAGGTCTGAACAGTCTCATAAGAGACCGCTTCGTACTCGGTTTATGGGATCCTACACTCCAGAGCCGACTTATGGCCAAGGGCGACATCAGCCTAGCCGATGCCCTTACAGCAGCCGCAGCCGCTGAAGCGACCCGCACGTCGGCAGACAGCATGCGAAGATCTGACGCGAAGGGCGGAAACAACAACCCGGCAAGGTCGGCCGACACAAGAAACGAAGCAACCGCACACTACGGTGAATACCAATCAAACTCCAGCACGTCAGAAGACGAGGAGGACATACACCGAGTGCAGACGGGACGCGGCGATCAACGAAGCCGAAAAGGTCGCAGGTCGAGGACCAACTGTGCCGGGTGCGGCGGCGATCACCCCAGGTCAGAATGCCGATTTTTTGACTCTATCTGTAGGCATTGTGAACGACGGGGTCACATCGCCCGAGTTTGCCGCCAAAAGAAGACCCGCAGCCCGCCCAAATGGGAACAGCACGACAGACGGAGAGAAAACTCCCCGCCCAGAACCAGAGAGCGTCAGCCAGACGGTCGGTGGGACCGCACTCAACGATCTCAAAGAAGCGGCGACGGTCGGCGAAAAGAAGAAACCCACCAGACGGTGACCATCGGCCACGCCATCTCCGACAGCGCCAGAAAGGTACATGTAGAAGTACATATCGAAGGCCAGCCATGCAAAATGGAAGTGGACTCCGGGTCCTACCTTTCCATGATTGCATGGCACGAAATCAAAAGACTGGTGCCTACACTGCAAAAGAGAAACGTGCATGCCCAAAAAGTCATCATTAAAGACTACCAAGGGAATCGCGTTCCCGTAGTGGGCACCAAGAACTTCAATATAACTTACAAAGGCCACACCGAACAACTGCCACTTACAATCGTCGATCGCGACCGCCCAAGCCTACTGGGTTTACAATGGTTCGCCCCGCTTAACATCGCGCTGACAGGTGTCAACCAAGTCACCATCGAAGCTTGGGAACAGCGGCTAGCCCAGGAGTTCCAGGAGGTGTTCGATGGAGGCTTGGGCAAGTACCAGGGGCCCCTTATCTCGTTTGACCTGGACCCAAGGGTTCCCCCTAAGCGGCTTAAACCTAGAAGGGTACCATTTGCATTAAGACCTAAAATCGACGAGCAGCTCGACAAGCTCGTCAAACAAGGGGTATTGCAGCCGATAGACCATGCCAGATGGGAAACCCCTATAGTGACCCCAGTAAAGCCAGACGGGTCCGTGAGAATCTGCGGGGACTATAAGGCCACCCTAAATTGCGCGTTACAACAAAGCGCCTACCCAGTCCCAATAGTGCAACATTTACTGCACTCACTAGGAGGGGGCAAAGTCTTTGCCAAGCTCGACCTCGCCCAGGCATATCAGCAGCTACCTGTGGACGAGAAAACGGCGGAAGCCCAAACAATAGTGACCCATCGGGGGGCTTTCAAGTGTAACCGGCTCCAATTTGGAGTCAGCGTAGCACCAGGCATCTTTCAAAGCCTGATGGAACGTTTGCTACAGGGCATCAAGGGGGTGGTGCCCTATTTTGATGACGTATTAGTAGCGGCACCAAACGAAGCCGAATTAGAAAACAGACTCAGACAAGTCTTAACAAAATTTAAAGAAACAGGACTTAAAGTCAAACGAGAAAAATGCAAACTATGTACAAAGCAAGTAGAGTTTTTGGGCTATCTCCTAGACCAGCATGGCATTCACCCTACGACTAAAAAAGTAAAAGCCATCAAGGAAGCCCCCACCCCAAAGTCCAAAACGGAACTACAAGCGTTCCTAGGCTTACTAAATTTTTATAATGTTTTCCTACCTCAAAAGGCAACGGCGGCGGAGCCTTTACATAGACTCCTAGACAAGAGGGCAGCCTGGACTTGGGGGAGACGAGAACAAGCCGCTTTTCAAAGAACCAAAGACCTCCTCACCTCCGACGCTGTCCTGATGCAATTCAGTGAGACCTTGCCCTTAGCTGTCACTTGCGACGCATCACCCTTCGGCGTCGGCGCTGTCCTCAGCCACACCCTCCCAGACCAGAGAGAAGCACCCATCGCTTTTTTCTCCAGGACTCTGACCAAACCGGAGCGGAACTATAGCCAGCTGGACAAAGAAGCTTTGGCTATAGTTGCCGCCGTTAAACGTTTTCACGAATACCTGTATGGCCGCCCGTTCACCATCGTGACGGATCACAAGCCATTGCTGGGCATCCTCGCCGGAAACCGAGCCACGCCAAACATCTTGTCACCCCGGATGACAAGATGGTCTGAATTCCTGGCAGCCTACAGTTACGAACTGCTACACAAGCCAGGTAAGAAAATTTCGCACGCGGACGCTTTAAGCCGCTCGCCTCTACCTGACACTGAACCTGACCCAGCACCAACAACAAACACCCTAAGTATCGAGAGCTTACCTATTACCGCATCTGACATTGCCAGAGAAACCATTAAGGACAGGCGCCTGGCACGAATCTTACACTGGTTAGAAAAAGGCTGGCCGGAAAAAGACAATGACGAGACTTTTAAAACATTCTGCCAGCGCCAGACTGAACTTTCACTACTGAGAGGGTGTATCCTATGGGGTGACCGGGTGGTAATTCCGGACAGATTGCAAGAAAGGGTCTTGGAGATGCTACATGAGGGTCATCCTGGCATCGTCAGGACTAAAGCCCTGGCCAGAAGCTATGCTTGGTGGCCAGGAATGGACAAACAAATTGAGGCATGGGTCGCCAAATGCCACCGGTGCCAGGAGACCAGATCCAGCCCACCCGCAGCACCTATCCGGGACTGGGAAACACCACGGGGGCCCTGGTCCAGAATCCATCTTGACTTTGCTGGCCCCACAAATGGACATACTTTTTTGATCACGGTTGACGCGTACTCCAATTGGTTAGAAGTTAGCGACATGAAGTCCACTACCACAGAGGCCGTCGTAAAAGAACTGTGTAAACTGTTTTCCACACACGGCCTTCCAGACGTCGTTGTCTCGGACAACGGGCCCCAGTTCACTTCCATCGACTTTGAACGGTTCCTGGCAGAAAGAGGTATCCGCCACGCATTAACAGCACCGGCGCATCCGGCGGCGAACGGTAGGGCGGAACGGATGGTCCAGTTTACGAAAAAGACCCTCCGGAAAATGGACCACGGGGAGATCAGCGACAAAATCAACCGACTGCTCTTCATACAGCACATCACTCCCAATACTACAACCAACAAGAGTCCTGCAGAGCTTCTGATGGGCAGAAAGCTGAGGTCCCCACTCGACAGACTGCACCCGACTTATAACCCGGAGCGGCCCCCAGACTCCAGCTCCAGGTACCGGACATTTAACCCAGGTGACTTAGTCTATGCAAAAAACATGACGGGGGACCCCCTATGGATCCCAGCCGTCATAACTCAAGTCACTGGTCCACGGTCGTACCGGCTCCAAACCATCGACGGGCGAGCCTGGAAGCGACATATCGACCAGCTCAGGTCACGAACAGCGACTGACCTCAACCCCAAGACACGAACCAAGGGGGGAGGGAATACCCGGAAAGACAATCGCAGGAAAAAATAAAACAGAAATACTCACCGGAACACAGCCATCGCGAGTCCCCGCCGGAGAAGAGCAGTCTGGCCAGCTCTACCGACTCGGAGAAGCCAAGCGGGAGCGGCGAAATCCATGACTCAACCGACCCGGTAGGCCCAGGCGGGAGCCACGGCGAAAGAACCGGCCCGATCATCCAGCCGGTTCGCACAGAGGCAGGAGCAGCCAAAAAGATGACCGCTCCGGCCGAGTTACAGCAAGCAAGTGAGTTGCGCAGGTCAACTAGGACTCGACGGAGCCCCGCCTACCTGCGTGACTACACCACGTGATGGACCATACCAAGAGGGGAGGGGTGTTATGTCTTGAATTGGTATACTCGAAATCCCCGAGCCTTGATTGGCTAAGGCGCGGGGATTTCTGATTGGCCAGGCGAGCCGCGCTGATTGGCCCGATTGAAGTCTCCCGCGATTGGTGCAAACCAAGAGCGGGAGACTTGAATCGCTGCCATTGGCCGCGGCCGCCGCTGCGAAAGGTATAAAAGCCGCGGGCTTTTTGCCTTTCGCCGGTTCGGTTCTCCCATTGTTAATAAAGAGCTTTGAATGAAAGTCACCGACTCTGATCATCTTTTTGCAGACACGACAGAAATTGTGAACATCAAACTTATTCTCAACTGTCCTAGTGAAAGTTTTTATTGGCATCTATTTTTATTTTTGAAATTTACCAGTAGCTGCTGCATTTCCCACCCTCGACTTATACTCGAGTCAATAAGTTTTCCCAGTTTTTTGTGGTTAAATTAGGTGCCTCGGTTTATATTCGGGTCGACTTATACTCGAGTATATAGGGTAATTCCCAGTGTTGCATTAAAATAGGTTTTGCTTTTAACACAAGTTTGCGTTTAATTACATTTGACGAAGCCTGGATCAGAACAGTCTTCCCAGATCAACATTCATTTAAACCCAGGTTACAACATTTGCATTGATTTGCGTTGATCAAAATTCTGGAATGTTTGCAAATAAGTGGTGCTTCTGTGGTAAGTATCCATTCTTTACAAACCAGGCAGGGGAAAAAAAATATGTATGTTCAGGTTGACTAGACATTCCTTAATTCAAGCCATTTAGCAATGCAAATCGAAGAAATGTGTGCAACCTACATGGGGCAACCCAAGGAGAGTCGCGTCTCATAGGTTTTACAAATATTTTTTAAGCCCCAAGGCCTGCACAGCAGAAATGGAGACTCCATTGAATTGACCGCAGGGTTTTTATTCTTCATTCAGCTGCTGTACAGCCGAGTCTAAGAACCTTTGTCTAATACAGATTTTTTTTTTTAAATTAATTATTGAAAATATTATTTTTCTTAAGCAGCCCCTGAGAAAGAATTGACTTGATTGGGGATGGGAGAACTCACATAAATTAACTTATCCTTTTTAGGGATGGTGACACCACAAAGTTTGAGAGCCGCTGCGGGATAGGATAAATCAAAGGCCCAAACCAGAGAGTGTGTAACATTCCCAAGATTTGTAGGCCTGCATTAAAATAGCCTTTGCTATCTTTCTAGTTGTTTTTAAAGATGACTCCTCCTCCTCCTCCTCTTCCTCCTCCTCTTCTTCTTCTTCCTCTTCCTCCTCTTCTCCCTCACCCTGCCCCTCCCTCTCTGCCTCCTCCTCCTTCGTTGCTGAGTTTATGGATCCACTCCCAGGACAAGAGTTTGCCATGGCTTTTCAGACAAGATGTTGTGATTTTGGGAACAGTGCTAAGAAGAGCAGCAAAGCTTATCAGAGGCCTGGAGACTGAAACATATGAAGAACGGCTGCAGGAACAGGGTCTGGCTAGTCTAAAGAAAAGAAGGACTAAGGGTGACATGAAAACAGTATTCCAGTACTTGAGGGGCTAAAACAAAGGACAGGGGATCAATGTATTTTTCAAAGCACCAGAAAGCAAGATAAAAAACAAAGGATGGAAAGTATTCAAGGAGAGAAACAACCTGGAATTAAAAAACTTCTTAATAGTGGGAGCAATCAACCAGTGGAACGGCTTGCCTTCAGAAGTTGTGGATTCTCCATCACTGGAGGTTTTTAAGAAGAGACTAGACAGCCACTTGCCTGAAATGGTATAGGGTCTCCTGCTTGAGCAGGGGGTTAGACTAGAAGACTTCCAAGGTCCCTTCCAACTCTGACATTCATTTCACCTGAAACAATGACTGACTTCCTCTGGAGCAGCCCTGGGATTCCCCCCCCCCCAGCCCCGTGTCTTATTTCCACATCTCTCCCTGCTGAGTAATCTGAGATTAGCCAAGGTAAAATCTGTTCCGAACTAAGCAAACTCGTTAGCTTGCAATTCTAATAGTTTTCCTTCCACGACAGGCTCGTAAACCTGCACTTCTGATTGGCCCGCTGATAGCGGATCGTGATTGATTGTTGTTGGCTGATCTGATTGGCTGTTAGCGGGTCGCTGCTGATTGGATGCTCCCAGTGCGGCAAACTCAAATCATTGGGTGTTGTGACAGCAGCCAGCTCTATAAAAGGAGCTGCTGCTGCCCTAGTATCTTTGCTCTGTTCTGAAGTCACTAATAAAGAGTTGGAGTCACTATCCGATGCCTCGTCTCCATTCTTTGCGCCCATTCTCCCAGATCGAACACTGGCGACGAGGATGGGATACGGAGATGATAGAGCTGACTGAACACTCATTGAATGCTAACAGAGCACGTGGCTGAGGGCGCACCAATAGCGGCAGAATGACCAGCGGCACCATACCACCCACTCTATTTGATCCAGCGAACGAAGACTGCGACTCGTATATGGACAGGTTTCAGATGTTCCTGGAAACCAACAACCTGAAGGATGCTACGCCTGGCAAGAAATGAGCTGTATTCCTGACCCATTGCGGGTGCGCCGTTTTTAAGATGGCAAAGGCACTCGCAAAACCAGCTGAAGTTAAGACGATGGACTGGGACAATCTTGCCCCAATCCTCCAGGCCCATTATGCCTCAGCAGTGCCAACACTCATCAGGAGACACGAGTTTTACCAGAGGGACCAACAGGAAAGCGAGAGTGTTGGAGACTTCATCGCAGACCTCAGAAACCTGGGGGGACTCTGTGGCTTCGCAAATCTCGAAGAAGCCATGAGAGATCAAATTGTTCTGGGTCTAAGAGACCCTACAACCCAGAGCAAGATTATGGCAAAGGGGGACATCGGCCTCGCAGATGTCATCGCCGATGCTACTGCAGCAGAAGCAACCAGGAAGTTGGCAGCTCGAATGTGTTGAGCAAACAGACCGCACCGCCAACTCGCCAGTGACACTACACCCCTTCCCGAGAGACACACAATGACCACCCACCATGAAGACCTCGAATCCTTATCAGAAAGCGAGGAAGAGGAGATCAACAGACTCAGGTCAGAACGCGATCAGCAAGATCAACGGAATCGTAAGCCCTCATATCAGTGTGCTGGATGCGGGGGAAACCACCCGCGATCAGACTGCAAATTCCTAGATGCCCTCTGCCGTTCCTGTGGAAAGAGGGGCCACATTGCAAAGGTCTGTAGAAGCAAGCGAGGGTCCAGCCCAAACTGAAGAGAAAATAATTTCCGGCAGACAACAGGCACCCCACCAATAAATCGGGACCAATGAAACCAAGCAACCAATGAAACCACTACTACAGAAATAGAGCACCAGTCACTTCAACCAGATGAGAAGAGGCGCACCAAATCATCACCATCGGCCACGCTTCATCCCTTGATGCAAGAAAAATCTGAGTAAAGGTCACCATTGAGAATCGACCATGCATTATGGAAGTCAACTCTGGGTCTTCCATATCAATGGTTTCCTGGAAAACCCTCAAACAGCTGATCCCTGACATCCGTTGCCAGGACCTCAGCACTCAGTGAATTATATTAAAGGACTACCAAGGAAATAGGATCCCAGTCACCAGTTCCAGCCACGTCCAAGTCTCCTTCAAAGACCACACCGCAACCCTACCTCTTACCATCGTCGATAAAGATCAACCCAGCTTACTAGGCTTGCAGTGGTTCCCACCATTAGGAATCGAACTGGCAGGTATCAACCAGACCGAAGGCGATGACTGGGAAGCGGCCTTTGTCCAGGAATTCCAGGAAGTTTTCACCGAGAAGCTAGGCAAGTACAAGGAATCCCCCATATTGTTTAATCTCTGCCCTGATATTGCGCCCATTCACCTTAAGCCTCGTCGAGTGCCCTTTGCACTCAAACCAAAGGTTGATGAACAATTGGACAAATTAATAGCCCAGGGCGTGTTGGAACCGATTGACCATGCCCGATGGGAGACCCCAATTGTAACCCCCATAAAACCTGACAGATCTTTGAGAATTTGTGGGGATTACAAGGCCACCCTAAACCACGCACTTCAGCAGAGCGCTTACCCCGTGCCTATGGTCCAATACCTCCTTCATTCCCTGGGGGGCGGAAAAATATTCGTAAAATTGGACTAGCCCAGGCGTACCAGCAGCTGCCCGTAGATGTAGAGACCACAGAAGCCCAAACTATAGTCACGCACAGAGGTGCGTTCAAATGTAATAGACTCCAGTTCGGAGTGAGCGTAGCACCTGGCATCTTCCAAAGTTTGATGGAGAGATTGCTACAAGGCATAAAAGGGGTTGTGCCATATTTCGATGATGTCTTGATAGCCGCCCCCACTAGAAGTCTACTAGAAAAGTGACTAAGAATGGTCCTCCAAAAATTTAAAGACACTGGCCTGAAGGTCAAGAAGGACAAGTGCCAACTATGTACTGAGAGGGTTGAATTCCTTGGTTACCTTCTTGACAAACAGGGAATTCACCCTACTGAGAAAAAATTGGTTGCAATAAAAAACGCCCCGAGACCTAGGAACAAAACAGATCTCCAAGCCTTCCTGGGACTCATTAACTTTTATAACATCTTCCTACCCCAGAAGGCGACTGTTGCTGAACCCCTGCATAGGCTCCTCGACAAGAAAGCTTCCTGGGTCTGGGGACATTGAGAAGAGCGAGCTTTTCAGCAAGTAAAAGACCTTTTAACATCAGATGCTGTATTGATACAATATAATGAGACTTTACCATTAACTGTTACCTGTGACGCCTCACCGTTTGGAGTAGGAGCCATCCTGAGCCACGTCCTGCCAAACGGTACTGAGGCGCCCATTGCAATTTTTTCAAGAACTTTATCTAAAACTGAGAGAAACTATAGCCAACTAGATAAAGAGGCTCTCGCTTTTGTGTCTGTGATCAAACGATTCCATGAGTATGTATATGGAAGATCCTTTTCCATAATCACCTATCACAAACCATTACTTGGTATCTTGGCGGGGGATAAACCAACTCCCCACATCTTATCGCCAAAAAGGACACGCTGGTCAGAATTTCTAGCCGCATACGATTACCAACTGCGACACCAACCAGGGAAAGCCATTCCCCACGCTGACGCCCTGAGCCGCTCTCCGCTACCAGAAGTCCTGGACGACCCAGCTCCAACCCTAGCTACACTACAAATTGAGACACTTCCTTCACCACCACTGACTGCACAAGACATCGCATCCGAAACAAGGAAGGATCCTTGTTTGGCACGAGTCCTCAGCTGGGTGGAAAGAAGTTGGCCTGACAACGAACTCAATGACACCTTCAAGCCTTTCAAACACAGGCAGACAGAACTTTTCTCCCAAAAAGGATGTGTTTTATGGGGAGACAGAGTCATCATCCCAGGAAGACTACAGCATAAGGTCCTAAAACTATTGCATGATGGACATCCGGGCATCGTGTGAATGAAGGCACTAGCAAGGAGCTATGCTTGGTGGCCAGGTATAGATAAGCAAATAGAAACCTGCAACAAGTGCCAGGCAACATGCTCAGCTCCACCAAAAGCACCACCAACTGAATAGGAAGCACCCCGAGGTCCCTGGTCCCGTATCCACATCGATTTTGCGGGACCCACCAAGGGACATACATTTCTCATAACAGTGGATGCCTATTCCAACTGGCTTGAGGTCCACAAAATGAAGAGCACCACCACAGATGCAGTCATTAAAAAACTAAACAGACTATTTGCTACACATGGCTTGCCAGATGTCTTGGTTTCAGACAATGGCCCACAATTCACCTCCTTGGCATTTGAACAGTACCTAGCAGACCGGGGGATATGCCACGCTTTAACATCGCCGGCTCACCCTGCGTCCAACGGTAGGGCTGAACAAATGGTCCAGTTCATAAAGAAAACCTTACACAAGATGGAACAAGGGAACATACACGACAAGGTGACCAGGATGCTTCTCCTCCAACATATTACTCCAAACAGCACCACAAACAAAACCCCAGCCAAACTCCTGATGGGCAGGAAACTTCAATCACATCTTGACCAACTACACCCTGCCTACACGCCAGAAAAGCCCCTGGGGTCTAGCAGCAAGTATCGCACGTTCAAGGTAGGCGACCTGGTTTTTGCAAAAAACTTTACCGGTGACCCATTGTGGGTCCCCGCTACCATAACTTATGGGTCCCCATTCCTACCATTTACAAACTGCTGATGGGAGACTGTGGAAGTGCCACATCGACCAGCTACGCTCCAGGCTGGCACCTACCCCCTTCACAAGCCCTGAACTCCAAACCGGGGGGGAAGGGAAATTGAGGGGGCCGAAAACGAACTAGTATCCAACCCAGTACTCGAAACCCAGCAATCAGTGTGACCAAACCTGGAATATTCACCTTCCGAAGAAGAGCCGGTGCAGATGGTCATCTCTCCACGAAGCAGCACGGCGGCATCAGCACGGCGGCATCAGCATGGCGGCATCAGCAAACCCAGAGAATCCAGATGACAGCTTTGACGGGAGTAGAGATGACAACCCCAAGCCACCTAACGGAGAAGTCAGATCACCATTACCACTGAGTTCAACAAACAGCCCACCGGAACCAGAGCCCGGGCAAAGACTGGTGGAGCAATGTAGATCAGATAGACAAGTGAGACAACCTGCCTACCTGCGAGAATACATCACCCCACCCTTGAGATGGAACCTAGGGGGGAGAGGTGTTCCGAACCAAGCAAACTCGTTAGCTTGCAATTCTAATAGTTTTCCTTCCATGACAGGCTCGTAAACCTGCACTTCTGATTGGCCCGCTGATAGCGGATCGTGATTGGTTGTTGTTGGCTGATCTGATTGGCTGTTAGCGGGTCACTGCTGATTGGACGCTCCCAGTGCGGCAAACTCAAATCATTGGGTGTTGTGACAGCAGCCAGCTCTATAAAAGGAGCTGCTGCTGCCCTAGTATTTTGCTCTGTTCTAAAGTCACTAATAAAGAGTTGGAGGCACTATTCGATGCCTCGTCTCCGTTCTTTGTGCCCACTCTCCCAGATCTAACAAAATCCCTCCCCCCCCACTTCCCAATGTTTCGCTGGTCTCACAATCCCAGGAATTTCACCCCAATTCATCCAGGAGTCCCAAATCCTAACATATCCCAAATTAAGCCCTGGAAATAGCTGGATCCCTGAGAAACAGAAAGGACTGCAGAAAAAACAATGGCAACCAACCTGCCTTCCATGGAGGACCTGTATCCTGCAGGAGTCCAAAAGAGGGCTGAGAAAATATCTGCAGACCCCTCACATCCTGGACACAAACTGTTTCAACTCTTCACACTTGGCCAATAAAGAATTCTATTCTATTCTATTCTGTTCTGTTCTGTTCTGTTCTGTTCTGTTCCATTCCATTCCATATTTGTTGTTCTGTTCTATTCTATTCTATTCTATTCTATTCTATTCTATTCTATTCTATTCTATATTCTATATTCTATATTCTATATTCTATATTCTATATTCTATATTCTATATTCTATATTCTATTCCATTCCATTCCATTCTATATTTGTTTCTATTCTATTCTATTCTATTCTATTCTATTCCATTCCATATTTGTTATTCTATTCTATTCTATTCTATTCCATTCCATTCCATTCCATGCAGTAAAACCAAACCTTCGCTGAAAGGAAAGCCCATGACTTCATGGACTGGTCAAGAAAGCCACACCTGCAGGAGTAGCCCCTTTTCTGCCCCCGTGCAAGAGAGCTGTCCAAGGGGTGATTAATCACAGAGTAAACAAAGGCCTGGGAACAAAGAGTGGGGAGTAAGCTGTGGGAACACGTGGCTCAAGCCAGAGTGGATGAGGAGAGCATTGAGGAAGATCGATGGTCCTTGAAAAGCTTGATGCTCCTGAGGACATTTTAGACCGGGGAAAAGCGACCAAGGATGGAAAGGAAAGGAAAAGAAACTCTGGGCCATATTTCAAACCGGCTCATTTTCCCTCTCCCCTGCCCAGCCAGAGAATCAAATCTGGAAGAAAATGTGCTAATGAGGGTTTTTAATTGGACTTCTCTGTCTGATCATAACTGAAACAGGAGATGCTCTGTTTGACAGCTTAATCTATTATTGCAAAAGCCGCCCAGCAAAGGCTTTGTTGATTACATCCACAGATTAGCCTAACTATGTCCCTACTAATTTGTGAAGCCATGAATCACGAGGTTCAAATGGGGCTCAGATGAGTCAATTATTCTAAGCAGGAATATCAAAACCTCATATTTTCTACACCAAGGAATTCAGCCAGCTAAGCTCAACGATGAACCGAAATGAGCTTTATTACACATTCTCAATTGACCCAAGTCATTAACAACACGGAAGAAGCTTTGGCTAATTTTTCAGCCTGTGCAGCACCATTGTCTTGCCCTAAGGATCCCTTCTGAAGAAATGTATTAACTTGGAAAAAACATTGGATGATGAGGGGGAAGGTGGGGTGAAGAGCAGCCAAGGAAGTCTTGTTGCTTGTTGCCGAGTGCGGGAGACAGGCCTGGAGTTATTTCATACAAGATTTTATTTGAGCTTTATGGGTAACTTTATGCCGAGAGAAAGCACCAGAGAAGTGGTAGGCAGCGATGTCTTTGGAACCGGTCTGCATTCACAAGTGCAAACCATTTCATTTTTTAAATTTTAATTATAAGAATACAACACAAGGTAGCCATTCTGGCATTACAATTGTTATACACATTTAAATTTTACTTCACCATTTACAATCTTCTTGTTTATGCGTTGTTCACTAATTATTCTAATCATCATAGCTACATATGAATATGAATAGTCAAGACCTTGTTGATGATCCAAACTCTGTCAAGGACCTTGGAGTATTCATCTCTAATGATCTAAGTGCTAGAGCCCACTGTAACTACATAGCCAAAAAGGCATTAAAAGTTGTTAACCTAATCCTATGTAGCTTTTTCCTCTGGTAATATCACATTACTAATTAGAGCATACAAAACATTTGCTAGACCAATACTTGAATACAGCTCATTAGTCTGGAACCAACATTATGTATCTGATATTAACACAGTGGAGAAAGTCCAGAAATATTTCACAAGAGTTCTCAACTCCTCCACTCATTGCAGAATACCTTATGCCACCAGATTCAAAATTCTAGACCTAGAAAACCTAGAGCTATGCTGCCTTTGGTCTGATCTAAGTATAGTATATAAAATCATACATTGCAATGTCCTACCTGTCAATGAATACTTCAGCTTCAACCATAACAACATAAGAGCAAACAATAGATAAAAACTCAAGGTTAATCACACCAAACTTGATTGCAGAAAATACGACTTCAGCAACAGAGTGGTCAATGTCTGGAATACTCTACCTGACTCTGTGGTTTCTTTCCCAAACCCCAAAAACTTTAACTTTAGACTGTCTACTATTGACCTCACCCCTTTTCTAAGAGGTCTGTAGGGGGCGTGCATAAGCGCACCAACATGCCTACCGTCCCTGTCCTATTGTTTCTTTTATTTTTCTTATATGTATCCATTTCATGTATTCATAACTAAGTTTATACTATACCTATTATCTTGTAAGCGATTGACAAATCAAATAAATAAAAAATAAAATGTTCCGACCTTGCCTTCTTCTATGCAACCACTGATAAAAATTCTTCCACGTTTCATAGTACTCAGATTCCCCCTTGTTTTTTTAATTATAGTGTTAATTAATCTGATTCTGCACAGGCCATAATTTTCCTTATTATCTCTGTTTCTGGCGGTATGCTTTCCTTTTTCCAGAATTGCACATATATTAGTCTAGCCACCATCAACACATTTACTATTAAAGTAAATCCTTTCTATATCCTTCTGGTATTATTCCTAGGAGAAAAAAATTCTGGCTTAAATGGAATACACTCTCCCACCATTTGTTCCACCCATCTCTGAATCAATCTCCAATACTTTTTTGCAGCATTGCAGGTCCACCACATGTGGAAAAAAATGTGCCTGATACATCTTAAGTGCAAACCATTTCAGAAGGCAAGCAGGAGGCAGATACTGGGCCTGGAGGATGAAAGGGCCACAGTATGCTCAGAACCATGACAATGGTGCCATGGGCTCAAAATTTTGGATACAATATTGAATTGGATAGATGGCAAAAACTTGGGGGGGGGGGAGAGACAGGAAATTAACATTGGTCACATCATATAAAGAGAATTTGTATAAAATGTTTTATAGGTGGCATTTTCCTCCAGCAAGACTGGCTAAAATGTTTAGAAATTTATCCCCAAAATGTTGGAAATGCAAGCAATTACCAGGCACATATTATCACATGTGGTGGACATGCAAACATGCAAGGAAATTTTGGCGACAGATCTGGAAGTAGCTAGAACAAATGGTGGGATAAGCCAGAATTATTTTTATTAGGAATTTTATGACAGAAGGCTACAGGTAAGGGTCAGTTTATTTAATACTACACATTCTGACAGCATGGAGAATAGAATAGAATTCTTTTATTGGTCAAGTGTGACTGGACACACAAGGAATTTGTCTTGGTGCAAATGCTCTAAGTGAACATAAAATAAGAGACATTCGTCAAGAGTCAAGAATCATCAGGTACAACACTTAATAATGGTATTAATAAAGTTGAGAATGGTAAATGTCCAACAATGGAAGAGTGAAAATACACCTCTAGAAAGAGAGATAATAAAGAAAATAATGGTTTGCGCAGAATTAGATAGATTAACTCTAGAACTAAGAAATAAAGGGGAAACAGAATACTAAGATACATGGAATAGATTCTACCGATGGTTGGAAGCGAGAGGTGGAAGTCAGAACATAAAATGGCTAGGATAAATAGACCCAAAATATGACACCATAGATGAACCAAAATGAATATTGTGATCAAAATAACGGTAACAGAATTTGTAGTGTATAAATAATATGCATATTATTTGTTTTTTATTTTAGTATGCATGGCAGAGGAAACACAGGATGGTTGCACTGTGTTCTATATTTATATACGTAAATAGTAAATATATATATTAAAATATGTTCAAAAGCATATTAATGTATTTCTGAAAGGACTCTAGATGACCGTTATGGACCTGTCCATAGAGCGCCTGGCCACTTTGGCAGCTTGGGGTGGGAGGTGCTTGTCGCTAAGTGCATCTTTTTTTCCCCTTTGATTCCCAAGCCTAGTCCATACTCCTGGAATTTCCTGGTGGCCTCCCATCCATGCTTTAGGCAATTCCAGCCTTTTTCTGGGACTTTGATAACGCCCGAAGTTAATATCCAGAAGGCTGAAGGAGTGGCTACTTTTCCTTTCTGACTGGGGCTTGTCTGGCTTGCTGGACCCTAACTCCTTACACACACACATAGATATAGACACATACACACAGACACACACACACACAGAGGTTCTAGTGAGCCTCTTGCCTAGGCTGAATGCCAGCGCTCCGCATTTTACTGTCCTGTCAAAAGAGTCCCAACTACAGAAAAGTATTTCCCCCAAAGGCGATAATAATACCAAACGTTATATAGGAGAAGTTATATAGAAGATATAGAATGGTAAATAAAATATGTAATGGTATATAAGATGAGTACGTAGCTAATTGAAGTCCATATAAAGAGAAGTAATCTGGGTCCAAACTACTTTTTTAAAAGAAGTTTTATTATTGTGTGTTTTGTGTGTTCATGTTTGTTTGAGAATTAATAAAACCTCGGAGGAATGTTGGATGAGAATAATGGTAACCAAGTCAGGGAGAAATATAGATGACGATTATAAATTGGATAAATATAGGAAAAAATAATAATAATAATGAAATTGAATAAGAGTAAAGAGAAATAATGAGAAATTTGCTAAGAGATATTTATATATTCATATGGAAATGGTGTAAAACAGAACTATGTTGTATAAAATAATGTCTTATTCGGCTTGTAAAATTTATAATGGAAAGAGGGTTTATGTATTCAATGGTTAATGATGATTTGTTTGTATTTAAAATTAATAAAATTTGTTTCAAAATAATAATAATAATAATAATACCGATCGTCGTGTTAAAAACCCTCTCATAAAATGTGACTTGTCTTTTCCACAGAGAAAATCCTCGAGGATGGCCACTGCGCGATCCAGGAAAGGTCAGAAGCATTTCCAGCCTTGATTATAGGAGACCAAGGGCTCTGGTCTAGGCCCAGGATGGGATGAACCTGCTCACTGAATGAATCGTTCTTTGGATTCACACTGTATATTGAACCTGGCTTAAACAAATACCTCAGGATGGGCTTGCAGAGAGAGGGAGGGAGAGGGAGGGAGAATGGGAAGGGAGAGAGAGAGAGAGAATGCAAGAGAGAGAAAGAGAGAGGGAGGGAGGAAGAGAGGAAGAGGGAGGGAGAGAAAAAGAGAATGCAAGAGTGAGAAAGAAAGAGAGAGAGAGAGAGAGAGAGAGAAGGGGAGAGATAAAAGGAGCTAAACCTAGCCAGCAGAGTTTTCCCTGTTGGCCTGTGAGCCACAGAATCCTTGGCGAGAAGGATCCGGGTCTGTGGCCCAAGATCTGCTTCGAAAGGATCTCCTCTGCTCTCCCCTTGCCGTCCTTCTCTATCCCGCCTCTCCTGGCTTCCTGCTTTCTCCCCTCAACTTTCCATCTGAGGGAAGCTTCTGCCTTCCTGCACCTCAGTTTCTGAAGAAGACCTTTGGGGAAGTTTGCTGAAGCCGACTCACTCTGCCGTCCTTCGGAAGCAAGTTATCAGCAGGATTGACCCAGAATGAGGATAAACCCCCCCCCTTCCTCCCTCCATTTCACACCTGTGGAAGAACCAGGTGGCCACAAGGGATCTTAAGCAGTCCTTTTTGCCGCTAGCCAGAACCGGAAGAATGACAAATAATGTCCAAAATCTGGTTCTTTGCTACTTTTCACCCCAATACAGATGTTTCAGCATTATCTGAGGAAAAAGCACTGCTGATGCTGACAGGCGGCTTCCTCCTTTTACAACCTTCAGTCAAGACGATGATTAAAAAAAAGAAAGAAAGAAAGAAAGAAGAAGAAAGAAAAACAGATTTTCTGCAAGACCGTGAAAACAGGATCAAGGCAGGGTGGTGCCTTCCCCTCCGAACAAGCGCTTCCTTCCTTCTTCCTTTTCATATCGAGAGATTGATGCCTTGTTCGAATGTGTTGAGCAACCAAGAAACAAAGCACAGAACAGCAACACCCCTCTGCAGGTGGCGGGGATTGCTGGAGGTCAGCAAAGTTGGCGGTTAATGGTCAACCAGCTTCATCCCTGGCAGCGATCATTCAGAAGGCCGGGGAGACGGCCGGACAAGGCCTGCCAGGCCTGCGGCCTCTTCGCTTTGCATGGAGCTGCCTTGTGTGCTGCCATGTCCCACTAGCTGTCACGGTGACTCCTGCCTTCCTTCTGGGTGTCTCTGGGCTGAATGAGCCCCCCCCCCTCCTACAAACCATGACAAAGCACCTCTGGATGAGGTTACAAGAAGTCCTGCCGACGAAGTCCAGACGTTCCTGACTAATCATCAACTTTTGCCATGGCTAAACAGTTCTCCGTTGTTTTGAGAGGCACAAGGAGGATGTTGATCAAGAAAGGGAAACCGCTTACAAAGGGGGTGGTGTGAATTGTTTGTGTATGCTCAAGCACTTAGGAGCGCTGAGGAGCACCAAGATCTAAGGGAGCAACTACCTTACTCTTTTCCAAAAGTGTTTTTTTTTTTTAGAAAAACTTTATTAAACATTAAAAAGATAAATACAAAATGCAAAACATTTTGTTAAAAAAAACCAAACATATATATTACAAATTAACTAGACGGTGCTTTCTTATCAAACAATATTCTAATACTTATTTCATATATCTGATTGTTACTCCAACTAGAACTTCCTTATATTCTTCCTTCTTTATTTATCTTTATTTTTTATTTTTTAATCTGTTTATCAAATTTTAAATTTGGAATTTTTGGGTGCGTGCACACGCCACACACATACGCACCCACTCAAACAAACACTTAGGCCTTATGACAATCTATACTAGCTGGCTTTTTACATGCTACACCTAAAAAACAAGAGAAGGAATTCCTCCCTACTGATTTTGGTTTTAAGACTGAGCTTCAAGAAGAACTAACAGAACTTATCGGATTTTTTCCATTTTTGATATGCCAGGAAAGGAGTAGCTGTTACAGTAGTGCCACTGACAAGTGCACTGAATTTATTTTAAGTTGCCACTTTGGAAACACAAAACACAGGAAGCTACACAGCACTTCCAACTTAGACTGTGATGCCCAGACCTCAAGCAGGGCCATCTTCACAGTGTTATGGGCTCTGGGCAAAGCAGTGTACTGAGGCCCCTACGACAACTACTCAATAAAAATGTAAACGGTCGATAAAATTAAACATATATTTTTAAAAATTGGTGTTAATTTCTATTAATGCATGTTAGTTTTAATTTTTAAAAATGCAGTAAAATGTAATAAATATGTTGCTGTATTTATATGACACAAGGTGCATTGAAGGTTTAACATACACAGATTACTAGTATGGGAGCCCCAGGTCGTGGGACTCATGGGCAAATGCCCATTAAGCCTGTGCATTAAGACAACCCTGACCTCAAGTGCAGAGTTCAGTTCTGAGGATTGCCCTTCAGGATCGCAACGCTCCTCTCAGCTTTCTCTTGATCTCCTTCTTTGCTGCTAAGGCATCATGATAGTTAACAGATAGCACCAGGAAATCCCTGGGCTAAAGTCCCACCTGGTGGGATTCAAAAATTTTACGACCAGTTCTGTGGGCATAGTGTGGCTTGGTGGGTGTGGCTTGATGGGCGTGGCAGGGGAAGGATACAGCAAAATCCCCATTCTCTCCCCACCCCACTAACCAGCTTTCCAGCTCCGTTCTCCTCTGCAGGGCAACCAAAGAAGAGCCAGCCGATCAACTAGGACTCAATGGGAGGCAAAGAATAGATGGGATTGGTGGGGCCAGTCAGAGGTGGGATTTGCTGGTTCTCCGAACTACTCAACATTTCCGCTACCGGTTCTCCAAATCTGGTAGAACCAGATGAATGCCACCTCTGTCCCTATCCCACATCGCTTGAACTTATGGCTTCTCTGCACAATGCTCAGAACCGCTTTGCCTCATGGTTCTTGCAGCCGGACCACAAATCCCATGGTTTTCTGGAGGTGAGGAAGATTCAAGTGGTTGAAAGTCCTAATATAAAAGCGCCTCCTGCGTTTCGCATATTGGACTCTAAGCTCCAATTAACTCCTTGCAATGTTATCAAGCTGGATAGAAAGAAGCTACTTAAGTACAAAGTGGGGGAAATACATGAATCTACTACACAAAGGAACTAAAATAAATTCCTAGCCCAGGACAATTAAAGTCAATAGAACAATACAATCCACCTCAACCATGGCAAGGACATTTGATCTGTAAGAAAATAAGCTATTAGCCATTGCTATGACCTTGCAGGCTGTTCTGAGTCAAGGCTGAAAGCATCCCAAAGGCACAATTAAGTAGACACTAAAAACTCAGACCCCTTACAGCAAAATACTTAAGGCAACAGTGTTTTTGGCCTTCTCTAAGTTGATGGTGGCTTATTCCAACTCTAGAAGTTACTGGGGATAAAAGCATTTCCCATCATTCCCTACTACTTGCCTGGTTTGTGTTGCTTTTTTCCTTCTTCTTGTAACTGTTTGTGAGGGAGTTTTTTTTTTGTCTTCCCTCAAGAATATTAAGAGCTTGGAAGCAAAGTGAAGGAATAAAAGGAGCTTCACCAGTTTTCTGCGACTGTGTTTGTTTTGTAACCCACCCTGGGTCATCACACCTTGCCTTGCGAAGGCCAGAATCCCACTTCCATGCCACCCTGGCCAGAGGGCTCACTCATTGGTATTTCCCCTATTTATCTTCTCATTAAGACCTAATTTTGGGGGGTGGGATGAGTCTACCTACCAAGATGAGGTGGACCATTTGCCTTTGTGGTGTGGAGACAATAACTTGGTCTTCAGCATCAATAAGACCAAGCAGCTTATAGTGGATTATAGAAGGAACAGATCAGACATCCAGACCTTGCTTATCAATGGAGATCAAGTGGAGCAAGTGGCCAGTTTTAAGTTTCTCGGTGTTACCCTAAAAGAGGATCTGATCTGGAGTGCTCACATTGCAGCCCTGGTCAAAAGGGCCCAGCAGAGATTATACTACCTGAGACTTCACAGGGAGCAACAAATGAATGGAAAACTGCTGGTGATCTTCCACCACTGCATCATAGAAAGTATCTTAACTTATTGCATCTGTGTAGGGTTTGCCAATTGCACAGTGGCAGATAGGAAAGCACTCCAGAGGGTTAATGTCATTGCTCAGAGGATCATGGGTTGCCCTCTCCCCTCTTTGGAAGAACTTTATAGCTCCCGCTGCCTTAAGGAAGTTCAAAACATTCTCAAAGATCCATCTTATCCTGGGCAGCCTTTTTTTTTTTTTTAAACTATTACCACCTGGCAGATGGTACAGGATAATAAAAACAAGGACAAATGGGCTGAAAAAGAGCTTCTATCCTCTATTGAATTCTACTGTATAGTGCAATATTAATGCAATATCAGGGGTTTTCAATTCAATGTGTGAAGTGTGAAGGATGTGTGTTTGTGTTTATTTTCATTGTCATAATGTACACTGAAGATGGCATTTAATTTCGCTGCATGAGGTGCAGTGAAAATAAAGTAAAGTAAAGTAAAGTAAAGTAAAGTAAAGTAAAGTAAAGTAAAGTAAAGTAAAGTAAAGTAAAGTAAAGTAAAGTAAAGTAAAGTAAAGTAAAGTAAAGTAAAGTAAAGTAAAGTAAAGTAAAGCAAACTAAACTAAACTACAAGCAAAGAGTGAACTATTCAGCTGACAGTAAGCAGATGATCCCGTGTATTCATTTTAAAATTCATCCTCTGTACTTCAAATCTTCTATATATTTTTTTAATTATAGGGAAGAATAATGGCTTTGCTTCAGTGGTAGAATTCAAAATATTTTACTACCAGTTCCATGGGCACGCGCTTTGTGCGGAGTGTCCTAAAACAGGCAATTTTAAGCATGAAAACTTACCTTACCATCAGTGCTGGTGAGTGAAACAGCTGAGTCATGGCAATCCTCTCTGCACGCCTATCAGCTGAGCCATAAACAAAGGAAATATACAACAGGAAAGGGTGGGTGCTGGTGGGCGGGGCCAACTGCTCACCGGTGCTACCAGACTGCTACAACCAGTGTGAACCACCAGCCTCCCATCCACTGCTTTGCTTGTAAACTTGTCAGATCTGTTCAATATTTTATCGCAATGCTGCATGAAGCTTAGAAGGATGCGGAATCTCCTGTCTGGTTGTCACTTTAGTTGGTAACTCTGGATCCATCCCTGAGCAGCTACAATAGTCCTGGTCAGCTCTAGGAACCTCACCAAGAGCAGTAGCAGGAAATGGAATGACATTCAATTAAAATGGTATTAACAGTTCAGGAGTGGTTTTGTTTAATTTACTCCTACTCTGATGTAAAAACATTAGTGACTTTTTAAATTGGACCTCATAATGTCTCATTCCCACTCAAATGCAATGAAATTAAAGACTTTGGTGGCTAAATACCGCTTAATTTACTCCTACCATTCTGTAATGACATTAAAGTTGCTTTAGGGTAGGTATTATTTCACATCATTTTTATTCAAAGGAAAACTGAGCCTATTGGTACAATTATTAACCATATAACACAATCACCCGAGAAATGTATCTTTACAGGAGGGGATAGGTGATTACCAATAATATTAAAAAGTAATCACTCATTTTTAATGCAGAGATATTAAAAGATATAAAATAGGCAGCAGCACGCTTTGCAATTTGCTGCAATAAATAATCTGTTTCTGAAACAGTGGCATTTGTGAAACCCCACTGAAAGGCAACAGGGCTCAGATCACCTGTTGGTTTATGGAACTTTTGTGGCCGCATTTCATGCATGAGCTAAAAGTTGCCCACAGTCTGGCTGTGGAGTATATGTGTTTGTGTGTTCGTGACATCAGCATTTCGACCTTAAGACCAGTCCCACTGCTGCACGGCTGCCCCCAAGAATCTAGCTCAGCTGCCAGAGGCCCTCAACTTTATTCGCAGGGCAGTCTTAATTCCTCGCAAACCATGCCCTGCCAAGGTGAGGAAACTGGCCCAGAGAGGGGTATATACTTGGGATCTCATGGATGTTGGCATTGTTGGGAATTGTATTATGCCTTTTCTATTGTTTCTGCTTGGGAAAAATGGATTTTTGTGCTTGGGTGGTCAGACAAGGAAGCCCTTTAGCTCCTGAATATCCATGGAGATTCTCAGTCATCCAGGACAGGGTACTTTTTTCAAGAGACAACTGGATTTTCTTGTTTTCCTGTGAAGACATTTCTCTTCTCACCCAAGAAGCTTCTTTAGCTCTAACTGAATGGTGGGGAATGGAAGGGTTTATATTCCTTGCAAATAACTGGTCATTTGCATCCTTTTAGAAAACCGTTGAGGCCACTTGGGGGTTTATCTGTGTCCTCAGGGTCAGCTGAGTAGTGCAAATGGGTATATAGAACAGCCGTGGAATTGCTGAAAAGATTGTGTTTTTTGGAGCTGTGCTTTTTGCAGGATATTTTTTGTCCTGTGTCTCTTCACTGTTGAACATTCTTCCATTCCCTACCCTTTTAGTCAGAGCTGAAGAAGCTTCTTGGATGAGAAGCAAAACATCTTCAAAGAAAAGAAAGAAAGGAAGTCCATTTGCCTCTTGAAAAAAGCACCTTTGGGACTTTACCTTCTGAAGGACCGAGAGTCAAGTGTGGGGAGATTTGATGTTGTCCTGATAGGACATCAAGAGACACACTAGCCAGCACCGCATTGTAATGCTGCCTTTGTGGTGAGTTATGATTCCACACCCTCATCAATTTTATAGATGAAAGGAACAGGCCAACATGTTTACTTTGGAGATTGCCCCAAAGGCTTAATTGTGGGCAAGCAATTCAATAAAAGAGAGCGGCTGAAGTGTCTGTGGAATGGGCAGCCTCTTGGAAGGTTTTCCCAAAGTTCTTTTGGATGGGCAGGGTTGGCTGGTAGGCCTGTAAGTCAGCCTTTCTTACAAGGTGAAACCCACGCAGAGGTGGTTGTTAAGTTCTGCGCATGGGCACAAGAATTGGAGATGAGACGATGAACAGTGAACTTCAACTCTTTATTTAACATTGTGGAACAGAGCAAAAACTATGGCAGCAACAGCCCTTTTTATAGGCAAGCTGCTGATCAAGTAACCAACAAGAAACGGGAAGCGTTAGTTCCCTTAATCAATGAAAGAGGCCCGCTAATAGCCAATCAGGTCCTCCTGAATGGACCAATCAAATGTTGCTATTATCGGCCAATCAGAAGTGCAGGGCCAGAACCCTGCACTTTTCTAAAGGTTTTAATAATCTTTATTTAAGCACTTTTATTAATTCACAACACCCCTTCCCCCCGGGTTCTGTTTAATGGGTGCGGTGACGTAATCTTTGAGGTAGGCAGGTTGTTTAGATTGTCTATTAGATTTTCGCTGTCCCCCCGGTACTTGTCTATAATCTTGTTTGGGCGGGACATTTCCTGGCGAGTAGGGTGCCTCCGGTCCTTCATTTAAAAACTCGGTGCCGCTAATGTCCTTGTGGTCCTCTCGCCTTTGTGGGCTTGCCTCTGACGAGGTGTCTCTTTGAGGCAAGTCCACCACCCTCTCTGATCCTTCTTCATGCATTGAATCCGAATGCTCACTTCTTCCACTCGTGCTTTCTGCCGTTTTGAACTCGGCCTCCTCGGCATCTCCTCCCCCCTCAGTTTGGAAGTTACCAGAGTCGCAGAAACCAAGTTGCAACCTTGAACGCAGCTGATCAATATGGCGCTTCCATATTTTTCTGTCGCGACTTTTTACTTGGTACGACCTGGGTCCTGTGACTTGGATTACAGTTGCCTCGACCCACAAAGGATCGCCAGTAAAGTTTCTAGCGAAGACTAAGTCGCCTATCTGGAATTTGTGGCATTTCCCACTAGATCCGTGTGGTTTTTCTGGTTCGTACAATGGGTGTAGTCAGTCAAGGTGGGAGCGGAGTTTTCGTCCCATTAACAATTCAGCCGGAGTCTTGTTGGTGACGCTGTGTGGAGTGATGTGTTGAAGAAAGAGTATCTGGTTTATCTTATCTTCGATATCGCCATAGTCCATTTTATGTAGGGTCTTTTTGACGAATTGTACCATGCATTCGGCTCTTCCATTGGCCGCAGGATGCGCAGGCAAAGTTAGCGCATGGCGAATACCACGGTCCGCCAAATACTGTTCAAAGAAAAGCGCGGTAAACTGGGGGCCGTTGTCGGATACCAGAATGTCTGGTAGCCCATGGGTTGCGAATAATCTGTCCAATTTCCTGATGACGGATTCGGTTGTGGTACTTCTCATTTCATGGATTTCAAGCCAGTTTGAGTAGGCATCCACCGTAACTAGGAATGTGTGTCCTTTAGTAGGTCCTGCAAAGTCAATATGAATATGGGACCATGGTCCACTTGGTGTTTCCCACTCTGTTGGGGTTGCTTTCGGTGGGGCATTGCTAACTTCCTGGCATTTGCAACAAGTCTTTACCCAGGCCTTGATCTGCTTATCGATACTCGGCCACCACACGTAGCTTCGTGCGAGTGCCTTCATGCGCACGATGCTGGGGTGGCCTTCATGCAAGGTTTTCAACACTGCTCTTAGCAGCCGCTCTGGGACGACGACTCTATCCCCCCAAATGATGCAACCTTTCTGGGAAAACAGTTCCGTTTGTAGATTCTTGAAATGACTGAAGTTGTCAGGGATTTGATCCAATGGCCATCCTCGCTCGACCCAGCTAAGAACTCGCGCCAAAATGGGACCGCGTTTGGTTTCGATCGTGATATCTCGAGCTGTTAATGGTGGCGATTGAAGTGTCTCAATCTGGAGTGTTGTGACGGTTGGAGCTGGGTCGTCAACGGTTTCCGGAAGTGGTACACGGCTTAGTGAGTCAGCGTGGGGGATGGCTTTCCCCGGGTGGTGTTGTAACTTATAATTATATGCAACCAAGAATTCCGACCAGCGAGTCATTCTAGGGGATAATATATAAGGGGTTGGCTTGTCTCCCGCTATAATCCCCAGCAAAGGCTTGTGGTCGGTAACTATAGTAAAAGCTCACCCATAAATATATTCATGAAATCGTTTAACAGCAGAAATGACAGC
Organism: Hydrophis major; assembly: GCA_033807585.1. Classification (NCBI taxonomy): domain Eukaryota; kingdom Metazoa; phylum Chordata; class Lepidosauria; order Squamata; family Elapidae; genus Hydrophis; species Hydrophis major. Next base: position 111,851,372 of record CM066331.1, read on the forward strand.
AAGAGCCTCTTTATCGATTTGACTATAGTTACGTTCATCTTTTGATAGTGTTTTTGAAAAGTAGGCAATAGGGGCTTCACTGCTGTTTGATAACACATGGCTCAAAATGGCACCCACTCCAAATAGTGATGCATCACAGGTAATCGTTAAAGGCAAAGTCTCATTATACTGCATCAAAACAGCATTGGAGGTCAATAAATTTTTTACTTGTCGGAACGCATGTTCCTCTCTGTGTCCCCAAACCCAGGTTGCCTTTTTGTCCAACAAATGATGTAGGGGCTCGGCTATGGTCACTTTGTGGGGCAGGAAGACGTTGTAAAAATTGATAAGGCCCAGGAAAGCTTGGAGATCAGTCTTATTTCTGGACCTAGGGGCGTTCTTGATTGCCCTGAGCTTGGGTGAATGCCTTGTTTATCGATTAAGTACCCCAAAAATTCTATTTTATCCGTACAGAGTTGACACTTATTTTTTTTAACTTTGAGACCAGAGTCTTTAAATTTCTGGAGAACCGACCTGAGGCGCTCCTCTAGTTGGAGCAGCAATTAAAATATGGTACAACCCCTTTTATCCCCTGTAATAGTCTCTCCATCAAGCTCTGAAAAATTCCCGGGGCTACGCTAACTCCGAATTGGAGTCTATTGCATTTAAATGCACCTCAGTGCGTAACGATCGTTTGTGCCTCTGCCCTTTTTTTATCTACAGGCAGCTGTTGGTATGCCTATGCTAAATCCAATTTAGCGAAGACTTTTCCGTCCCCCAGGGAATGGAGAAGGTGTTGTACCACCGGTACCAGGTAAGTGTTTTGCTGAAGGGCGTGATTCAGGGTGGCTCGGTAGTCCCCACAAATTCTTAACGATCCATCCGGCTTGATGGGTGTTACAATTGGGGTTTCCCAGGGAGCGTGGTCGGTTGGTTCTAACACACCCTGGGCTATTAATTTATCAAGCTGCTCATCAATCTTTGGTTTAAGGGCAAATGGAACTCGACGAGGCTTAAGGCGGATGGGAGCTACTTTGGGGTTAAGGTTAAATGATATCGGGATCCCTTTGTACTCGCCTAATTTATCTGTAAAGATGTCGTGGAACTCCTGGACGAGGGTCTCTTCCCAGTTGTTGCTGTGGGTTCAGTGAATGCCGGCTACTTCAATTCCGAGTGGAGCGAACCATTGGAGGCCTAACAAGCTAGGCCGGTCCCTGTCGACTACGGTTAGTGGTAGGGATGCAGTACGATTTCTAAATGAGACATGGACCTTGCTGGATCCAACAACTGGAATTCGATTTCCTTGATAGTCTTTGAGTATGGTTATTTGGAATCTGAGGTCTTGCCGCCGGACGGTGGGAATTAATTGTTTAAGGGTCTTCCAGGAAACCATCGAGAGGGATGATCCTGAATCGACTTCCATCATGCAGGGCTGGTTTTTGATGGCGACCTTCACCCGGATCTTCTTGGAATCTAATGATGAGGCGTGACCAATCGTAATGGTTTGGTGTGCCTCTTCTCATTTTGTTGAATGGGCTAGTGGTTTGCTTCTGTAGGAGTGGTTGTTCCATTGGTGGGTTAAGTATTCCCGATTCACAGGACGACTTCCTGTGGGCTGGCGGTAGTTGGTCCTCCTCTGAGGTGGGATGGAACCTTGCTTGCTTCTACAGACTCTTCTGATGTGACCTCTTTTCCCGCACACATGGCAGAGCGCGTCGAGGAATTTGTAGTCTGATCGTGGGTGGTTTGCCCCACAACCAGCGCATTGGTGCTGCAATCTCTGGTTACGTTGATGGCGTTGGTCTCGTTCAGACCGGAGCCGGTTGACCTCTTCTTTATCACTTTCTGATGACGATTTGAGGTCCTCGTGGTGGGCTGTTATTGCCTGTCCTTCCAAGTGAGGTGAGGTTTCGCCGGCGAGTTGGTGGAGCGGGGCGTGGGTGCGGCGCATTCAGGCCGCTGACTTCCTGGTTGCTTCTGCTGCAGTAGCATCAGTGATGGCATCTGTAAGGCTAATGTCACCTTTCGCCATCAGCTTACTTTGTGTGGCTGGAGCATCTAATCCCAGAACTATTCGGTCTCTCAGGGCCTCTTTGAGGTCGGCGAACCTGCATAGTACTCCCAGATTCCAGAGATCCGCAATGAAATCTGCAACACTTTCTCCCTTCCGCTGATCTCTCTGGTAAAATTCATGTCTGCGGACAAGCGTTGGCATGGTTGGTGCATAGTGGGCCCATAGAAGGGGCTCGAGGACGTCCCAGTCCATGGACTTCACCTCAGCCAGTTTGGCTGGCGCCTTGGCCATCTTAAACACGGTCGGCCTGAAGTGAGTTAGGAATACCGCTTGCTTCTTTCCGGTAGTGGCATCCTTCAAGTTGTTGGTCTCCAGAAACATCTGGAATTGGTCCATATATGAATCCCAGTCCTCTTGTGCCGGGTCAAATGGAGTGGGTGGTATGATGCTGCTAGACATGGTTCAGCCATTGGTGCATCTTCAGCCATGTGCTCTGTTTAGCGCTCTGTAGTGCTCAGTCAGCTCTGACGTCTCCAAATCCCACCTTCATCGCCAGTGTTAAGTTCTGCGCATGGGCACAAGAATTGGAGATGAGACGATGAACAGTGAACTTCAACTCTTTATTTAACATTGTAAAACAGATCAAAAACTACGGCAGCAATAGCCCTTTTTATAGGCAAGCTGCTGATCAAGTAACCAATAAAAAACGGGAAGCGTTAGTTCCCTTAACCAATGAAAGAGGCCCGCTAATAGCCAATCAGATCCTCCTGAACGGACCAATCAGATGTTGCTATTATCAGCCAATCATAAGTGCAGGGCCAGAACCCTGCACTTTTCTAAAGGTTTTAATAATCTTTATTTAAGCACTTTTATTAATTCACAACAGTGGTATTCAGTCGGTTCTGACCAGTTCTGGAGTTCGGCAGCAGAAATTTTGAGTAGTTTGGAGAACCGGCAAATACCGCCTCTGACTGGCCCCGTCCCCATCTCTTCTCTGCCTCCCATTAAGTCCCAGCTGATCGGCTGGGTCTTCTTGGGTTGCCCTCCACAGGAGAACGGAGCTGGAAAGCAGGTTAGTGGGGTGGGGAGGGAATGGAGATTTTACCATTTCTTTCCCCTGCCACACCCACCAAGCCACGCCCACAGAACTGGTCGTAAAAATTTTGGAAGCCCACCACTGAACGCCTGGCAATCTCTTTTGTGGAAACAAAGAAACAAACTCCGTTACTTCTAACCAAAGATTTGGTTTCAAGAGTGTGTTGCGTGAAACATTTGCCAGAGGAGCAGCATACTGGTTTCAAAGCATTAAGGAGTGGCATGAATCATCTGTCCATTATCTGAGCTCATCGCCTACTTTGTATTTTTCAGGCTTATTAATATTTAGTGTCTTCAGCAAATTAAGCATCAAACTTAACTAAGGTTAAAGTATCTAACGACACTGTACACTAAAGAAAATAAATGGGTATTAATGACACTCTGAACAATTGGCTTCTCTTTTCTACCATCTTTTATAATCACTCATAGAAGTACGCCAAAGATTTGACTCCTTCCTACGTTTCATTAATAAAATTACTTGATTAATGGCTGCAATAATATATCAGGCGTATGATATCTTCACATTAAATGTTAATCAACAATAGCTACATTCAGAAAACATTAAGTAAATCATGATGGATGAGGCAATATTGCCCCTTAGTTGAAGAGAGCATGGCACACACCAAGGAGCAGCCATGGTGTCTCAGGAGCTACAGCCAGGCAGAGGTGGTATTCAGCAGGTTCTGACCAGTTCTGGAGAACCGGTAGCGGAAATTTTGAGTAGTTCGGAGAACCAGCAAATCCCACCTCTGACTGGCCACACCCCCATCTATTCTCTGCCTCCCAAGTCCCAGCTGATTGGCTGGGTCTTCTTTGGTTGCCCTGCACAGGAAAACAGGGCTGGAAAGCAGGTTAGTGGGGTGAGGAGGGAATTTTGCAGTATCCTTCCCCTGCCACACCCACCAAGCCACACCCATAGAACCTGTTCTATATTAACATACTCCAAAAGATGAAATCTGATTGGTCCACACGGGCCGCTTCCCGATTGGTCTACTGAACTGCCGTGATTGGTTTTCTAAGAATCAACCGCAATTGGCCGAGCCGATCGTGGGAGATTCAAAGCCCTGTCATTGGCCAGTGAGCCACGAGCAGTTCCTATATGAAGGGCTGCCGTGGCTCCAAGATCCTGAACAGAACTATACAATAAAATAAGAGTTTTGAAGTACACTGGTCTCGCGTCTCTCATTGGGACCAATCTACCCGATCTAACAGAACCAGTAGTAAAAAAAATTTGAATCCCACCACTGCTGCGGCCGCGGGTTCTTCACGCCCAAAGGCTGCCTTGAAGAGGATCTGGGCACTGCCTCCATCTTCCGCAGAGGCAGACGGTGAAATGCAACCTCTCCCAGGCCCAGTTCAAAAGCTCAGTCCCAGCTGGGCCGATGCGTTTGCTATTATGGAGGCTGTTGTGGCAAAAACCAGGGCTGGGCTGCCCATAGCCACAAAGCACAACCAGACATTTCAACTGAGCTTACTGCTATGGTGTTCTTCCCCCACTGCCCGATGTCCTCTCTCACCTCAGCTTATCCTGTTTCATAATTCTGAATAACTTTCTCCCACACAGCTCAGATATCAGGCGTTGCACAGTGAAACCCAGGAAGTGGGGACCGAGGATAATTCCTGCCTCCTAATACCAGAGCATATATGAATGAGGGCAGGTGGTTGTGCTGCTGCCTTTAATTTGGCTCAGATTTATTGAGCATCATGCCAGCAAGAAGGCTGGGTAGAACTTGAGCTTCAAAAAAGAGAGATGCTTGTCCCGCAAATTTAAATTAAATTTGCCAATCACTCTTTTCCTTTGTAAGAAACCTCCCTGAATCCCTTGTTAGACTTTCCTGCCTAGGGAGCATGGGATGCTTTTAAAAATGTGATATATTTTTATATGTGATATATTGCCTTCCATGGAGGACCTGTATAGTGCATGAGTCAAAAAGAGGGCTGTGAAAATATCTACAGACCCCTCACATCCTGGACATAAACTGCTTCAACTCCTTCCCTCAAAACGACGCTATACAGCACTGCACACCAGAACAACTAGTCACAAGGACAGTTATTCCCTGAAGGCCATCACTCTGCTAAACAAATAATTCCCTCAACCCTGTCCAACTATTTACAAAGTCTGCACTACTATTACTGTTAATCTTCTCATCACTCCTTATCACCCATCCCCTCCCACTTGTGACTGTATGACTGTAACTTTATCGCTTGTATCCTTATGATTTATATTGAATGTGTCCTAGTATGAATTGATTGCTTATTGTATCCTATGACTATCATTAAGTATCATTACCTGATGATTCTAGACTCTTGACAGATGTATTTTTTCTTTTATGTACACTGAGAGCATTTGCACCAAGGCAAATTCCTTGTGTGTCCAATCACACTTGGCCAATAAAAGAATTCTATTCTATTCTATTCTATTCTATTCTATTCTATTCTATTCTATTCTATTCTATTCTATTCTATTCTATTCTATTCTATTCCTCATCCCAATATTCTATTCTATTCTATTCTAATTCTATTTTATTCTTATTCTATTCTACTCTACTCTATATAGTCCCAAGGTCCTTCGCTGAAACTTTTTGTTTCAGAATATTGTTCAGAAACTGGACTTCTTCGTGTTTATCTTCACCAGCCGCCGGAGTGATGGTGGTGGCTTCTGAAAAGGGAATATTCCTATCCAGTCCAGGAGCTTCCCTGTGTGTGTGTGTGTGTGTGTGTGTGTGTGTGTGTGTGTGTGTGTAGCAAAGCAAGGAAGATAGCTGGTGCCAGCCAGAGAAAGGAAAACCTCCTTTGTCTGAAAACTGCTCTTCAGAATGAAAGGAAACCCCCGGGTTCTCTTTGGGGTAGAAAGACACTGTGTGGGAGGTTGTGGAGCCTTGTCACTGAGAAGCCTGTCTTCGGCGATGTGTGAAGATAAAAAAGACCCAACCCAGTCAAAACTCGAAGACACAAAGAGCAGAGAAAGAGTCATCCGTGCCAGGCAGAGTGTGGGTTGAAGAATTCCGTCTCTTTAGGGAAAGGACGGTCCCGGCATGCTCCCCTTACCCTGTGGGTCAAGTGAGGATTTTGACAGGTGAAAGGGCAAAGAAACGCTTCACCCTCCTACTCTCAAATTCCTCTCTGAAAGGTGGAATCCTGCAAGGAAGCTGCTCGTTAATGGGGACAAATGGCAGTGCTGACTAGTTCGCCACCCAGCTGGAGGAAAACGATGCTATTTTATGGCATGGACAGCAGCCATTCTGAAGTGGAATGATAGCCTTTCTTTCATGGCCGTAGAACCAAAGCAGAACCGCCAACACTTTAGTCATTAAAAAAAAAAAAACAATTTATTTATATATATTCGGTTTTTACATAACTCAGCAAGGGTTGTGCAGACAAAATATTACAAGGCGTTGAGAAAATATGATTAGTAAAATATATAATTATTTATTGGATTATAAAATGAAAGAAGAAACTGTTAAAGAAAGTATGATAACCTGGCCTAAAAATATAGGCCATGGCATTAATTTGGAACAGTGGGAACATATTTGGCAAGTAAATTATAAATTAACATTGTCAGTCCCTTATAAACAGAATATACAGTATATAAAATGTTATACCGCTGGCACCACCTACCAACCAGAAGAGCCAAAATGTTTCCAAATATCATACCCAAATGTTCGAGATACAATCATAATCAGGGAACATACTTCCATATGTGGTGGATGTGCCCTCATGCACAGAGATACTGGCAAAAAATTAGATCATAGTTAGAGGAAATAACAAAAGAGAGAGTGAAATTTAAACCAGAAATCTTATTAGGAATGTTAGAACCTAACATAAGTACATAAGTACTTTATGAACAGAGTATAGCCTGGGTTCATTTGCTTACATAATAGTATATAATATAATAATACATTAAACATAAAACATACATAATATTTTTCCAATTTCTAATTTCTACTTCTATTGTCCATTGACAATAAATAAATTTCTACTTCTATTGTCCATTGATAAAATAAATCTCATGTTTGAAAATATTCTGTGTCTTCTTTGTCTTTTATCTTTAATGTCAACCAATCCATTTCTGGACAATCTAGTATCTTCTTTTATGGGTAGCTCCTCATTTTTCCAATGCTGTGCATATACAATTCTTGCTGCCGTCAAGATATGTAGCATTAAATATAGATTCCCTTCATCGTATTTTTCTGGTACTATGCCTAACAAAACAGTAATTGAATCTTCCGCTTTTTGAATTCAACAACTGAAGCTAAACAAATATGGCTTGTTGAATCTAACTCAATTTAAACAAATATGACAAATAGGATTTTTTAAAAAGAATAAAAAGAAATAAATGCATTTTAAATATATATATATTTTAGGAGAGCTTAACTTGCTATTTATCTTGTTATGAAAGTTACAATGGAACTGAAAAAAGTAACTTATGACTATTTTTCACACATTTATGAATGTTGCAGCATCCCCATTGTCACGTGATTTACATTCAGATGCTTGACAATTGACTCCGATTTATGATGGTTTGCAAGTATCTTTTGCAACCCTCGGACAAGAGAAATCAATGGGGAGGCCAGATTCACTTAACAACCGTGTTACTAATTTGGCCACAGCAGGGATTCACTTAACAAAGAAATGGCAAGAAAAATCGTAAAATGGGCAAAACTGTCTCCTTTAGCAACATTGTTATGCCCCTGGTGGAGACTGACTCTGAGGGAGAGGAGGAACAGCCGACAGGGAGTGGAAGTGTGGCTTCGGAGGTTGGGGAAGGGCAGAGGTCGGCTGAGCAGTCAGAGGAGGACCCAGGCCCATCCCCTCTCCATCCTAGGGCACGCAGGGAGGAGAGGATAAGGGAGAGACGTGGTCTACTCAGGAGGAGAGGGCCTTGATCCTCTTCATGGGCTGCAGCTGTGACCATTGAATAAGAGTACGGACCTGTGAACAGGCGAACGCTGGAAACAAAGCGTGGAAATATCTCTAGTTTATGGTTCCTCTCTGAGTTTGGCGTCCTTCTTAATGTGTGTTATCTGTGAATGTCCTCCAGCCCTTATCTTGCCTGGTTTGTGTTGCTTTTTTCCTTCTTTTTGTAACTGTTTGTGTGGGAGTTTTGTCTTCCCTCAAGAATATTCGGAACTTGGAAGCAAAGTGAAAGAATAAAAGGGGCTTCACCGGTTTTCTGTGGCTGTGTTTGTTTTGTATCCCACCTGGCTCATCACCAACATAAACGTTGGGCTCAATTATGGTCGTACGTTGAGGACTACCTTTACTTTGTTTGTTATTGGAACTCCTTTGCCCATTTTACACTAAAGGTTATCAGCCATAAATCCATATATTTTTGCAGCTGCAAAACTGCTTCTTTCAGGGGAAAAAAAAAAAGAACCCCTAATTTGATCAGCCATAGCAAAAGGAAATTTATAAATCTGAGAACCTTGGAAGTTGTCTGACAGTAGTAATTTGACTGCCAGTGTAGCTAATGATTTCCTCCATAGAATCTAACTAGAATGCACTAGTCTACAGCCAGATAACAATATGGCTTTAATAAGCAAAGTAAGTCATATTTTCTCCAACTGTGGCAACTTTAAGCCTGAAGGACTTCAACTTCCAGAATTCTGTCCTGCAAGATCCATCAGGAGGGACATGCTGGGATCCCTTCTGTGATATAACCACCTCGCAAGGCCAGTAAAAGAGCCATTTCTGGCAGGGTGCCTTCATTTCTTCAAAGATTAGGTTTGCTGGGGCCCTGGTGCAGTCTGCACGGCATTGAAAACTTGGGTTTTTAAAAAGTTGCTTTTCCCAAGATGGCGCTGCCAATGGCAGTCTCGGTGGAATGCTCTCTGATAGTTTTTCTGTTTTTTTAAATCATTCTCTGTGACTTGTATTTTATTTTTTTGATTATGTACCTTGAGAACATATGCACCAAAGTCAAATTCCTTGTGTGTCCAATCACACTTGGCCAATAAAGAAAATCTATTCTATTCTAATTCTATTCTATTCTAATTCTATTCTATTCTAATTCTACTCTATTATTCTATTCTATTATTCTATTCTAATTCTACTCTATTATTCTATTCTATTCTATTCTATTCTATTCTATTCTATTCTATTCTATTCTATTCTATTCTATCCTATCCCATTCTCTATCCTTTTCTATTCTATTTTATTCTCTATTCTATTCTATTCTATTCTATTCTATTCTATTCTATTCTATTCTACTCTACTGTGTTCTGTATTCTATTCCATTTTCTATTCTTTTCTTCTCTATTTTCTATACCCTTCTATTATCTTCTATTCCATTTTAATGTTAGCAGACTGGAGTCCTGTTTGTGAGATGGGCAGTCGTACAAACGTGATAAATTGTAAGCAGTAGAAGAAAATGCCACTTTTTTTTTTGCAAGCACATCTTTCCCTGATGCGTTCTGTGAACTGAGCAACTGAAGAATGCCAGTAGGTTAAGAAAACTCAAGTGCGCAGAGCCAAATTCACACACCAAAGGTAGAACGAACGGAGAAAAAGGAAACACTTTGGCCACCTGTGAAACTTCCATGGAAGAGGAATGCAGGAGGCTCTGCATAGGAAAAGGGCTTGCTTCACAGTATGAAAACCGTTACCTACAGAACGCATTTGTGGGAGAGAAATGAAAAGGGATCCCTTAGACGTATGAGGTTCAAACCTCTCCCAGAAAGTTCTGACTCAAAAAACTCAGGTCTTAAAATACAGCCTTCTTTGAATTGGGGAGGAGGGCAATGTGATTTTTCTCAGGCATAAAACAGTTTGGCAAGTTTTTAAGTCTCGGATGTAAATTTTGCGTTTTTCTCGCATGTCAACATAGACCAAGCCACTTCAACATGTTTCTTCATTCTAGCTTTCTTTCTTTTTTGACTAAATTCAAAGGTAAAGGTAAAAGTTCCCCTCATGCTAGTTGTTTCTGGCTCTTGGGGGCGGTGCTCATGTCCGCACTGTCCGAAGACGTCTCTGTGGTCATGTGGCCGGCATGACTAAATACTGAAGGCACACAGAACATTGTTCCCTTCCCACCAAAGGGGTCCCTATTTTTCTACTTGCATTTTTATGGGCTTTCGAATGGCTAGGTTGGCAGAATCTGGGACAAGGAACAGGAGCTCATTCTGTTACACGGCGCCAGGGATTCGAACTGCTGAACTGCTGACCTTTCTGATCGACAAGCTCAGCGTCTTAGCTACTGAGTCCCTAAATTGAAAGGCAACCAACCAAATGGAAAGCTTTTTCTGAAATGGGACGTGTAATTCCAGAGCGCAGATCAAGTTTCCCAGCCAAACCTTAATTTAGTTTAGTTTACTTTATTGTCATTGCACCTCATACAACGAAATCAAACACCAACTTCAGTGCACATCATGACCATGAGCATGAAAATTAACACAAACACACATTCTTCACCCTCCACACATTGAACCAGAAACCCCCGACAATGCACCAACACTACACTATACAGCAGAATTCAAAAGAGCTGCTGCCTTGGGATAGAAGCTGTTTTTCAGCCTATCTGTCCTTGTTTTTATTATTGTGCACTGTCTGCCAGATGGTAATAGTTCAAAAAAAGGGTTCTCAGGATGAGATGGATCTTTGAGAATGTTTTGAACTTTCTTAAGGCAGCGGGAGCTATAAAGCTCTTCCAAAGAGGGGAGAGGGCAACCCATGATCTTTTGGGCAATGACATTAACCCTCTGGAGTGCTGCCCTATCTGCCACTGTGCAATTGGCAAATCCTTCACAGATACAAGTTAAGATACTCTCTATGATCCAGTGGTTGAAGGTCACCAGCAGTTTCTTATTCAGTTGTTGTTTTCTGAGAAGCTTCAGGTAGTATAATCTCTGCTGAGCCCTTTTGACCAGGGCTGCAATGTGGGCATCCCAGGTCAGGTCCTCTTTTATGGTAACACCCAGAAACTTAAAACTGGCCACTTGCTACAGTCGGTCTCCATTGATAAGCAAGGGCTGGAGGTCTGATCTGTTCCTTCTATAATCCACTATAAGTTCCTTGGTCTTATTGGTGTTGAGGACAAAGTTGTTGTCTCCACACTACAAAAGCAAATGGTCCACCTCATCTCAGTAGGCAGACTCACCGCCCCCCTCACCCCTGATAAGTCCCACCACTGTTGTATCATCTGCAAATTTAGCTATAGTATTACTAGCATGAGTGGGAATGTTGTCATGCACAACAATATATATACACATACATACACACACAGTTTATATATAGAGATACATAGACATATATGTGTGTGTGTGTATGTATGTATGTACGTATATATATATGTGTGTGTGTGTGTATGTATATGTATATATACACACATTTATATATATATATATATACATATATATATATGTAGCCCCCTCCTTCCTGCAAGGGTACGGCCGCTCATTCCGGCGCCCTGTCGCTCCCCCGTCCTCCTGCAGCCTCCAAATGCGGAAGAAGGGCAGCTCCTAATCGCCCCTAGCGCCCTCCAGTGGGAAGAGGAACTACGACTCCCAGCGGCCCCCGGGAGTGTGCCGGTGTTCCTGCCAGCTGGAGGGGCGGCCGAGTTTTGGAAGACTGGAGTGACGCTTGAAGCAGCCGGACAAAGCCAGCACGGAAGCCCGCCTTCCTCCGGCCCATATCCCCCAAACAAGACGCTCCCCCAAGACGTCAGGGTGACGTCAGCCGTGGCCGGAGGCCAATCGGAGAGGGAGCTTGCAAGCGAGGTATTTCCGCTTCATTAGAAGCGACGGTGAGGCTATGTCCACTTGGCGATTGGCGGCGGCGTAGTGACGTCATGTCTGCTTGGCGATTGGTGGCGGCGGCGGCCGGCGCGCGCAAGTGACGTTGTGGCAAGCGGAAGCGGGGCCGGAGAGAGATAGAGACGCCCGCGGGGCGGCCCGCCTGGCGCCGCTGATGTCTCCGCAGCCGCCCATGGAGGCGATGGAGGCGCCGCTCAACCTAGTGAGGGCCGAGGGCCGGGCGAGCGGGCTCCGTGGCTGGGCTCGAAAGCCGTCCGCTGGGTGGGACCCAAGAGGCGGGGGGAGGGGAGTCTAAAGCGCCTCCCTCCCGGGAAACGGGGTTCCGGAGCAGCCCCTGGGCTGGTGCTCACGGGAGGGTCCCGGTGTGGCGGAGTCTGCCTGGGCGGCCCTTCGCTCTCGAGGCGCTTGGGCAGGCAGGCGGCTCTCTCCGGGGCTCTTCCCCCCCCCTCCCCCGGGTGTCCCCATGCCTCCGGGGAGGGGGCGACGGGGCCAGGAGTGCCCGCAGGCTGCCCGGTCGGAGAGGCTCCTCTTCTGGGCCCCGGTTTTTTTTTGGGGGGGCCGGGGGGGTCCTGCTAGGCTTCCCAGGTGATGAATCGGGAGACATCCGGACAACGGCTGGGGATGGGCGCATTGTCCGGGCGCCCAGTTTCATCACCTTTCTCCCTCTCCCTCCTTCCCTCTCTCCCCCCCTCTTTCTCCCTCCCTCCCCTTTCTCCTTCCCTCTCTCCCCTCCTCCCTCTCTCCCTTTCTCCCTCTCCCCTGCCTTTCTCCCCTCTCCATCCCTCCCTTTCTCCCTCCCTCCCTTTCTCCCCTCTCTCCCCTCCTCTCCCTCTCCCTCCCTCTTTCTCCCCTCTTGCCTCCTCTCTCCCTCCCTCCCCTTTCTCCCTCTCCCCTGCCTTTCTCCCCTCTCTCCATCCCTCCCTTTCTCCCTCCTTCCCTCCCTCTCTCCCTTCCTTTCTCCCCTCTCTCCCTCTCCTCCTCTCCCTCTCTGTCTCTCTCCCCTCTTGCCTCTTCTCTCCCTCCTCCTCTCCCTCCCTCTCTCTCCCCACTCGCCTCCTCTCTCCCTCCCTCTCCCCTCCTCTTTCTCCCTTTCTCTCCCTCCCTCTATTGCTCTCTCCCTCTCTCTAGTATCCTTTTACTTTTCTTGTTTTATTCTCCTCCTCCTGTCTTGTGAGCCATTTTGCAAGTTCTCTTAGCTTTGTGCCCAGACAGCGGGCATCTGGGCAGGCGATCCTTTTACCTTCTTTGGTAGAAAGCAAGTCATGTACATGCCATCCCAAGGGTTGTGGGCAGGTCAGTTAATCTTAAGCTCTGTCTCTCTGGTTAGAGGCACTCAAGGAGCCGCCTGCTGTCCTGGTGCTTTAAAGGTTTGGGCTTTTTGTAGGCTCATCAGCAGAGCAGGAAAGCTGACCATTTGCTGGCCGTGGGGAAGTATGAAGAAGCTGTTTCCTGTCACCAAAAGGCAGCAGGTGAGCCATTGTGGACATTTGCTCGAATCCCCCAGACATCCTGTTAGGACAGAAGTTAAGTCAACACAAAAGGGGGTGGTAAGTAGGTGAGATCCTTACTGGGTCAGGGGTAAGGATCACAGTGCAAAGTTGGCTGGTGGTGAAGGCACCGGATTGGAAATCTGCAGACTGGTAGTTCTAGTCCCACCTTTGGCTTGAATGGTGGCTAGGTGACTTTGGCCAGTCACTCTCTTTCATCTCAACTCGTCTCAACAGGTTGGTTGTTTTTGGGAAAATAAGAGGAGGGAGGAGTATTAGCAATAGCACTTAAGATTTATATTTAGCTTCATGGTGCTTTACAGCCCTCTCTAAGCGGTTAACAGAGTCAGCCTCTTTTGCCCTCAACAATCTGGGTCCTCATTTGACTCATCTCGGAAGGACGAGAAGCTGAGTCAACCTTGCGCCTGGTGAGATTTGAACTGCCAAATTGCAGGCCAGCCAGCAGGCAGCAGAAGTAGCCCTGCCTTACTGCAATCTAAAAACTGCGCCCCCAAGACTCTATTAGCTGTGTTTGCCGCCTTGAGTTATTTATCGAAATAATAAAGGTGGGGTATAAATGAAATCAAAATAAAAAAGTGTGTCATTGGAACCAGAATCACAGTTCTTACAGGGAATCGACAGTTAAGTCCATTGTCCCAAAGCTTCCAGTTGAGAGCGGTGCAGGTCTTCTTGGAATGATGCTTGTTAAAGGGGTTGCAGAAAGCAGTTTGGCTGCCAGTTATATTTCACGTATAGCTTTTAAGATTCACAGTGTGATTTTCCATTCACTTATCAAAAGTTGCCATGTTGAGGGGAGGGGAAAGAGACCCCTTTTAAACAAAGAGGGCACCTTTTGTCCTTCCTTCAAGGGGCTGAAGAAGCCCCAGTCGGACCAAAGTCCTCCATCCTCCTCCGGTTTGCTTTAGATGGGGGTGGGGGGAAGGAAAGGGCAGCTGCGCAAAAGCGGCCCCTCTAAACCATGTCACCATTTTGTGTCTCATGCAGCATACCTTCTAGAAGCTATGAAGCTGACTCAATCAGATCAGGTGAGGCTTCCCTCCTCAGTGGCTGCTCTTGGCAGTGAACAGTCCCTTGGTGTGACTCTGATCCCAGCCAGGAACCTGGGCTGCAGTTGATGCTATTTTGGGGTGGATGGGGATTGGGGAACAGGCAGTGGTGGGATTCCATTTATTTTTACTCCTGATTCTGTGGGCATGGCACGGGAAGGAGACTGCAAAATCTCCATTCCCACCCCACTGGTTGGTGCCAGCTTCTCCCAAAAGGAAGACCAGCCTTTCTCAACTGCAGTCTGGAGAGAAAGGCTGAGATGGGGAGGCTGGCTTTATGTGCTGCCATTGCTTGCTTGGCATACAGATACAGATTAACAGAGTTGGAGGGGACCTTGTAGGTCATCTAGTCCAACCCACCTCCCAAGCAGGAGGTCCTACACTATATCTGACAAATGGCAGTCTACTCTCTTCTTGAAAGCTTCCAGTGATGAAGCTCCCACAACCTCTGAAGGTTCCATGGGTTGATTGCTCTCCCTGTCAGAAAATTCCTCCTTATTTTCAGATTAAATCTCCCCTTGTTCAGTTTCCATCCATTGTTCCTTGTCTGGCCTTCAGGTGCTTTGGAAAATAGCTTGACCCCTTCCTCTCCGGGGTAGCCCCTCAAATATTGGAAGACTGTTGTCATGTCTCCCCTGGTTCTTCTCTAGACTAGCCAGGCCCAGTTCATATGTTTTAGTCTCCAGTCCCCTTAATCATCCTGGTTGCTTTTCTCTACTCTTTCTAGAGTCGCAACATGTTTTTTACCATGTGGTGACCAAAACTGGATGCAGTATTCCAGTATACATGAAGATGAATTTTAAATTCAAAGAAAAAGGGGATAGAAGCCAGATTTATGATTTATTGTTCATGTATAGAAAAAGCTTGTGTCTCACTCAACTTGGCATTGTGAAAAAAAACGTTTATTTCCTGATTCAAAGCAATGGCTTTATTCTTACAATGTAGACAACAAAGCAGATGTATTGATATTTTATCCCCAACTGGCTTCTAGAACTGGAGTTACATTGCACCAGCTGGCGGGAGCTTGAGAACTTGTAGTTCTTCAGATGCCAGAACTTGTTTTATTCCCCGAGTAGCGGATAAAGGCGGCTTATCCTTTTGTTTCTCGGCAGGCCCAGTTATCCCTGGAATTGCAAAGGGAGAGTCACCTCAAACAGATCCCCCTCATCCAAGAGCGATGGAAAAGAACAAAAAGGGACGAAAGGTTAAAAGCCCGCCCTCTGGTGGACAGAGAGAGCATGGCCCACGTGCAGAGCTCTTCTAAGCCCTCAGTCGAGGAAGCCAAGGACCAACATGGGACACCTGCCAGCCTTAAGTGTAGGCCCTCCTCAGAGGAGGCGAAGGGGTTCCACAGGGTCTTGGACAGGGATCCAGACACGCTGCTCTTTCTGCTTCAGAAGAGGAAGGAGCCTCCCCTGGACATGGGTGTGAAGAACAGGCCTCCCAAGGACGACAAGATGAAAATGGAGGAGCAGGCCACCAAAATTGCACTCCTGGAACAGCACGTGGAGATGCTGTTTGCCGAAAACGAGAGGCTGAGGTGGGAGAACCGGCAGTTAAAAGCCGAGAGAGTCAGGCTGCTGAAGTCTCCCCTGGAGAAGGGGCTGGATGCAGACGCTGACTTTGTGGAAAAGTCGGAGCTGTGGGGCCTCCAGCAGCTTTCAGAACCTGCCTCCTCCGCCACCAGCCCCTGGCAGAAATTGGCGGTCAGTGCCGGGAAGGGCAAGGACATTCCCATCCCCAGCTTGCCCCCCTTGGACATTCCCTCCCCTGAGTTCCCACTGGTGGAGCTCTCGGAAGATCTCCTGAAGGGGCTCATGAACAACTAAGGGAGGACGACCACTGGGGGGTGGATTCCCTCTGCACTTTGGGGAGGGGACGTTGCTGGGGCAGGGAAGAAACCCCAGTGACTTGGTCACTGAACAAAAAAAAAATGATGAATTGGGTGAAGCAAAAGAGGCGCCATTTACCATCGTTGGTAAAAGCTGGGTCCTTCGTTCGTACTTCAAGCCAGAGGACTGAAGGGGGGAGCCACAAAAGTCCTCGCAGGGCTCCCTTGAGTATTCTTTTGGGTGTCCAGGATCTCTCTATGCCATCAAGTAAGGTGTAAATCCTATGTGGCACACGGGTAACAATTTTCGCAGTGCAGGACACTTTCGATACTGCCTTGGGTTTGCCGCTTCTTTTCATCATGCACAGACACTATAGCAAACAATTCTTGCTTCTCTCCCTCCCGTAGGATGGGTCTGTGTGCCACATACTTTGCACCCCTCTCTCAATATGTAGCACGTCAGCCAATCGGGAGTAAAGCTAAATTTCCAGATATTTTTCCAAGGACCCGAATGTAATCCTGCCGAAAATATTTTGATTTGTTTACATAATCAGGGTGCTTCATAATGTGTTTTCTGTATATGAAACAAACATTGTTCTAAACAAATAGGTAAGAATAATTGTTGATGCATAATAGGAAGGCAGAGCTGACAAAGAATAAAATGTTCCAGGTCTATCTATCTTGAATCATGTCTTTCTTCTTTTCAACACGCAAGTATTGCATTTCAGAATTCCAATACTGAACACGACAGTAGCCTGCGTTATGCAGTAGGATGTTTAAAGGTGTCATGCCCTTGTTGGAGTGACTCTGAGGGAGAGATTGAGTAGCTGACAGGGAGTGGGAGTGTGGCTCTGGGTGGCTGTGGAAGAAATGGGGGAAGAGCACAGTCCGGTTGGGCATTCAAAGGAAGACCCAGGGCTGTCCCCTCTTCATCCTAAGGCACGCAGGGAGGAACGTGTCTTACGGGAGAGGAAAAGGCCCTGATCCCTTTCATTAGTTGCAGCTGGGAGAACAGGATATAAGTGGGGCAATTTAAATAGCTCTTTGCTGGAAGCAAAGCGTGTTTTATTTTGGTCAAGGCTTATTGGGGTTTTGGAGTCCTCCCAACTGTGGTTGCTGTGTTATCTTGTGGAAGTCTGCAATTTATCATCCTGGCCTGCCGTGTTAATGACTCCAGTGTGGTTTGTGTTGGTTTTTTTTTTACTTCTCATTATTTTTACTTTTGGTTCAGATTGCATTTACTCTCTTCATAGACTGTTTTTGGAAGAGTTGATATCAAAGTCAAGGATAATTGGACATTGGGGTCCAAGTTGGAGGCATTAAAGGGAATTTATTCTACTTTTGTGACACTGTTATTTTTGTGTCATGCCTGGGTCATCACAGAATGTAGAGTTGCAATTGCAGGAATGTTCCAATCTCGGATGGCAAACCTCAGATAAAGAATGTTTCCAAGCAAATACAATTCAGGCAAACAAAGTCACTAATCTATGAATAAAGGAGGATTAGAGAGGGGAAGTAAACATATGTTAGACTTTAACTAGAGATAATTAATTGTATGGATTACTAAACAGTAATGAAAGTTAACTAAACGGTAATGAAAGTTAAGCAATAACCAAAGTTAACCAATGATGGAGGATAACTAAAAATGTATATAAATGCAAGACTGTACTCCAATAAAGATAATCATAATTCAGTTGTTCATGATCAAACAACTCGACTGCCTCATCATTACAACAAGTGGCACCCGAACAGGGACCCTCTTACTTTGTCCGGCAAGGATTTGGTGCACCTTCAAACCTTTGTGGTTTCTTCAACCTTTTGATTTCTGTAAGTATGGGGTCTTCGCTTTCTGAGGAACAAAGGAAGCATGTAGATGAATTAGGCTATTTGTTGAAGAAAAATAATACCGAGGTACCACAGAGAAATCTCTTAAGGCTGCTCCAGGAGATTGCAGCTCAGTGCCTATGGTACCCAGAAAAGGGGTCTTTAAAATTAACTGATTGGGAACGTATTGGGAAAACATTGCATACTGAACCTCAAGCAAAAATAGAAGTTTTGCATGTGTGGCATTTATGTAGGCATGCAATTGAAAAATTTGGTCACAATGAACTTTTCTCTTTTAACACTTCCACCTTCACGTTATACTAATGCTGTCATTTGTCCCCCTTCTTCACCTGAATATATGTCTTCAATTCCCTCAGCTGCTGCAGATACAGGGCAAAAGCCTCCTGACTATTGTTCAGTCTTTTCAGAAAATGGTAGAGACTTGTAAAAGGGATGCCTCTGTCACAGGAACAGAACTTGCAGAATTACTGTCTGTTTGTCCAGTACAATATCGTCCTGGTCAGGGGCCATAGCTTGGACTGCAAGTAACAGAATGGGAGGGTCTGCCTTATCAGATCTTAAGAGAGTTTATAAAGGCAGTTACAGACTATGGGATTAGTGGTAATTTTACAAGAGGACTTGTAGAAGGAATAAAAAATGGTTATACAATGATCCCTGAAGATTGGAAGCAAATATTACTTTACTCCTCCAGCAGTCTCTCTCACTCCTCTCCAGCCACAGCCGGTAGCACTGGGATCGATTTAATCACTCAAGAGAAAATTGAGTTTAAATTTCCCATGGAAGTTAAAATAGTTCCATCTCAATTTAAAGGTCCTCTTCCTTCGGGATTAGTTGGTTTAATTTTGCCTCGTTTTTCTGCACACAAAAAGAGCTATTTTGTTGTGCCTGGGGTAATAGATTCAGATTACACTGGTATGATTCAGATTTGGGTGAATCTTCCTCAAGTTCTTCCTTGCAATTCTTCTGTTGCTCAATTGATGCTTCCATATGAAATTCCATCTCCTGGTATAGGTAATCATGGGGATGCAGGATTTGGATCAACTTCTTTATCTGTAGGCTTACTTCATCAGCTGAACTCCTCTCATCCTTTGTTAACACTCTTCCTTAATAAACAACCATTTCAAGGGTTATTGGATACTGGAGCCGATGTTACTGTCATCTCCTCTTTACAGTGGCCAAAAACGACAGTTTCTTCATTGTGGGGAATAGGAGGTTCCACAGCTGCTTGGTAGAGTGTTCAAGAAATTAATGTTACAACATCCGCTGGTAAGTCCTTTTTCCTACAACCATACGTTCTAGATATTCATACTAATATTTGGGGCCGTGATATCCTTTCTCTTCTTAATGCCCATTTGATTCTTGATGATGGCTTTTCCTCTTAAATGGCTCTGTTCTACGTTGGTTTGGGTGGAACAATGGCCATTATCAAGGGAAAAACTTGCTGCTTTACAACAATTGGTTCAAGAACAATTGGCTGCTGGTCATATAGAACCTTCTACTAGTCTTTGGAATACTCCTGTTTTTGTTACATGATTTCAAAATCATATCAGATAGCCTTTTCTCAATATGTGGGAAACTCGTTGTATTCTTTACCCAAAGATCCTAGAATAGTGGTTACTGCTACTTTAAATCTGGCCTTTTCTTCCATTTTTGTGCTAAATCCTATTTCTAAAGCTCTTACAGTCTTTACTGATGGATCACCTACAAGGGGTGTGGTTGTCTGGCAGATTCAACAACAATGGTATTCTAAATTTACTGCCACACAGACCAGTTCATTGTGCTGAGCTGGCTGCTATGATTTTGGCTTTACGAATGTTCAATGACCAACCTATTAACTTGATCGTTGATACTCAATATGTGTATTTAGCTATGCAATCTCTTCCCTTTTCTTATTGTGCTCTCTCTTTGGATAAGAATTTGTTATCCTTGTTTTTATCTTCAAAGAATAGTTTGGAAACTCGCTTGTATTCTTTGTATGTAGAATACATTCGAAGTCATACTCCCTTTACTAATGCCTTGACTGAAGGAAATCGGAAGGCAGATGAATCCTTAAAGGATGTTGCGTCTTTGTTTGCTGATCCTGTTGCTAGTCATTCTTCATCAAAATGCCAGATCACTTGCAAAGCAATTTACAATTTCATTATCTCAAGCCCGGGATATTGTCCGTGCTTGTCCAGCTTGTCAGCAACTGGCAGTTCCCTTTCCAGTGGGTGTCAACCCACGAGGAACCCAAGCAAATCAAATTTGGCAAATGGATGTAACTCAATTTTCAACCTTTAAGCCATACTGTTATCTTCATAAGTCTATTGACACTCATTCACACTTCCTTTGGGTTACTGCTTCAAAACATGAACGTACTTCAGATGTTATTTCTCATTGCCTATCCTCTTTTGCTATAATGGGTCAGCCTTCTCAGTGTAAAACTGACAATTGCCCCGCTTATATTAGTAAGGAACTTCAAACCTTTTGTCAGAAATGGAATATTACTTTAGTGCACGGAATTCCTTACAACTCTCAGGGTCAAGCTATAGTTGAGCGAGCTCATTGTACTTTTAAGGCATTACTTCAGAAACAATTACAAACTGAGTCTGGCCCTTACCATCTGTGAAAGATTCAAAATCTTATTGCTGTAGCGTTATATACTTGGAATTATTTAACCTTTTTAGATTCTCTTGCAGACTCACCTGTTAATTTGCATTTTCGAACTGCTGAATCTTTAGCAAGGCCTTTGGTAAAGTATCGCCAAGCTCCAGATCCAACCTGGAAAGGCCCTACACCACTGATCACCTGGGGTCATGGTTACGCCGCCGTGGAAGATTCTTCTACTCGACAAGCAGTGTGGGTTCCAGCGCACGTCCATATCATAGCACGGCATCAGGGCCTTCACAACCCGATGCCGGATTTCAATCTTCATCTGAACACGGAAGTCCGTCTTCCAAGATCGACGCGCCCGCAACCCATCACTTGGGGCCAGGTTAAATCTACTACATATCAAGCTCAACAACAACTGCAACAGGCCTCATTACCTCAGACTCCTGAAAATCTTGTTGCTGCTGTTCTTGTATTATTACTGCTAACTCTGTTACCATTTTACTTTGTATTTTCTTGTTTATGGTTAATGGTGTTTCTACTCAAAATGACGCTTCTGTGGTTCGTCTTAACCCTAATTTGTGGGTTCGTCATGCCCAATACATGTTTATGACCCATGGCACAACTATTACTAGCACCCAATGGCATTTGGTCAAATTTCTTTTACCCCTAACTTAATCATGTCTTCTACATTTATTGTCTCACAATTACAATCTATTTCACGCTCCTGGCTATTTTTTACACCCCCTATACAATTGAATTCTGTCCATTGGTGTTACTTGAAAGTTAGTCAATTTACAAGTGGTCTGTGTTTCTGTTGTCACGCTAAACACACTTGGCTTCATAATTGGTCTGATTATGATGCTGCTCAGCACATATTAAAAAAGCTAGGGAATTATAGTTATTGATTGCTCTCACTGTCAGAAAATTTCTCCTTATTTCTAGGTTGAATCTCTCCTTGTTCAGTTTCCATCCATTATTCCTAGTCTGGCCTAAGGGTGCTTTTAGAAAATAGCTTGACCCCCCCCCTCTGGGGCAGCCCCTCAAATGCTGGAACACTTTTAGCTTTGCCTGAATTTCTTGGTGACCCTAGGCACTATAGAAAACCCCAGCTACAGAATTATCAGAGAAGCCATAGAGATTGAAAAAAGACCAGAAAGCATGAATAGAAGAGATGATTCCACCAGACTGTCAATTATCTGGAAACCTGCACTCTCAAACAAAAAAATCTCCACACCACAAGCCAGGCAAACACCTGGGCACAAACAGATCCCCCCTGATACCTCCAGCTCAAACACACCCCAACCAGGCACCCAGATGAAACCTAGCTTCCTAATAAATGATAGCCATCCATTTACTTGAAGCCAAGCCGCACTAAAAGCCTCCAATACAAGAAACACAATGTTGCCAGCCAATCAAGATAAAAAAAACGCTACAAAACAGACAGAAGATATTAGAAACACCAACCAAGCAGAACATAGCAAACTCCAAGACCAATAAACACAAACCAAGACTCCCAACCAATCTGGACGAAGAAAAAACCATTCTGGCACAGCAGTAGGCTAGCACCAAATTTAAAACAGAAACAGCTGTGAAAGCCTGACTCACAGATGAACACAATATAGAAGCCTGATGATGGCAGATGAGATTCTGCCAAAACGTTGCTACAACTTTAAAAGCACAACTATAATGATGTGGGAAAATACCTGAACAAAGCTGAATACCATACATATAAATACCTATGAAAACTTAAGAATACACACACACACATTTATTCATCCTTATTTATATCTTCCAACATTCTTGGTATTATTTAAGTCTCATGATCACAGGTGTCCTCTTAACAACTCTTTTCAATCTTAAACCCTTCCTTTTGTCCCCACCAATAGTAAAATCTATTCCAAATAAAATCTATTCCTTATTTTTCATCTCTTGTGTTACCCTATCAAGAGGAAGGGACTTAAAAAATAAGTTTTTTTTTCCTGGTGTCTTTTAATCACGTATATAATTTAAACTCTATTTTTTTCCATTTTTCCCTTTTTTTCCTGAAGCATTTATTTGTTTTGTGGGCTGACTGTATTTGGCACATCTCCTCCAGGAAGTAAAGGGTTTTTTTTTAGTGCGATGTAGACATTCCTGCCAGCGGTTTGATAATGTAGCTGAAGCCACCATTTGCAAAGAGAAAAGCTTTTTCTGCCATTACAATATTTATTTCTAATAGATAAGCCGGTGCAATGACATGAAGGCGAAAATTGCGGCTGACGAAAAAGGGTGCGGCAAGGAAAAATATTTTTTTTAGGCAACACATTTAAAAATGTTGGCAAGGGAGCCTTTTCTGATGTCTTTAATTCTCTTTCAGGAAATTCCTGGAGTCTTGGGGATAAAAGCCCAGCAAAGAAAACACACTCATCTTTTGAGTAGGTTTTAATAACTGTCTGAAGAAATCATGGCTCCTAAATCGTACAAAATGTATTTCTAAAAATGACCCATATTCATTCCAAGGCAAACAAACAAAAACCCCATTCACTTGTCCCCATTGTATGTCTTTTTAGTATGATTGTGAAATGGAGTGAGGAACCTCATTAGAAAGGGCTGCTTCAGAGATCAAGGTGGAACTCCAGCAGCTGAAAGTCCTTCTCCAGAGGGAAACTGTTTTCATCCAGGACAAAATGGCTCCTAAGGGTTAGAAGGTGGGACGCCTTGGAGTCAGTGAGCAGAGAGTGGCAGAGATCAGCCACCAGCATCCCGTAGGTAGTATCTGAAGAAGGTTCTGCAACAGAAAGAGAAGAGGGCTTCACAACCTTTCCCATCGGAGGCTCCAGGCCATGGGATAGAAGGGCAAAACATGGGGGGGGGGGAGCCTCTTTTTGGTTTTGAGGGAATTTATGGAACGTAAACAGATCACTATCCCTGGTCTGAGTTCAGAAATCTATTCTCCAGGCTAACCCTGATCCAGAAAATGCCTTCTTAGCAATTCTTATACAGGTAGTCCTTGACTTAAGGCCATCACTGAATGCAACCAATCAGGAATCCTATAGATCAGGGGTTGCCAACCTTTTGGACCTCAGGGACCACCAAATTCATAATTTTGAATCCCATGGACCAGAGACCCTGGGAAAATCCCCAAAAAAGTCTGCAGGAAAATTCCCCACCCCGTTTTCCTACTGATCGATCGTTTCTTATTTGGGATTGCATGATACCATCCCCAGCTCCGTTCTTTGGGGGGGGGGAGAGAGAGAGAGAGAGAGAGACTTTTGGCTTCATGCAAGGAAAGCAGCAGAAGCAGCAGAAGTCTTTCTATCTCTCCCCCAAACTCCGCCAGAAATGAATCTTTGCTCTTGGAGCAGGAGGCCTTGCAGGGTCCCAAAGACTCATTTCTGGCAGAGTTTGGGGGAGAGAAAGAAAGACTTTTGCTGCTTTCCTTGCTTGCAGCCAAAAGCAGAAGAAGAAAGAAGTGGAAAGAAGCAGCCTGGTGGCCAGGCGAAGTGCGAGGGGTAAGTGGGGCAAGTTCCTCCCCTCCACCCTTTTCCCCCTCCCCACACTACCTCATGTTGTTCACAATGCAAGCGACACAAGCCTTGTGTTCCCACGGGCCGTGTGGGCAGCACAGGCTTGTGTTCCTGCGCAGCCTGGATTGATTGCTTTGGGGATTGCATTCCTCTGCAGACCACCAAAATTTTCTCGTTGGCGACCACTGATCTATAGATCTTTTGCATGACAGCTCCCATCATCCTGACCTGCAAGGCACAGCTAGAGGGCACCACACTAGGTTGAGTCATGTCTTGATCTTTCAATTCCAAAGGTGCTTTCTGGTTTTTTTTTTTTTTTTGAAGACGTTTCACTTCTCATCCAACATCTTAAAAAAAACAACCCAGAAAATCCATTACCTCTTGGAAAAAAAAAAAAAAAAGGACCTTTGGGACAACCATGATCTGGATGACTGATAATCTTCATAGACATTTGAGATGGAGTGTGATCTGATGACAGTGGCCAAGGAAGATTTGTTACAGTGGGCTTGTCAGGCAGTGCTCCATTCAAAATCCAAGAAAGAAATTCTTAAATTCTTTTAATTAGAGAAAAGATATCTTTTACTGGAAATGAAGTGGTAGCAACAAGAGAATTCTGAAGCTGAGGGAATTGGTGCGTAAATCACATATACAAAGTGATGGAAATGTTCCCACCCCCAATAGTTCAAATGGTTCTTCCAATTAAAAGTTGTGAATGTCATCATGTGGACATCTTCAGGTGATGATGAGGTTTCTGTCCGTTGACCTTGGCATACTTTGATAAAGGTTTGCAGCTGCGCAGAGAAAAGAAAGCGAAGCAAGAAATAGAAACCCAAGCAAGAATGTGCTCTCCCCCCTCCTCAGTTTATACAATGCTAGTTTATACCACCTCCAGCTCGCTTCCCCTACTTGTCCCCCCTCCTCCACCAAGTTACACCACAGAGTCCCAAGGTATTACCTACAGCCTTCTTCAGCCATTCGGCGGGAATGTTAAGGAATATCTTCTCCATCAATTCGGATCTCACCCGAAGAGAGATTTCATAGTCCCCCTCCTCAACAGTCATCACAGCAGGTCTAAATGAAGAAACAGAAAGGAGGGAAAAACTTAGCGGAATTTCAATGAAATGTTTGAGGTTTAAATCATACACTACAAGATACTGCGACAAGATACTATCGTCTCCAATACATATTGTTTATTTCAGAGCGCGGATCACGTCATCCCCCTTTCTAATTTTCTGACAGACAGAGTCAGTGGGGAAGTCAGACTTACTTAACAACCATGTTACTAACTTCACCACCGCAGCGATTCACTTAATGCCAGCAGCAAGAAAGGCCGTAAAGCGGAAGAAAACAATGGTTTCGCTTAGCAGCAAACACTGCTAAGGGTTGCCCCTGTTCAACCCCCTCTGACTTTGGAAACCCCAAAGGAGCAGGTGTTCTACCCAAACCTGGTTCCAAGGAAGCAAACACGAGACAAAGGTAACAGCACAACTTTTTAATGATTCTTTACGAATCCTGTTCCTTCATAGATAAAAGGCTGCTTCAAACCAATTAGCTCCAATAGGAAAGAGCCTTGCCAAGTTTTTGCAAGTCTGCCAAGAACAACGGATAAATTTCCTAAACCATAAATCAAAGAGTCTCAACTCAGATATTCTAACATCCACCAGGCTCGAGTACCAAACTTCTTTGCCTTCTGCAAAGAACTGCAGTTTCTCAGCTGGCTTTTATCTTCTCAGGGAGGGGCCATTACCTTGCAGCCTTACTCCCGAGTCGCCTGTGCTGCTGCAGCTGCTCTTTCCTTCGAGCAGCCCTGCGCACACACGCACTGGGCACAGACTCCTCAGGATCACTGCTGCCAACCTCCACAATCTCTGAAGGTAGCACTCCACTCTCTGATGGTCCTGCCTCCATAGGGAGGCTCAATCATACAGACTAAACAGCAACAAAGTCATGGAACAATAGAATAGCCTTCAACCCCAATCCATTCAGAAAGTGAACGTAATTTACTCAAGTCTTGAAGGCTGAGCTATTTTGCTAGACTTTCTTTAAATAATACGCGATGCAACTATGGGGAAGGTTCGAACTATCAAGGGGAAGCTGCCAGGAACTTTAGCAATTTTAGTTTTTCATCTTCTGCCTTTTTTTCCATTTACCTGTAGAAGGTTTTGACTTGGTTCAAAGGTAAGCAGGTAGGGCACTGTTTGTAGATCTCATTGTCATCGGTCTCTCGTTCACGGCCACATTTTGCACACCCCTTGTAGGTGATCAGGGAAAGAGAAGCAAATATGTGCTCCAGGGAAGTGTCGGCGTCAAAGACCAGCTGGGACAGGGAAGCATCTGTAAAGCTCAGCTTTGAAACACAGGCCTTCACTTGGATTGTTCCTATGAAAACCACAAGAATGAAACATTTGTTTATATATTTGTCTTGTTAAGTAAGGATGAGAAAGTGTATAGCTATTTAAACACACACACACACACACATAATGTATAACTATATACACACTATATAGTGTATATTTTACTTGTTAAATAAGGATGAGAAAGTATATAACTATGTAAGGGAAGGAGAATTTATCATTTTTAAAAAAAATATTTTCCTTTACAGCATCTAGTCAGGGTGATTTTTTTAAAAAAATCTATACATATAAAAGCAAAATATCACTGATGCATCATCACAAAATCTCCAGAACCGGAGAAATTTGGCCCATATGTTCTTCTTGGCTTTTTGGGGCTCGCTAAGAAAGGATTTTTCCAAACCGCCATCAGAGCATTAGTAGTTTGTATATTATTATTATTAACACGCTCTGATGCTAAGGAGTTCTACTCCCCTTCCCCACCTGAAAAGAAATCTCTT
This sequence comes from Hydrophis major, assembly GCA_033807585.1. Classification (NCBI taxonomy): domain Eukaryota; kingdom Metazoa; phylum Chordata; class Lepidosauria; order Squamata; family Elapidae; genus Hydrophis; species Hydrophis major. The sequence goes on from CM066331.1 coordinate 111,878,389, forward strand.
CCAAATGCAAAACACAAGCAGAGGAGAGGAGGTTCAGTTTCACAGCAGCAAACAGCTTTAGTACAGAGCAGTTGAACTAAGCTATGCCCAGGCTTCTTGCTCTCTCCTCCTTGCTCACACAGCAAATACTCTTTCAATTTGCAAACAGCCCTCAGCTCTCTGACACACTGACAGGATGCTAGCCAGATGAATACCAATGGATGCTGGTAGGCAGAGGCAGAATTTTTTTCTCCTTATTTTCCTTCTCCAAACCTAAGCCTGATCACATAGTTACATAGCGAAGCACAGGTGTCGAGCTAGTGTTTAATGTTAGATGATTGCGTCATTTCCATCCCTTTTTCTTTTGTACACATTTTGTTATTGTTGTTACCGTTGGATATATGGTTTTTTTTTTTTGCTTTCCCGTTTTTCCAGTTGCAGCCCACCACGGTTTTGTAGTACAGCGAGGTTTAAGATCAGCGGTGACGGCTTGTCCACACAGACCCAAAGGACAACCATGCTGGGCTGGTGCTCACACGTGTTAAGACTTCATTCTTGATCATGCCATGGCTGGGTCAAGTCAAGAGCACAAAGGATGATGTGTTTGATGAGCCATCACATCCCTGCAGTTCCCTGTCGGTAATAAACTTTCTCAAGAGAGTTTTGAGCCTGGTTTTGAGCTGCAATGATTTTTGTCCCCAAATTCTTTGGAAGTGAAAAGGAAGCAAATTCTGTCCTGTTATCTAATCGGGCTGAGCTAAATAAAGTATTCAAATAAAGAATAATGCAGTACTGCAGGCTACTTCTGCTGCCTGCAATTTGGCAGTTCAAATCCTACCAGTCTCAAGGTTGACTCAGCCTTCTGTCCTTCCGCGGTGACTCAGATTGTTGAGGGCAAGAGACTGTGACCTTGTAAACTGCTTAGAGAGGGCTGGAAAGCACTGTGAAGCAGTATATAAGTCTAAGTGATATTGCTTCCTTCCTTTCCTTCTTTTTCTCCCTTCCTTTTCTCTCCTTCTTTCTCTCCCTCTCTTTTCTCCTCTCTTCCTTCTTTCCCTCCCCTCCCTCCCTTTTCTCCTTCCTTCTGTCTTTCCCCTCCCTTTCCTTCTTTCCTTCCTTCCTTCCTTCCTTCCTTCCTTCCTTCCTTCCTTCTTCCTTCCTTCCTTCCTTCCTTCCTTCCTTCCTTCCTTCCTTCCTTCCTTCCTTCCTTCCTTCCTTCCTGTCATGGTGGTGCAGTGCTTAGAGTGAAGTATTGCAGGTTGAGTCTGCCCACAGCCAGAAGTTCAATTCTTACTGGCTCAAGGTGGACTCAGCCTTCCGTCCTTCCGAAGTGGATACAATGAAGACCCAGATTGTTGGGGGCAAGAGGCTGACTCTGTAAAACTGCTTAGAGAAGGCTGTAAAAGTACTGTGAAGCGGCATATAAGTCTAAGTGGCTATTGCTATTCAAGAGTTATATTAAGTCATGGGGATGTCTTAATCCTGGAGGAGGAATAAGAATCTCACCTGAACTTTTTTCTTCTAGATGGGAAGCCAGGGTGGTCATCTTCATCAACTCTTGGACCTTCCTTTCAAACTTCTCTCTGAAGGCCTCAGCTCTTTCATCATCATCGAAAAGGCACTCTAGGACCGACCAAGGTGTGGTGTGCAATTCCAGGTCACCAGAGACCGGGTTGTGTTTGACAAAGAGATACTTAAATTCCCAAATATGATCTAGGGAGGAAGAGAAAAGCATTCGGATTAGTGAAGCTTTGGACAAAATACTCCACAGTTTTTTTCAAAAATAAAATAGCAGATAATAAAGGAGACACCAGCTTCAAAATCTGTTTTTTCCCCCCTACTTTCCATTCAGTCGGGTCTGGCATTTGGAGACAGCCTGAAAGAGCCCCTGTGGTACTCTTGGCAACGTTTTTCAGAAGTGGTTTTCCATCACTCCTTCCTAGGGCTGAAGAAAATTATCCGGCCCAAGGGACCCCAAGTGACTTCGTCCCTAAGGCAGGACTAGAACTCACCGTCTCCTACAGTGGTGGGAGTCATTTTTTTTTTTACTACCGGTTTTGTGAGCGTGGCTTAGTAGGCTGTTGAGGCTGCAACAGTTGTGTAAGTGTGAAAAACGTGAGAAAAGACCCTTTTCTCAGTGCCGTCATAACTTTGAACAGCCATGTCACTAAATGGATTATTGTAAGTTGAGGATTACCTGTGCTCACTCGCACTTTCCTATTTGTGACAATAGTAACTGAATTATATTTTGAGCATACAGTTTCTACCCAGCTTGGGGCAAACTTCTTTTTTTGTGGGGAATGACGAAAGTGTCAGGACTCCAACCGATCCACCCCCATTCAAATTGTAAGTCTCTAGCCACATCTCTCAAGAGTAAAAAACAAACAAACATTGATTTATTAGAAGTGGCCATGTTGGCGTTAGCTAGATGCAGCCGACACTAAAATGCATCATTCCTTTCCCCCTTGACCTGGTCTTCCCTCCTGGATGTATAATCTCCATAGCCAAGGTTCATCAATCACGCTCTCCAGTAATATTCTTGCCCGCCACAATTTTGGGCTGCCAGGGTGATTATCTAGGCACTTGAGGAATGCACCGTTTCCCCCCCGCACTCCCTTTCTGCTGGCAGCTAAAAAAAAACAAAGTATCTTTTTAGTTGACAGAAAGCAGTGGAAGAAGCAACATTACGGCTCCTGGTCCTAATTAAGGGCCTAGACCAGGGATCTCTAAGCTTGGCAACTTTACAACTTGTGGACCTCAACTCCCAGAATTCCTCAATGCTGTCTGGAGAATTCTGGGAGTTGAAGTCCACAATTCTTAAAGTGGCCAAGTTTAGAGACTCCTGGCCCATGTATCTCAATCTTGGATATATCTTGATCTATAGGCCATGAACCTAAGAATACAGAATCGGTTTCAGTGGGTGGCTGTATAATAAAGTTAACAAAAGCATGAAATAATAATAGCCGCAATAAAATCCCAGCCATTCGAGTCATTGCTTAAAATTCTGGGTGTTGTTTTTAACATGAATGAACTTTTTCACTGTCTGGGGTACCTGCCTGTCTCCTTCTTTTGAAGACTCTGTAGATGGAAAGCTGATTTATGCTGAAACAAAGGAAGATTGTCTGCATTACTGGCTTCTTGCATGGTAGTGTGATACAGCCATAGGCCTAACATTATTTGAATGCTTGTTTTACCTTTTTTCCTTTGGAGCTGAGGACACTGAGCTGCTGCATCACCCCAAACGACCAAAGCATAAGGTTGTCCCTTGATTTGTTCCACTGTTAAGATGATTTTATTTTGCTTTTCTCCTTTAAAACTATACGTGGATTCTAAAGTTGAAAAATGGGAACAAATAAGCATGGTTTACTTCCTTCTGAGATGATGTCACCCTGTCACTCTGTGCTTGTAAGGACTGGGAACTTGGTTTGACTTCACAGTGGTACTTTGGTACTCAATGTTAATTGGTTCTGGGATGCACGAGGGGTACTAAAAACAAGTGCCAAGCAAACCTAGTGATTTACCTTTGTTTTGGCTGGGAAAAACTTTCTGTCTGTCCTTTTTCCTACATCCTACTTCCTACCTTTGCAGCCATCCCCTTCTCTTCCTTTTGCAACACGCCGGGTAACAAAGAAACTATGAGTACCGGGACAACATTTTCACATCAAAAATGTATCAAGTTTCAAATTAAATGAGTTTTGAAGCAGTTGAATACCAAGATACCGCTGTAATTTTATTCAGAGAACAACAATATGAAGAAGTAGTTTAGATTAATAGGTTTGCAGCTTGCAACCCCTTACCTTACACTCCAAGACGTCATGTTAAATAAAGAAATGCTCTGAATGTTAAAAAAAAAAGATTTCCATGTGGAATTTGAAGGAATGAGATTCAAGGCTTTAATAGGCAGAGGGAAGAGGTAGCTATACTTCTCTTCAATTTCATTAACAGATTCTGTTACATTTTACATAATTAATGTAACAGATGTTACATTTTCAAAACAACCAAATTTCAAAATCAGGATTCCCATGAATGTTTATAATTAGGCTTTCTATCTATTTAACGGGTCACTAATACTTTTTCTTTAGTATTGAGCCACAGTGGCACAGTGGTCAGAATGCAGTATTGCAGGCTACTTCTGCTGACTACCTGCAATTTGGCAGATCCAATCTCACCGGGCTTAAGATTGACTCAGCCTCCTTCCCAGATGGGTAAAATGAGGACTCAGATGGTTGGGGCCAACAGGCTGACTCTGTACACCGTTTAGAGAGGGCTATAAAAGCACCGTGAAGCAGTAAATAAGTCTCAAGTGCTATTGCAATTGCTGTTTAGAAATTGCAGAAAACGTGCAGTCTTCTGAGGCTTTCCAGTTAGGACTGAGGAACAAGCAGTTTACTTATGTTAATATGGAGAGCAAGAGAGGAAAAGGTCCAAAAATAATCCATAAATCTGGACACCCTTTGATTTCACGAAAACAAAACATCTCTCTTTATCTAAGAAGTTAATTATTAATGTTAACAAAGGCTGATGCTAGACACAATTTCTTCATATTGTTAGTATCACATCAACCCCCAGAAAAGGATGTTGTGAAATCAGAAGAATCTAAGGCTTGTTTTGTCAAGAAGGAAGCATCAGATTGTCTCAAACCAACTCGTGACTTTCTTCTTATCAACAAGATTTCAGATGCAGGGTACTCTGCTATTACTCCTGTTTTTTTCTCCTTCAGATAGGCCTGGAAAGGATATTTGCATGGTTAATAGGACTCAAGAGCTTGGTTGGTATTTTTTTTAGAAAAGGCATTCAGGAAAAAGGGAGTTATAAAATCTATGAAGCTTCTTGGATGAGAAGTGAAATGTCTTCAAAGAAAAAAAAACCAAGAAATTCAGTTACTTCTTGAAAAAACACCTTTGGGACAACCATGACCTGGATGATTGAGAAGACATACACAATCTAGTTTTCAGCAATTACCTATCTAATCACTCTGCTGAACAAATAATTCCCCCAACATTGTCCAACTATTGACAAAGTCTGCACAACTATCACAATTAATCTTCTCATCACTCCTTATCACCCCTCGCCTCTCATCTGTGACTGTATGGCGGCAACTTTGTTGCTTGTATCCTTATGATCTATATGGACTGTTTCCTAGTATGATTTGGTTGCTTATTGTACCCTATGACTATTGTTAAGTGTGGAACCTGATGATTCTTGACTCTTGACGAATGTCTCTTTTTTATGTTCACTTAGAGCATTTACACCAAGACAAATTTCTTGTGTATCCAATGATACTTGGCCAATAAAGAATTCTAATTCTAATTCCATTCCATTCTATTCGATTCCTACTCCTGTATTTTTATTCCTATATTCTATTCTATTCTATTCCTATAATCTATTCTTATTCCTATATTTATTCTATTCTATTCTATTCTAATTCCTATAATCTATTCTTATTCCTATATTCTATTCTGTTCTCTATTCTCTTCTATTCCTATATTCTCTTCTCTTCTCTTCTCTTCTACTCTACTCTACTCTACTCTACTCTACTCTACTCTACTCTACTCTACTCTACTCTACTCTACTCTACTCTACTCTCTACTCTCTACTCTCTACTCTCTACTCTCTACTCTCTACTCTCTATTCTATTCTAATACACTTTTCCACCGCCATGCCATGCACCAAATTTGGGGCCTTCCAAGAAATTCTAGGATTAGATATGCAACTCACCTATCAGCACTGTGATGTTGATGATCCTCACCACCGCATGCACCAAAGTATCTGGTTTGAGCCGATTTAGAAGGATGTGAGGAACAAGGTCCAGGCTCTGACTTTGCCTTGGAGGCAGAGCTTGAAGAGGGCTGTGCTTTGCAGAAACGTAGGTCAGCAAATCCTGGAGAGGACGACTGTCCACTATGTGGGAGGCTTGGAGAAATAAAGAGATTTTTTTTTTATATGCACGTAATGATATTATCATACATTTCTTATTTAATTACATTTATGACCATTCTAATCAACCTTCTATATCACCGTGATGACGAACCAATGCAAGCGTGCCACAGGTGGCACGCAGAGTCATTTGTGCCAGCACATGAACTGCAGGCAAACTTACCTCACTGGCATGTGTGCGCCTCACAGCTGATTTTCAGCTGGTTTGAGGCCTTTTTCAGCCTCCCAGAGGCTTGAGGAAGGCTTCTGCAGGCTTTGCAGGCCGAAAATTAGTCCCATTTCATCACTTCCTGTTTTTCCCGAAAATACCGGAAGTGACGAAACGGGGCTAGTTTTCGGCCTGCAAAGCCTGCAGAAGCCTTCCTCAAGCCTTTGGGAGGACGAAAAAGGCCTCAAATCGGCCAAAAATCAGCTGTGAGGCGCAATGCAGGTAAGGGGGGGCGGCGTGTGGAGATGGGAATTATGCATGCCTGTGCAGGGGGCATGGGGGGTCACGTGCATTGCCTTCTGGGAGCTGGCACACGAGCATGCAAGTATGTGCACAATTTTTGGCACACGAGCCCAAAAAGTTTAGCCACCACTGCTATATCATATTATCTAATTATTATACTATCATTAACATTATAGTTATTATCTTTCATATATTCCATCCTTACTAAATTATATTCATTCTCTTATTCATTCAAGGTCAATCACTAATGTTATTGCTATTCCCACATATTTCAGTTTCTTCTTCTAACCATTCATAAAATAAATTCCAAATCTTATAGTACTCTTTTTCTTCCTGTTCTGTGATTGCCATTGTTGATCTACTCATTTCCACACATTCCATTATTTAAATAAATAAATAGAGAATACAATTGATCTCGCCTATGGCTATATGGAGGCTGGATATATTTCTTTTGTCGGCGGCTCAACACCAAATATTACTGGGGAGTGGAATTAGCCTTATGTCCCTGATACATTGTTACTGAACAGGGATAACTGAAATTATTTTATGCAATATAGCAAGGGAACATCATCTGTTTCCAGCTTGAGAGGATGGACTGCATGCAGACTAGAACACGGGTATCCAACTCGATTTCATTGAGGGGCACATAAGAGTTATGTTTGACTTCAGGGGGCCTGGGTGGGCGTGACCAGCTTGACGTCATTCATGTCAGGGGTACTAGTGGCTGGAGCACTCTGCCAGCAAAAATGGACTCCCAATCTCTGTTTTTGGCTGCGATGGCCTCCTGCAACCATCTGCCAGCAAAAACGGAGCTCATGAGGGCCTCGTCTGGCAGTCGTGGGGTCTGTTTTCACAAGCAGAAGCCGGTCCTTTCTTCACTATTTCCAGGGCGGCCCCGTGTAAACACCCCGTGGGCCAGGTCCGGCCTACAGGCCTTGATTAGACACCCCTGGACTAGAAGATCTCTTTTGTGTCCCGCCAATGGCCAGCGAAGCTGGCAGCAGACTTGAACAGTGAGGAGGTTGAGGAGGAACATGGGCCGGTCCTGGAGTCTGGGGAAGACTCTGATGAGGGCTCTGCATCAGAGGCAGAGATGGGGCCAGGACTGTCCGACAGTTATCAGCTGCCTTCAGAGTCGGACATCGATGGGGCAGAAGAACAGCTGGAGCCTGTTCCCAGTGTGCGCATGCACAGAGCTGCCAGGAGAAAGGAACAACTAAGGAACAAGAGTCAACTCGGGAGTAAAAGCTTCAGGTGGACAGTGAATGCCCCTCCCATAGGAAATAAAGAGGAGTGAAAGAGGAGAGGTGTTTGCAGGAGACAATAGTTCAATTCATTACGGTGAAGATCTGTTCCAAGTAATTGCTGCTACAGAGTGGCGTTTGGAAGATAGCAGCCTGGCAACTCTCCAAGCCTGATTAAGATCTGTCGTTGTGAAATCTCATGAAAGACTGTTTATCGGGACTTTGCTGGAGAGGAATTCCCTTTAACCTAAATAAAAGGGGTTTTATTGGGATGAGGAATCAGCTTCATGTTCTTGGGAAGCCCAATTTGCAACAGTCCTTCTGTTATTCTGTTATCCTGCTCTGAACTCAAAATAAATGTCAGCTTAGGGCTTCCTCTACTACTGAGTCCTTGATAAGGCTTCAATGTCTTATCCATTCTCTCTATCTTTTCTAATCTTTTAGTTTATCATTTTGATCGTGAAAGCTCTCGTTATTACAGAATTTGAAGCCACATGGGCCCTTGTTCTGGCCCTTTTCAAGAAGCAGAAGACCGTTCCCCATATCCATTTCCTCAACAGAAAGAATACATGTCCATGATCAACCATTGCCAAGGCTAAGAGGCTGGACTAAGAGAGTGGGATGAAAAGCAGATTAAAAACAGATTTTATTGAGCCCTAGATACATCTCACTGTTAACAAATCCAAAGGTTAAGACTGCTTTTAACCTTCAAATATTCCCTCTGCATTACAGGTTGTCCTCAACTTATAACCACAATCGAGCCCAAAATTTCTGCCATTAAACCAGACGGTTGTGAGTTTTGCCCCTTTTAAGACCTTCCTCGCCATCATTAACTGAATTGCCACAGTTGTTAAATTAGGTATCATAGTTGTTCAGTGGATCTGGTTTCCTCCAAGGACTTGGCTTATCATAAAGTCACAAAAGTGATCACATGACTCCAGGATAAATAGGAACCAGCTGCCAAGCATCTGTATTTTGATCACTTGATGATGGGGATGGTCATAAATGTGAAAAAATGGTAGTAAGCTACTTTTTTCCAGTGCTGTTAGAACTTCGAGCAGTCACTAAATGAATAGTTTTAAGTAGAGGGCAACCTGTCCATCCTTTGTTTAATTAAGTTGGAAAAATATACTGTATTTCTATTCCTGTGTTTCCCCCAAAATACGACTTATCCTGAAAGTAAGCCCTAGCTTGATTTTTACAAGTGTGCCCAATATAAGCCCTACCCTAAAATAAGCCCTAATTAAGACTCCCACCCACTCCAGAGTGTACACATAAAAATTAAGCTAGGGTGGGGATGAGGTGGTGGTGGAGCTGCCCTACTACTAACCTTTGGACAGTTGTAGCCAGGCCTTGCATACCCAACACCTGCCTTGCTGGCCCATTTCTTCTGCAGCCAGCAAGGCTGGAAAGGCTTTCCTGAAGGCCTCTGTAGCTGATAACAAAGCTCTGCATCGATCCAGAAAGCCTTGCCAGCTACAGAAGTTCCTGAAGGCCCCTGACAGTGGGGCAACACACGCAAATGAGGTGAGTCAGTAGATGACATCCCCCCACCTGAAAATAAGATCTGATGCCTTTTTGGTGGCAAAAAAAAGACAGGGTCTTATTTTCAGGGAAACACGGTAGTAAAAGCTGCAAGAAGTTAATGCAGGGGTCCCCACACTTGGCAACTTTAAGACTTGTGAACTTGAACTCCCAGGATTCTCCAGACAGCTATGTTAAGTTTGGAGACCTCTGAGTTAATGGCTTGATGAACAGTATGAGTTAGTGGCTCGTCCTTGAGACAAGATTCTTCTGCCTGGAGTTTGTCAGTTCTCACCTTCCTTTGGATTAATAGCTGAACAGCTTCCAAGGTTGACCAGTTTGGTCATAAAGGTTGATTGCAGCATCATTTCTCCAACCCAACGGTTCTCACAAACGACGACATCTGCAAGAAAAAAGACAAAGGAGATCCATCTATGGAAAATGCATTTTTGCCTTGGTGCCATTTGGTTTAGGGTTGTGTAACTCATTTTGTTCCTCATTGTCAGTGCAGTTCTTGGAATATTTTTATTTCACACTTTTTTGAAAAAAAAAAAAAATCTGCATTTAAGGCAGAGATCTCAAAAACATAAGAGAATCTAGAGGGCATCTGAAAGTCAAGAGAAATGTACATGAAATGGGTCTGTTTTAACCAGACAAAGATGTCAAATGTTTAAGAGGGTTGGGAAATGGCCTTCAAAACCATTTATCCCTCCGTTAGAATAGAATAACAAAGTTGGAAGAGGCCTCGGTGGTCTTCTAGTCCAACCTTCTGCTTAGGCAGGAAACCTTATTTATACTATTTCAGACAAATGGTTGTCCAAACTCTTCTTTAAAATATCCAGTGTTGGACCATTCACAACTTCTGGAGGTCCATTGATTAATTGTTTTGTCAGGAAATTTCTTAGTTCTAGGTTGCTTCTTTCCTTGATTAGTTCCCATCCATTGCTTCTTGTCTTGCCTTCAGGTGCTTTGGAGAATAGCTTGATGCTACTCTCTGTAGCAACCTCTGAGATATTGGAACACTGCTATCATGTCATCCCAAGTCCTTATTTTCATGAAACTAGACGTACCCTGTCATGCCCCTGGTGGAGACTGACTCTGAGGGAGAGGAGGAACAGCTGACAGGGAGTGGAAGTATGGCTCCAGAGGTTGTGGAGGAGGCTGGGGAAGGGCAGAGGCTGGCTGGGCAGTCAGAGAAGGACCCAGGCCCATCCCCTCTCCATCCTAGGGCATGCAGGGAGGAGAAGATGAGAGACATGATCTACTGGGGAAGAGAGGACGTTGATCCTTTTCATGGGCTGCAGCTGTGACAACTGGATAAGAGGATGGACATGCGTACAGGCGAGTGCTGGAAACAAAGCATGGAAATATCTCTAGTGTATTGTTCCTGAGTTTGGCATCCTTCCCAATGTGTGTTCTGATATCTGTGGACATCTTCAAGCCCTTATCTTGCCTGGTTTGTGCTGTTTTTTACTGTTTATAATTTAAAGGGCATTTCCTCCTTCTTGTACTGTTTGTGTGGGAGTTTTTTGTCTCCAGTCAAGGATATTTGGAGTTTGGGAGCAAAGTGAAGGAATAAAAGGGGCTTCATCTGTTTTTTGTGACTGTGTCTATTTTGTATCCCACCCTGGGTCATCACATACCCAATTCCAGCAACCGTTCTTTATGTTTTAGCCTCCAGTCTCCTAAACATCTTTGTTGCTCTTCTCTGCACTCTTTCTCAACATCTGTTTTACATCATGGTGAGCAAAACTGGATGCAGTATTCCAAGTGTGGCCTTACCAAGACTTTATAGAGTGGTATTAATACTTCATGTGATCTCGATTCTATCCCTCTGTTAATGCAGCCTAGAACTGTCTTGGCTTTTTTTAGCAGGTGCCCCATTAGATCAGTAGCAGACCCTAGTAAAATTAACTATCGATGACATTTTAGGGGCACCATATCATGACAAAGATTGGATAGGCTGAATTTAGATAATTCAAGCTTTTGAGAATTAGAGAACCGTTCACTCTTTCTCATTCCATACTCTTAAAAACAGAATCAGGAACTCATTTTAGCTTAAGAGAGTCAGCCATAAAGCAACAGATTCCCATTTCAATAGCATGGCAAATTGTAGGTAAGATTTAAACTGCAACCTTAAAGTGAAACTACGCCCAAGGGAAAAGCTTTTCTCAAATCCTAGTCTGGAAAAATCCTTGAATAGACACAGGGTGAGAAAAAGGAGGAAAAAGGAAGTGATCAAAAAGCTTAATGCTTAAATTTGTCTTAAATTAAGGCAAATTTAAGAGAGAGCATGAAATGTGGCACAGCTTCTGTGGAAGAAAAAACATTACAATGTAATTCCACAGATGTTTCATGGATTTCCATATAGCGACAGGCATATATCTTGTTTTGTTCCCTATTTTCTGTGCAGTTCTGGGAATATTTTTATTTTGCACTTTTTTAAAAAATATGCACTTATGGAAGAAGTCTCAAAAATATAAAGATATTAGTAGACCTCTGCAAGTCAACAGAAACATACATGGATTGGGTCTGTTTGTATGATCTCAGTTCTGGGCATAATCATATATCCATCAACACAACAATAATGAGGACGCCATTTTCCAGGGGCTGGATAATCTCATCTTCTAAAAATATTGACAACACTGACCTCACAACGGAGGAGCAGTGTCAACCCAAACATTTCCAGATCATATTTAAAATTTATGGCTTGGGTATTGTTTAAACAGCATAGTAATTGTGAAAACTAAGCATATATAAATATCCCTCTTACAGTTGGATATGTGTTTTACGGACTCACCTGTGAAGAGTACGATATCTCCAGGAAAGACGGTGAGTGATAAAAAAGCTGCTGCTCTCCACAACACAACCTTCTGTCTCACATCTGACTGATCGGCAACAACAACTGTGGCTAAGGGGACTTTGCAGGATGCGTTAGTTCCCATCTTGATTTCTTTGATATGGCAAGGATGTAGCACTACAACCAAGACAGAGAACTTCCGGCCTTTCTCAACACAATCCTTAAGCAACGACAGCTTCTTCTGAGCTTTCTCAATTCCTGGGATCCTTGTTTTTTCAGTTATTTTAACCGGGCGAAGAGGAGAGCATGTTAATTTGATTCTTTTGGGTAGCTGCTGATCTCCAAAAGTAAAGTGGGAAGTCGTTGCATTATCATCAGATGCTTGAGTTCTTTCATCATGAGGTTGTGGAGAACATAGTTGTCTTTTCTGTTGGGGTTTAAGGTCCCATCCTTTGTTATTAACAGGTGAAGATACAAGACTACATTTTTTGAAATTTGAGTTATCTTGACCTGAGTTATCTGAATCAAAGAGTTCTATGGAACAATCAGAGTTGGCTTCAGAGTTTGTGTCAACTTTCTTAATAGCCATCTTAACACCTTCATTTGATTTAAGTAGAGGTTCTCCATCTGTTGTGTCTTCCCTACAGGGCAGGACCAATTCTACTCCTTCCCCTGCTATAGGTTTATTTTGCATTTCATTCTGTCCTACGGCATACTGTCCAGAACAGAGAGCCACTTGGCTTAAAGTCAGAACACTAAGGAATTCATTATCTGTCGATAGGTCAAGATTTGAAGGCCCATCCGGCAGGTTTCCAGGTTTCGACTCATCTGCTTTTTCTGAACATGTTTTCAGATAGTGACTCAGGAGTAGATTTTCACCCTGAGGTTCACACTGAACGGAGGGTAGATTGTAATTATCTACCACACAATTTTTTAAGTCCTTCACCTCAAGAAGCAAGGGAGAATTATCAAGATGGTTATTTATGATACTAGCATTTCCTTCAGTATAATCCTTTTTGCTTTGTTGACATACACAGTGCTTTTTCTGGTTCCCTCTGCTTATATCACTGTCAGGTGACTCACCTGGGACCTTCTTTTTATGGCTGAAGGACTTGACACATCCAACTGATGTTGCTCCATCGGTCATAAAGGCATCAACCGAGCCACTTCTTTTTTCAAAGTTTACTGGGAAGTGATCTTTAGAATTGACAAATAAAACAGCATCATTTGCACTCTCATGCTCAAGAGAGCTGAAGTTTGCGCTACAAAGGTTAAAACTGTCATTGGTAAATGAAAGGTGTAATTCTCTCCATGGTTTCTCATTAACCAAAGAACTATTCTCTTCTTTTGGGTTGCTTGGAGCAGTTGAAAGAATGGGCGCACCGAAGAACATGTGAATTTGAGGTCTCATGGACATTTTGTTTTCCTTGCAGGATTTGGATTATGGGGAACATGTATAATGTGTTCTACACAACAGTTCATTTTGTAAATAGTGCCTAAAACATAATCTTTACTCATTCATAGCTTTTCAAACAATTCATTCACAGATTTTTATGATCTGTCATAAAATACTCAAGAAACAAATTCCATCCAGGGAGTTTTGGGGAAATGCACAATAATAATAATAAATATTCATAAAAATATTCAAAATTGATTTCATCAACAGATTAAAAACACTGAATTTATAGTCCTCTTGGAGTTCGCATTCTGTGTATTTAAAAATTCATTTTATGTTATACTTTATATTTTGAAAATCTCAGAGCATAAGAGTGAACAATGGTCATTCTACCATTTTATTCTTTAATTTACTGTCAAAAGCTCCTCCTAAAACCTTGATCCCTATCAGTATAGGCAAAGAAAAAGGTGACATTTTTCCAAAGTATACACAAAACATTGTTGTTGTTAAAAATGATAAAATAGCCAACATTGTTCAATAACATGAAATGAACAAGTCAAAGATGAAAATTTCCAAATTAGATTTCTCTGTTGAAGTTGGATCGACCATTTTTCACCTTCCTGGAATCTTCAAGATTTGTGTTACATTACAAAGTGCAAAAAGTTGATTTCTTGCATCAGCAATTTTTGAATTGGCAAAATATAGTTTGGTAAAGCTTGGGAGTCAGGAATCCAACATCTCTGGCAGGAATCTCAGAAGTTTTGTTCTATTGCAAAGAACTGAAAAACATACAAAAAGTCTATTCAGCATTTTGATAACAATCTCCAGTTATCTTCTAAAATAGGAGTTCAGTAGCATACACTAATCCAGTGAGCTTCTGTGCTAAAAATTGCATGTGTGCCAACACACACTCATGTGCCAGCATCCAGAATGCACTGCAGCTGACAGCTGATTTTTCGGCCTCCCAGAGGCTTGGAAAAAGCCTCTGCAAGGCCAAATTATAGGCCTGTTTCATCACTTCTGGTATTACAGGAAGTGACGAAATGGGCCTATAATTGGTCCTGAAAAGCCTTGCAGAGGCCTTTTCCAAGCCTCTGAGGCAAAAAAAAGGCCTCAAATCAACCGAAAAAAAATAAGCTGTGAGGCACATGCATGCACAGTGAGGTAAGTTTGCCTGAGGCTCGCGTGTCAGCACAAATGGCTCTGCGTGCCACTTATGGCACATGTGCCATAAGGTTCACCATCACGGCACTAATCTCTTCCCCAATATAGGCAAAAATGTTGAATGTTGATGCTTATCTGACCATTAGAGGTCACCATGTCTTCAGAAATCTCCATGAGATGTGCATGCATATTTTTTTTACACTTACTCCAGTTGTGCTGTTGCAGAAAATTACAGCATCATCCAACCATAATGAAGAACTTGATCACTTACCTCCAGTTTCAAGAGTTAAATAATTTAAAGCACTAAGATATAAATCCTTTTAAGGTAATTTGAATCATAATCGCTATTTCAAGCAAAATGTCCTGAACTTTGGACATCGGAAACACATTTTTTTTCATTCCGCTTTTGTAAACAGCATTTATAAAATAGTAAAAGTAAAAAAAAAAAAATGGGGAAAAGATTTCCAGAAATATTTTTTGTTCACACTACATGATTGCATACAAATAAAAACAATGTTTAAGGATTTCCAATAGGCCTCTCTTAAAACTGCTTATAGTCATTAATTAAATGCAGGTGAAAAAGATGACGAGAGCAATACTGGGAACTTTGTGCATGGAAAAACCTTAGAGCCAACTTACACTATTTCTGTAACCATTTAAACTTTGGAAAAATATAGTCTTGTTATAAGAAATGGTCTTTGCTGGATGACTGAGTGAGATGGTTGACAATTGATATCTAGACCCAAAGGTGCTTTTCTCCCAAAAAACCCCAATTGGACTTTCTTGGTTTTTTCCTTGAAAATCTTTCACTTCTCATTCAAGAAGTTTCTTCCATTCTGAACTGAATTTTGGATGAGAAGTGAAATGTTTTCAAGGAAGAAAAAAAAACCCAAGTAAGTCTAGTTGCCTTTTTATTGCACCTTTGGGTCAACCATGACCTGGATGATGGGAAATGTCCATAGACACTGAAACCTAGAATATTTTATTACTACAGTATACAGGAAGTATTGTAATAAGCTAGAAGAGTAAGAATAGAAGGTGACCTATAGAAACCTACAGCTCCCACCAAACACCATCTGATGGCAACACTGGTCAGTTATAAGCCATCTCCAACAAAATTCTGAAAACTATGTAATCTATCCTGTTTCTGTATATTTTATTGAGATTATCATTTTAATACAAATGAAAATAAAAGTAGTAGGAAAGTAGGGAATGGGAAGAAAGGGAAAAGAAAGGTGTAGGATAATGGGGAAGAAAAAAAAGATATTGACTTCCAATGTTTTTCAGTGCAATAAAGTACAATATGAAATCACTACAAACATTTGTAGATTAACGAAACCAAATAAACCAAGGATGGAATTAATAGATGAGAATTTGAGAATCAAGTAAAAGGAAAAAAAATTGAGAAACTCTTAAGTTCAATGAAGGATAGTTTGAGCTAACAATTTTAATGCTTAAATATTTAAATAAAATTTGTAGGAGTTAAGTCGATTTGATTGAGCTCCAACATGTATATTCTGTATTATAATTCTAGGAAAATTCCACAAACAGTTGTGTATCAGCAGTAGCCAAGCACAGATTAAAGGTTATGCTGTGTTTAACAAGAGAGATGATGAAATTTTAGGTACTGACCTACTATCAGCAAGATGGAATTTACTCTCTGCAGGGAGAGAGTTCAAAAGTAAAAAAGGAATAACAAAAGTAAACATCTCAGCCAAAAAAATAAATGAAATTCCATTCCATCCTTGTTCGTAGATAAATTACATGTACTAGCAAAAGGGGGATATTTTACTTTAGACTGCTGTTTTGGGTAAATACTGATTATATTCCAGATAGCATTTATCTCTGATCCATCTGAAGAAACAGGATGACTGAGTCCAAATGGCAGTTGTTACATAGTTTTGGTCTTCTACATGAAGAACATCATCATTTTAAATTTTCTATTCCTAGATTTGAGGGGGGCGGGGGGATCAAATACAAAGTCTTAGACTTAGCACAAATTTGTCCCTGGACAGATCATCACAAAGCCAAGAACAATGTTGAATAATGACTGCAGAATTACCAATAACTCTAATAATGACCACCTAAATGTGCCCCTTCTGTTTCAGACATTTATTAGAAAGAAAAGAAGGGACGAAAGAAAGTAGGGTTTTCGTCCAGTGTCCAGCTCTGCAATTTCCAAAGAGCTATGAAGATCCTGAGAGTTAAAGTCAAGTTTGGGGTGATATCATTCACCAGCATTTCTTTCTTGAATTTTAATTATGGGCTGGACCTGCTCAAGAGGAACATCCATCCAAAGCTTAACGTCACTAAAGTTGATTGTCATTTAATTTTTTTTTGTTCATAAATGGAGCAGCCAGAAGCTCAGAAACACGAATAATTGAACTCTCTCACAAATTTAAACTATTCCAATTATTTATACCCCCCCATTCCAAAGACAGGCCTCTTGAAGCTGGCTTACAAGTACCATCAATAGATATAAATAATATTATAACAAATAAAAAATGTGACCACCATTTTCCCTCGAAAATGGGCCGCACAAACAAGTGAAGTCCCATCTGCGGGATGTAGGCAGCACAGAAAAACATGCCCCATCGGGTCCATGGAAAAACCTCTCTCCACGGAACTGATCCCTGGTGCCCAAAAGGTTGAGGGACGTTGCCCTAGAACAAGGGTCTCCAACCATGGCAACTTTAAGCCTTGGCAGACTTCAGCTCCCAGAATTCCCCAGCCAGCTTGCTGGGGAATTCTGGGAGTTGAAGTCTGCCAAGGCTTAAAGTTGCCATGGTTGGAGACCCCTGCCCTAGGAAGACACAGATGCCAGACCAAATGAAGCCATTCTGAACTTAAACTTCCCTTCTCCTGGTTTAAAAATCAGAATTTTGAAAGAATGTAATTTATTGCTATCCCTCCAAATTTACTTTGATAAACAGCTCTCCCGACAACTGGGTGACTTTCACTCCACATGTAAACATGGCCCGCAACTTCTCAAGAATATGAAATCAACCTCATTCTTTGATAAGAATCATGCTTCCAGTTCTATGGAAGGCCTCAGTATCTCTTTTAAGTTCATAAAGTTGACGGTGGAGCAGAATATGTGCTCAAACTTTACTCCCAATAAACTGGAGGAGGAGGAGGAGGATTACTGAAGTATACTTTTGCTTTGCAAACAGCAGACAAACCAGAACAATGTTGGGTGAATCAGGCCAAGAGAGACCAAAATTGGGGTCCTTAAAGCCAGACTAGATGATGAAGAACAGGGAGAAATTAGGAGGGATTTGTTCCCATTGCAACAGGATGCGAAACTAGAGTCACCAGTCTACCCAAATCAAGAGATTCTCTAACTGCATAATGATCAAAATCAGTACTATGATTTCTGACTCTTCTAAGGTGAAGACTAAATAAGTTTAGTCTTTCAAAGGAAGGTGGGGAACAATTGTATGCCCCGGCCCTACCTGGCCTCCAGCTCCCAATCATGTCTGGCTAAAAAGAAAAGGCGGCCTTTAACCTGGTTTGATCACTATGCTTAGGAAGCCTCCATCCTCCAGGGGAGGGCTTGATGGCTTTGCTGCGGTGAGCCAACAAGGACAAGAGTTGTGCAGGCACGCTGCTGCAGCACTGGTCAAATAATTTGCTCAAGTTCTTTGATTAAAATCAACTGAAAGAAATCTGGATAATTGCAGCTATGAGAGGCCTAACCTGGGTTTCTTCATATACATCCTTGTTGGTCATTTCATCCCTGGACAGGGATTATTTGCCTAGTTACTTCTATAGACCACATGTACATACATGTAGCCTTGGAGAAAGATAGTCTGAAGGTCAAAGTAGATATGCAACTGAGAGTAGCCAGAGGAGGCCACGTTTCATACAAAGGGATGATCAGTACACAGGATCCACCACCATTAATCTGAAAGCCCAGTTCCCTTCTGGGGGATTTTACTGATTATCTAATTAACTAATATCCTGGCTTTCTACTCAGGTCTAACCTGGCAGGATTGATTTAATGAACCCCAAAAGTATTCTTGACAATGAATATGCCATATGGCATGCCTGGCGAAAGTTATTGTTATTATTAAAAGAATGTTTTACCAATAGCCAAGACGGGAGATTTTTTGGGGGGGGTGTAATGACATTTGAGGTACCACCCTGTTGGTTTTGGCATTGTTCAGTTCCTTGTGAATTTGTGTCTATGTCTGTGGAATCTTGGGACTTGCCTATTATTATTATCATGTCATATCTTCATCTCTTATTTTTTCTTCTTCCTACTTCCTCCTCCTCCTCCTCCTCCAGTTTTAATTGCCAGTTTAGGCCAGGAAGTCCACAAAGTTGCCAAGTTTGAAGACCTTTGGTTTAGTCTATAGCCTTGGCATGTCTTGGTGTGGGTGTGGGTGTGGGCATGTGTCTTATTAATTCCGATTAAATCTGCCCCTGCTTTGGTTTTTAGACTAAGCTACAGCCAAGCTAGATATTGCCACCTGTTCAGAATCCCCTTAGCTTGTTTCTGCATCTCCCTGGTGGCTTAATGTCCACCTGAAATTCTAACTTACATTTTGATCATGCAATACAGGTTTTTTTTTTAAAGTTAATGTTACTGAATGGGGGGAAAATATCTGCCACTCACATGTCCTGGTTGGAAGTGAAAAGGTACATTTCCATTAGCACAGTTAATTATTACACCATTTCTCAATATGTTCCCCATATGGGCAGCCAATAGAACATTACCTCTTTATCTGTAAAGTGGTCAGAGTCTTATTGATGGGTGAACGATCTATTAAAATCCAACTAGTTGCATCAGCAGCTTTTGAGCTTTGCTAGGAACTGCAACCAATTGTTGAAACTGCTCTTACCACACTATTTGAACGCATGAAAGCAAAGAAGAGACCTGGAGAAAAAAGAACTTGCATAAGCATGTTAATAAGATGAGGGATTTGTACATGCAATTCTTGATCATCTGTTATTGTTTGGGCAATGCTGCATAGTATGTTTCTGTACTAAGGCTATACGTGTTTCAAAAATGATTCTGAACACAAGTTCTGGAATACATTCAGATGCCTACCATAGAACATCTCTTTAAAGTGGATTTAAAGATCTTTTTTCACCCCCAGGTTTCCTGAATAGAGAAAGGCCAGTCTGTGCACTCTTCCCATTCCAGATTCATTCTTATGAATCCTTTCTGAAACATGCCCAGCCCTCTAGGATTTAAACAACCAAGTCTTAATGTTGTGGGATTCAATACAGTTCAAGAGCATGTACAAAAAGAGGAGAAGGTCAAAGAACATGAGGCAGATCCAGAAGAAGATGGAGAGATAACATCAAAGATCACATCACACTCTACAACAGGGCTGTCAAACTCCCAGGTGGCCATGACCACACCTGGTTTATTGAAGGAAGAAAAGCCCCAATACAACACATGACGATGCCATGAGTTTGACACCCCTGTCCTACAACAATATCAATTAACAATGGATGAAGCTGCCAGAAGGGCAAGAGTCCAAACTTTGCATCTCCTGAGGAGGAGGAGCAGAGGTAGAAGCAGAAGCAGAGGAGGGGAAAAAGAAGGAGGAAGAGGAGGTGGGGGTGGTGGAAGAGAAAGAAGAAGAAGAAAAAGGAGGAGAAGAGGAAGAAGAGAAGAAATAAGAGGAGGAGGAGGAAGAGGGAGAGGAGGAGGAAAAAGAGCAAGAGGAAGAGGAAGGAGGAGAGGAAGAAGAAAAAGAAGAATAAGAAGAGGAGGAGGAGAAGGAGAAGAAGAAGTAGAAGAAGAGGAGGAGGAGGAAGACAAAGGAGGAGGAGGAGGAGGAGGAGGAGGAGAAGTAGAATAAGAAGAGGAGGAGGAAGACAAAGAAGGAAGAGGAAGAGGAAGAGGAAGAGGAAGAGGAGGAGGAAGAAGAAGAAGAAGAAGAAGAAGAAGAAGAAGAAGAAGAAGAAGAAGAAGAAGAAGAAGAAGAAGAAGAAGGACTTAACACAACTTTTATTTTTCTGCAACTATGATTCCAGATCACTTCTCTCAATGGCCTGAATTACACCTTAGAGTCTGAACTGTAAACTATATTTTACCAACCATAAGGCCGGGCTCACACATTGTAATTATTCAGAATTATATTATTCAGAACTGTAACTTAGCACCAGGGATATTAGTGTTCACTCCAGCTGGTGTTACTATACAGGAAAAAGGGAGTTAGGTTTGAAACAGGCAGGTTACCACAAGCCACTGCAAAATCTGCAGCGATCTCAAAATCAAGTTAATCATAATTTCTTAGAACAGATAAGGATAGGCATCACATTAGATAACTGTGCTCTTAAGCACATGTATGCTGAACACTTGGGTGCCATAAAAATAATAATAATGAAGACATGAGTCACCTTGGCTATCAAGTGGGGAGCTACAGCTAAAATACAGCTAGAATATTCCAGTTTCTGACTGAAAAAAATCAGCAAGGGGCAGATTTTATAGACCAACCAGCCGTTTAATGAGAGGTTCTAGCTTATCAATAAACGTGCAGCTCATGCAGCTTAAATTTAAGAGGCAAAAGTACAAAGTGCATTTTTAAAATTAAGCTTGCTTTGCAACGGTATCATTATTCAAGTTTAATTTTCAATTTGGTGTTTCATAAAAAAGCTACATAAGGACATTCACATAATAAGCTGGAGATCCTTAAGGTTCTTGCTCAGGTGTACCATGCTCACCTATGGAATATATATTTTGGCCAGTCTCACTTGATTGCATTTTAAAGTTTTATTTTATCTGGTTTCAAGTGACAACAAAACTGAATCTTCAGAAAAACTGGGGACAAAGTCCTAGATCAATGGAAGAACTGCTGCTTAAAGAAATTCTGAGGTTTGGTTCCTGACGTTTTCTGCATAATCTCCCATGTCGGTAACTTTTAACTGGGTGAAACAGCTCATTAAAGGGCAAAACCTTTTTCAACCAACGTATCTCACACAGTGCTAACTTTACAGAATGCCAGGACCTGTGACTCCCATAGAAATGGAATTCTGATGTTCCTTGACATCATCCCACGAGTCTCTGGGGATGCCTAGGAACCTTGCAAGTTGTTGTTGTTGTTTTAAATCAATGGGAATCACATGACCAGGCTGATGGCAGGAGCAGATTTGGACTTGCAGTTTCTTTCCTGGGAAGCTCGCAAGGCGAAAGTCAATAGGGACCTTGTGTTCTGACCAAGACTTCCTGAGACTGTAATTAAGCACACGCTTAGTCCAAACAACTGTTGTTTTATTTCAATGCTGGGAATGATGTGCATTCCCAGCCTGTAATGAGTCTCAGTCTCTCGAGATAAGCACCCACCTTTTCTCCTTTGAATTGCTGCCAACAACTGAAGTGCCAAATTGACTGTAAAAAACCAACCGAAGTCCAAAAATCCACACAGAGCTTCAAGATTTAATCCAAACAGAGCGAACGACTTTGCTTCCTGCAAAGGTTTCTTCACCTTTGCCTGTCCTTTAAACCTTAGGGGAACGGCAATCACTTCCAAGCCTTACTTCTGAGTCACCCCTTTTGTCTTAGCTGCTCTTGCCTTCTAGCAGCTCTGCGCACACGCACACTGGGAACAGGCTCCCCTTGCTCCTCTGCTTCGCTGCTGCCAGACTCTGGAGGCTCTAGAGTCAGCAAATAACTCTCAGATGGTCCTGGCCCCATCTCTGCATTGGATGCAGGACCCTCATCCGAGTCCTCCCCAGACTCCCGGACTGGTCCCATTGTTCCCCACTGTCCCGCATTGGCTGAAACAGGATTCCCCCCACCAGATGGACCAACTAGGGTGGGGCTGGATGCTCTACACAGCTCAACGAGAAAGGGCATGTCAAGTAGGTATCAACACCCATTCTCCGTAGAGCTGCTGCGAGCATCCAGAGAGTGGGACATACCAAAGCACGGCCTGTCCTTCGGGAGGGACTTCGTCTAGTCCGGAATCTCCTCTGGATCTCTCACCACTTGTTGAAGGACTCGCCTGCCAAAAGCATAAACATCTGCTAAAGCATAAACATCAATCTTATAGTGGCGTATAAAGGGAGATGGAGACGCCCAAATGGCCGCTCGACAGATGTCAAGAATCGATGCCTGAGTAGCCCAGGCTGCCGAGGTAGCTGCGCTCCTTGTAGAGTGAGCGGTCAACCCTTTAGGAACAGGGAAAGCCTGAGACAAATAGACCTTGGATATGGTAGCTCTGATCCAACGGCCAATGGTAGACGGGGATACTTTGCAACCCATCATTTTTGGTTGAAATGACAGGAATAGTGACTCTGACTTCCTGATGGAATGAGTGCAATGGATGTAAATACGCAGTGCCTGCCGGACATCGAGAGAATGCCACTGCCTTTCCATTTCCCGAGAAGGACCAGGACAAAAATTAGGAAGAACCAGTTCCTGTGATCTGTGAAAGGCCGAGTTGATTTTTGGCAAGAATGACGGGTCTGGTCGCAGAACCACTCGATCAGTGTGGAAAACACATAAATCCTTTCTAATGGACAGAGCTGCTATTTCAGATATCCGTCGAGCAGATGTGATTGCAACCAGAAACACCACTTTGAACGTGAGAAACTGAAGTGACGCCTCCCTGAGTGGCTCAAAGGGAGGTCTAGTCAGCGCCATGAGAACCTTATTAAGGTCCCAAGTCGGGTACCTGTGAACTACTGGCGGGTGCAAATTGGTGGCCCCTCTAAGGAATGAGTGAATGCGAGGGTGGTGAGAAAGCGAGTCAGATGAGTTACCAGAGACAACAGTTGCCAAGGCCGCAACTTGCCTTCTCAAGGTGTTGGGGGAGAGACCTCTGTCCAACCCATCTTGAAGGAAAGCCAGAATTTGTGCAATTGATGGAGAGAGCGGATTGATGAGCGACTTGTGGCACCATTTGCAAAAAAGGTTCCCGGTTGCGTTATATATGCGAGTGGTCGAAGGACATCTCGCTGCCAGAATGGTATTGATGACTTGCATAGACAGACCCTCACTTCTTAGACGCTCCTGCTCAACCTCCAAATGGCTAACTGGAGCCACTGTGGATCCGGATGCTGCAGAGGTCCCTGGGACAGCGAGACCTTGCTTGGCGGAATCCTCCAAGGAGGGGCCACTGACAGGTTGCGCAGGTTCTCCTCAACCAAGTCAATTACTGCCCCTAAATGAGCTATTTGGGTGGAGGGGGTAAGCTGACTCTTTTCCCAGTTCACGAGCAGACCATGGGCCTGGAGGACCGAGAGGGTAGTCTTTGTGTCCTCCTCGGATTGGCGCTGGGTGGGAGAGAGGATGAGGATATCATCCAGATAGCAGTGGATGCAGATGGGGAAATGTCTGAGGTGGGCCAACAGAGCAGCCATCATCTTAGTAAAGGTCCTCAGAGCCGAGGCTAGCCCAAATGGAAAGGCCACCTACTGAAAATGCTGACCATTGTAACAGAACCTCAGGTATTTAAAAAATGAAGGATGAATGGGAATGTGAAGGTATGCCTCTGAAAGGTCAATGGAAGTGAGCCAGTCTCCTTTCCTGGTAGCCTGCAAGATGGACTGAAGTGTGTGCATTTTGAATTTCTGGTGAACAAGGAATCGGTTGAGTCTCTTTAAATCTAGGATGGGCCTCCAACCTCCAGTGTTTAGGGACTAGAAAGAGATGGGAGTAGAACTCTTGTCCTCGTTGAGAGGATGGCACAGGCTGTACAGCCCTGATGTCAGAAAGGTGCTTAATAGCGGCTTCTACGAGAGTCCGTTTGGAGCAGTCTCTGGATAGAGGAGAAACCATGAAATGATCTGGAGGGGAAGAACAAAACTGAAGGGAAAGGCCAAATTTGACAGTGTCCCTGACCCATGAATCGGATGTGGATGATGCCCATTGGTCAGCAAAGTATTTTAGCCGACCACCGACAGGGTAAGCGACTGAAGGCCTATCTGGAGCGCCGAGAGCCTTGCTCCCTGCTCCCTGGAAAGGCCTCCTGTAGCCAGCCCCCCTTCTGTTTCTGTCCCCCGAGTTGCCCCTGTCCTGATAGATAGGCCGAAATGGTGGGGACCTCTGGAATCTGGGGGTAAAGGGTGTCTGAAAGGAGGTCTGAAAGGATCCCCTATGAAAAGGCTGAGAGGACCTGGCCTCTTGCCTACGAAAAAGAGATGGGAGGAATTTTCTTTTGTTTCAACTCTCCATCAACAATGGTTCCAGGGCCGGACCAAACAATTTTCCTCCCGATATAGGGGCAGAGGCCAGCTTAGCTTTATTTTTGATGTCGGACTGCCAATGTTTCAGCCAAAGCAGGCGTCGGGCTGTCACATGCAAAGAAATGGCTCGAGAGGAAAATTTTACAGAATGAAAAGTGGCGTCGGCCGCAAATTCTGCTGCGGCCGTTAACTTGGCAATGTCCTGATGGGCCCTAGTATTAGATAGGGGTACATGTTGCTTCAACTGCCGAAGCCATCGGAGGGACAATCGGGTGAAAAAAGATGCTGCCGTGGCCGATCGAATGGCCCAGGCATCAGCTTGGTGCGCCCGTCGTAGGGCCAGCTCAGCCTGCTTGTCCTCTGGCTTCAGCACTTCCAGAACATCAGTGGGATTAGAGGATGATGTGAGGCGTACTATGGGGTCATTTACCTCGGGCATGTCTAGCATGGCAGTGAATTTCATGTCGAGGTTAAAAAACCTCTTGTCTTGGCTGGAAGGGGCGGGAGGGGGCCCAGATGTGGCCAACTGTCTCGCAACTAAGTTGGAGAAAATCGGTGGTATGGGAATGACCTCGGTCTCAACGACTGGCTGCCTGAAAATAGAATCCTCCAGGTCCCTGGAGGCTACTGGAGGGGGATCAGAGTGTGGCTGAGAGGTCACGATATATTCTTTGCTTTAAATAGCAAAGACTTGAACATATGAGGCTTAAACAGACCTACAAAGGTGGGTTGGTCAGGAGATATGCCCTCGTCCTCGGACATTTCTCCTTCCATTGGGTCTACCTCGAAGGGCGCTTCAGAGTAATGAAGAGACTCTCTCTCCAGCCCTTCCTCATCCCTGAAGGTTTCAAAGCCCACCTCCTCTTCCTCCTCCTCTTCCTCCCCTTCTGGGTAGGGAAGCTCCCTTGGAGACGGTACCTGCCCATGGTGAGGTTCCGGCCTGGGGAGGGATCTTCCAGAGATGGAATCCACTTCAGATGTCCTTGTTTGCAAACCTGGTCTGGAAAGGTGTTGGATACCTTCGGCAATCACTTGACAGATGGCCAGCTGCATCTATTCTCTGATACTGTCTGGGATGATGTCTGAAGACAGTCTCTCTGGATGTAAACCCGCAGCGGTTGGTGTGAATGTCGCTTCCAGCCGGGTGGCTGGGAGGCTCCGGGCGGGTGAACTGTGCCTAGAAATAGAAGGTTGTTCTGGCAAAGGAAGAGGATGAGTAGAAGTAGAGGGGGTGGGGGGGCCTGGTGGTACCGAGAGTCCCTAGAGCATTTGTCAAACTCCTTCTCCAAAGCCTTGTGTCGCCTTAGGGCATCCCTTTGAGAGGTTTTGGAAAATTCCTCGATCCGCTTGCGCAGATGGTGCATCTTTGACTTAGCCTTCAATGAAGGACCTCTGGGATTATCTTCTGCCATAATAAAGCCTGAACAAGGCAATATCGTATACGAAAGGCTGTTGGCACGCTTAGGAGTTCGGCCTAACTGTGGGCCAGATACCTTAACGTTGGGCCGCATCCCCCTTTTGGTAAAAAATTTTTTGGATGTATTAATCTATTTTATTTTTAATTTTTAATTTTAATTTTAATTTTTAATTTTTCTTTTTTAAAAAAAAATGGAAAAAGGGCCAAAAATGGGCCTAAGTAAACTACAGAGTAATCAAGAGAGAAAAGGAATCTGCAAAAAAACCCAATAGATCGCATTAACGCTGAGGCCAGAAAGAAAACAACCATGAAGGGAGAAAAAAATTTGGAAAAAAAAAATATATATATATATAATGGCCTCCTGAGACAGCCTCCCAACACAAATGGGAAGTAGGTGCCTCTCCTTCACCTCTGAGCAGCTGCGGTAACCAACCAACTAGTCTTAAAATGGAGCCACAGGGCCCCTTTAACACTAAAATAACTTCAAACAGGCCTGCCAGTCCTGTTCTAAGCCTCCCAGAATCGTCACAGCAAAATCGAAAGTGAAAAACAAAATGGCGGCCAGCCACAAGGCGCACCCAAAATAGCCACCAGGACCAGCGCGAGACTCAGAGGGAAAGAAAGCCTCTCGTCCACAACAAAAAAACTGCCGAAAAACAAAGGCAGAACGAGGGGCCGGAGAGAGGAGATCTCGCCCTCTCTCTAGCATTCATGGGGGGAAGACACAATGAAAGCGCTAACCAACGCGCCAGCATAAGCCGCTGCTATAAACAGAACGGCTTAAAAAGCGGCAGGCACCAGAGTGGGATGGGTGGGGGGGCGAAAAGGCTCTAAACCCCCCAATCTCCCCCCTGAGGGGTGAAATAAACGTCCCCTTCCTATCCAAGACAAGCCAAATGCGCAGGGACCGAAGGAAATAGGAGGGAAATAAGGAAAGATCAAACCTGATGATAAATCAATAGGAATCCCAATTCGGCCAAGGAGCAAACTGTTAGAGCTGCCTGTCTCTGCGAGGCTGAGCTAAAACTGGGGAATGCGAGGAAGGAGTCATGTGGAGGAGGTGGAGCATTCCTCAGCCTGTTAGAGTGAAGACTGGAGCACCTCCCACTCTCTGGATGCTCGCAGCAGCTCTACGGAGAATGCAGTACTGCAGGCTACTTCTGCTGACTGCCGGCTGCCTGAAGTTCGGCACTTTAATTCGCATTGGCTCAAGGTTGACTCAGCCTTCCATCCTTCCAAGGTGGGTAAAATTTGGACTCAGATTGTTGGGGCAATACGCTGACTTTGTAAGCCGCTTAGAGGGCTATAAAGCACTGTAAAGTGGTATATAAGTCTAAGTGCTTTTTCTATGGAAGAATTAAAAAAAAAAGATGTGAGGATAAGAGAACCATGTATGTTCTTGCCAATATTTTCAAAAAGAATAGAGGACTATAATTTTTCATCAAGGAGAGAAGCAACCTAGAACTAAGGAGAAATTTCTTGGCAGTGAGAACAATTAATCATTGGAATTACTTATTTTGGGAAGTTGTGGGTGTTCTAACACTGGAAATTTTTAAGAAGAGATTGGACAGCCACATCTGGAATGGTGTAGGGCCGTGACCCATGGCACGTGTATCGGAAGTGGCACGCAGATTTGAGAGGTCACTCGGAAGAGCCCCACTGCGCATTCGCACGCGCCCCTGCCAGCCAGCTGATTGGCGGGTATATGTCGCGCATATGCAGGGGGGATGCATGTGTGGGAGACACACGTGCATACACAGAGGCATGTAGCATGCAGGGGGTTTACGTGCACATGTGCATAAGTGTTTGGTGCAGGGGGGGTCAAGCACGCATGCGCAGGGGGACAGTAGGAGTCGCAAGCACATTGCATCATGCATGCAGGCACGCATGCGCAAACACGTGCGTGCACTTTTGGTATGCAAAGTGGAAAAGGTTAGCCATCACTGGTGTCGGGTCTCCTACCTATGCAGTGGGTTGGATTAAAAGACCTCCAAGGTCCCTTCTAACTCTGTTATTGTTTTCTTTATCCTTCCAGCTATTTGCTCCTATTTTTCTTTCCAACTTTATCACTAAATTCACTCTACATTTTTTGTTGCTATCTTTCTTTATTATTTTGGACAATTACAAGATGAAACTTCCAAGGCATATTGGATCCTCTCACTTGAAAAGGATCTATTTCTGAATGACAGGTATTTGTACTTTTGTTTCTGAATGCTTTATGTAGATGTCCATTGTGACACAATCACCAATCCCATGCAGTCCAACAAAATATATCTTTCTCACAATTATGGGTGAGAAGTTGCTGGTTACTTTCTACCGGTCTACCATCGAGAGCATTCTGGCATACTGTGTAACGATGTGGTATGCTGGATGCTCTGCAGTGGATAAGAAGATGCTCCAGAGAGTTAGAAACACAGCACAAAAAATCATCGGTTGTTCTCTTTCTTCTTTGGAAGAGATTGCGAAGACCAGACTCCTCTCTAGAGCACTAAAAATCTCCACAGACCGTTCTCATCCTGGACATTCATATTTTGATTTGTTACCATCAGGGAGGCTATAGGTGTCCTAAAATGAGAATTAATAGATTGAGAAACAGTTTTTTTTCCAAGGCAATCATTGTCTTGAATCAAACAGTGCATTTATGATTTAGTCCTATTAGTATTATTATAATTATCTTAATTTTTAAAACTCTGTAGTGTGATTGTGATGTGGAGTTTGAGGCACTGTGCTGGAGTAGCTTTCAAATTTCATTGTATTCGTGGAATGCAATGACAATAAAGGTATTCTATTCTATTCTATTCTTTTCTATTCTATTCTATTCTATTCTACTCTACTCTATTCTTTCCATGCCCAGATTTTCCAATTAAAAACCATCCATCATTATGGATTCTAATCAGATTCCCATAAAAACAGGAACTCGGAGAGAAGTTAGGAAATAAGAATTTTGCATTTCCTAGAAGTCTATGAAGAAGAACACTTGGTCTGAGATATAAACAAATACCTTTGACACAATCAAGGAAGTTTACAGTTATACAACATGGAGTGTTCCTGTTAAAATGTAACTAATGTGAAAAATGAATGCATAACTAATCAAAGACCATATTATGCAATGAATGAGAGGAAGGAATGGACTCGCCTGTCACAAGACAGCTATGAGAATGGACCACTATTGTGCTCAGCAGAAAACTATCTTGGGAAAAATCAAGAGATGGAGGAGGACCCTTCAATAGCAACATTAAATTGATCAAGGGGGAGCTTTGAAAGGTTTGGATGCATTTTGACTAGGAGATTTTAAAAGGTTCAAGGAGCATAAATCATTTGTTAGGTTTATATTACTGCCCAGGGTAGGTTTCTGATACAGTTTCTGCAGTGAATTGGCTTCTTCGTCATCATTTTTTTTCTTTATGTCAGAGATTGTGAAATTATGAATTAAAGTCCAGTATACATAGACATATAGACACAGACGAACATATAAAAATCTCTTTCTCACCCTTATGGGTGGTTAATGTCTTCCTCAATTTAGGGTTCTCTACCATAGATCTGGGATGGATGGACGGACGGACTAGAGGTCTGGGATGAATAGATTTGTGGACGGACGGACAAAGCCCTGGGATGGATGGATGGATGGATGATAGATGGACAGACAGATGGACTAGGGGCATGGCATGGAATGGATGGATGGATGGATGGACGGACCAGAGGCCTGGAAAGGATGGTTGATTGGACAGACCAGAGGCCTGGGATGGATGATAGATGGACAGATAGATCAGAGGCCTGGGATGGATAGATGGATGAATGGATAGATACAGGTCGATAGATCTATCAATCTATATCTATCCATTCGATCTATCGATCTGACAGACAAACAGACAAGACATCTGGGTAAATATCTTCCCATTGCCTTCCTAAGAAGACAGTGGAAAAACAACACAGTGAGTAACATAGTAACGCCAACACACAGTCAGTGAGAACAGTATTCTGATGAACATATTGGAGTAGGACTGGGGAGGCTCGGGTTCAAATTCTCCCTCAGCCATGGGTAACATTGGACCAATTTTCCCCCTCTGCCCACCTACCAAATGGCCTTGAACTCTCAGATACAAATCTAATGAAGGAAGAGGAGGGGCATCAAAAGCCACCGAAAATTTCAACAACTAGACAGCAATGTACTCCCCTCTGTCTAGTGCCCAAGGAAGATCAAATATTAGTACAGTATTTGTGCCCCAGACTCACAGACTGTAAACACCCATCCAGATAAGCTACTCTGATCCATAGTTCCCCGGAGTTGGAGTGCTATTGCGTGGGATTTTGTGTTTTAGTTCAAGATGAATGAAAAGTATTCTTAAGGAACCCCCAATTCTCTTTATAAACTCCCTGCTGCAAATGTTCAGTGAGGGAAAAAAAACATGTAATCTCATCAGGATGGGTTCTTTTTCCTAAGCATACTGTGCTCAACTCCTTTGAATTTCCTGCCCTCTTTGGAGCTTATTGAAGGTTTGCCGCAGAGAAGACAGCCTCAATTTACTCTCCAAAACACTTGAAGGCAGGGCAAGAAGGAATCAATGGTGGTGTTAACTCGTAAAGCATTCCTGGCTTGCTCTTGAGTTGCCATAAGAAGGAAGGGAGGGGGGGAGATCTGATGGAGCAGTTCGGTTGCTATGACCAGAAACACATTCTATGCATACCTTTCTCCAGATTGTGTCCCAGGTTACCAGATCCAGACGGAGAAGCGTGTTTTCTACAGCCTGTGAAAGTGCTTCGTTGGAGAATGTGATTTATGACACATCCTGGGAGGAGGGGGGGGGAAGGGTCATAGGTGAGCAGTAAATTACGTACGGCAGAGCCGACTGCACTTGGGAAAAGTGCCGACCTGTTGCTCCTAATAAATAATTGGATTTGTTTTGATACTTGACTCATGAATTAATTAGGGCATCTGTCAGAACCCTGACAGGTATAGGCTGGTCATAGGGAGATGCAACCTGGAATTAAGGAGGAATTTCCTGACAGAGAACAATTAATCAACTCCAGAAGTTGTGGGTGCTCCATCACTGGAGGTTTCCAAGAAAAGATTGTCTAGGATACAGTAAGGACTCCTTCTCCGGGTGAGTGAGTCCAAAGTCCCTTCCAGCCTTCATACAATGATTCTGTAATTCTATAATGTCTTTCACAGCTCAAAACCGAGATCGCTTTATGACAGCTCAGCATGAAAAAGTCAGATAGTAAAAAAATCAGATATTCTTTTTCACTCTTACCTCCGTGAGCCTTTAATGAAGAATTTCCCTTTTATTTTCTTGAGAGCAGCAATCTGCATGGCTGTTCTTCTAGCAGTCTGTTTCCTCCCCTCCCAACCCCCCCCCCTCAGTTTTCCAGATCTGATGGAAGACAAAATAACTGTGCTGGGCATTGCTACCCAAATTTCTCCAAAACCAATAAAAGAAGCTGATATAAACCCTTCTGCCTTGTGAGCCTTTGTTACAATTCACCTTTCTGGGGCCATTTTCTCCTAATGGTTTTGATTCAAAGCGCTAACAATTGGAGTCCCTTTTCAACATATCATGCTAAACTGCGGAAGATTATAATGAGACCAGCAGAACACAACCCCCAAAACTGTGCCCTGTTGAACAAATGATGGGTAGGGGTGTGGGGAGCGATTTGTCTCTCTTCTTCTTAATTGCCGATAATGGTTCTGCCATATTTCTGCTCTAAAGAGTTATTGCAAAGTTTCGAGAGAGTTATAGCAACAAAATTCCAAAGCCGGCACAAGAGACTCTTTGTAACCATCTAGGATTCAGGCCATAAACTTCAGTTCTTCTGCTTGTGAATAGCAGCACAAAGGTTCTGGAGTTTAGCAATTTACAAGACAAAAAATATGTGCCCAATTAAGTCTCTCTCCCCCCCCCCCCCCCCGCCTCCAAATGCCTTTTCTGGAAACCCTGAGGTCAGCCAGATTTCCGCTCATATAAACATTTGACTGCCATTTGCATTCCCCTGCAGTGATGAAGGCTGCCCGGCATTTGCTTTGTGGGTTTTCACTGAGCAGTGAAGGGCAGATTTTTTGCAAGGTATGTCTGGGGGGGGTGTTAACGTTTTGGGGATCTGTGTGGTTCCACTGTGTGTGTTAAGGTTATTTATTTGGTTTTTATTTTGCAAATCACTAGGAACCCAAGTTGAGCAGCACACCTATACTGCCAAACAAATATATATGACCTTGTTTGTTTCTGACTTCAAGATAATAAATTGGTAAAAATCTAGTTTCTCTTTGACTGTGGACCAGAATGCATACGTGGCAAAAGAACAGAAATGCTGATTCAATAGACCAGCAGTGAAATACAGGTAATCCTCGAGTTATGACAGTTCACTTAGTGATTGTTTGAAGTTATGCAATAAGCTCCCCCCCGCAGAGTTTACAACAAAGTCCCAAAATTACAAATGTTGCAGCACCATGGTAGTCGTTCGCCCTTACGAACGACCAGAGGCCCTGCAACATTCACCTTATTCCCCCCGTCCCCCACAACTGCTTCATCTCTCATCCTGCTGCGCCAGACTCTCCTTGCAAAGATCTGTCTCTGCTGCGGTTTCTTTGCCTTTGAGGAAGAAGGAACAAGGACGATTTTGCTCCCAGTGTCCGGTCAGCTTGCAAATACTTTTCGTGCCAAAAGTGAAATGTTCAGAGGGGGCTGTGATTTTGTGTGATTTTAGGCACCTATTCTCTGCAAAAGCAAAGGGTACCTGAAATGGTGTGAGAGCATGGCCCCCAGAACCTTTCACTCTTGGCGCAAAAAACATTTGCAAACTGACTGGTAGGCTGGAAGCAACACGATTTCGCTCCCAGTGTCCAATCGGCTTGCAAATGCTTCTCGCGCCAAGAGTTAAATGCTTGGGGGGAGGTGCGTAATTTCATATGACTTTAGATACCCATTCTCTGCAAAAGCGGAGGGGTGTTTGAAGTCACGGAAGATCATGGCCCCCAAAACCTTTCGCTGTGGACTAGAAGAACTCCAAGGACCCTTCCAATTCTAGTCTGACTCTCTCAGTGTGAAAAGCATTTGCAAGCCAACCGGACACTAGAAGCGAAATCAATCCGTTCTTCTCCTCTCCCTCAAAGGCAAAGAAACTGTGGCAGAGAGGAGACAGATCTTTGCAAGGTGAATCTGGCGTGGCAGGAAGGAAGAGGGGAAGCATGAGGTATCTCAGTGGGTTGGGGAGAACTTGGGTGGTCTGTTCCATCACTAGGTCCCCCCATGGCCATCCCCACCCTGAGATACCCTGTGCATTTAACAACTCGTGCATTCGATTAACAAATGCATGGGCGAAAGGAGGGAGTGATCGTGTTCAATTTACGTGATTCACTCCTACGAATCCTCAGTTATGAATATAATTGGTAGGCTCCATTACATTCAAAACTCAAGGACTACCTTTACAATTTTATATAAAAATATAAAGGCAAGTGAAAGATTTCCCCATGTTCCTATTATTTTTAAAGAAAGCCACCGAATTTTCAATGTATCTGTTAATGCAATCAGGAATATCACTGGGGCTTACAGACAAGATTCAGAAATAGGGGGGATTTTCTCTTTAGAAATACCCCAGTGGGAAAATGACTAAGGAAAATCAAACATGTTTCCACTGTAGCCAAGTTTCCACTTTATCAAACCAGCACTTATAGGGATGCAAAGTTTCATATTCACCCAATGCAGTACAGATAATCCTTGACCTACGACCACAACCGAGTCCAAAATTTTGGTTGCTAAATGAGACATTGTTAAGTGAGTTTTGCCGCATTTTATGACCTATCTTGCCACAGTTGTTAAGTGAATCACTGCAATTGTGCAGTGAGTAACAGTTAAGTGAATCTGACTTCCCCTGTTGACTTTGCTTGTCAGAATGCTGCAAAAGGGGATCATGTGACACACACACCCCCGGAGGACACTGCAACTGCAATAAATGTGAATCAGTGGCCAAGAATCTGAATTTTGATTACATGACCTTGGAATGCTGCAATGGTCCTAAGTGTGAAAAACAGTCACTTAACTTTTTTCAGTGCCGTTGTAACTTCAAACTGTCACTAAATGAACTGTTTTAAATCGAGGACCAGCTATATCTCTCTCTGCAACCTGGGAATTCCTTACCATTCCTTGTCACCCCACACAAGGAAAGCACTGGACAACACGCCAGCCTCAACATGTCTATTCAGAGAAGAAAACAGAACTCCAAAGTAGGCAAACATAAAAAATAAAAAAATTGCCTTTGCAGACAAAAAAAATCTTGACTGATTTTGCAATAGTGTAGAGTTCAGCTGCGCAGGTGGGAAAGGTCTATCTTTGATCTCTGCTCTATGTCGCTAGCTCACTTTTTTTATTCCGGAAATGTGCCTGCCTTGTTCACGAGACCAAATGTGAAATACTAAACGAGTACTAAAAAAATACTAAATGGGAGGTGCAAAGGGCAACAAGTACATGCCCTTAGCTTATGCCCCAACCCCTACGTGATCACAAGCTGCAGAGTACACACCATGACATGACCCTGTGGCAGCTTATCGCTTTCATTCATTCATTCAGGACAGACAGAAGAAAAAGAAAAAGAGAGAGACAGGGAAGGAGGGAGGGAGGGAGGGAAGTTGGTTGTTGGTTGTTTGGTTCTAGGTCATGAGAATTTTAACTTCTGTACACTATTCTTGTCTTGGGTAGAAAAGCATTTGTGGAATATAATGGCTCTCTGAGACTTGCAATAAAGATAACTCTATATCAGGGGTGTCAAACACAAGGCTTGCGGGCCAGCCTGAAAAATGTAAGGGACCAGCCTGTGTCTACCCAATGCAAAGGGGAAACATGCTAGCAGTTTGGGAAGTGACATGAAGCTGGCCATGCCCACCCAGTCTAAACATCTGGCTGACTGCGTGATGAACCATAATAATAATATTGTCATTGGCAAATTCACCATTAGTCAATGGCAAAAAGCAGCTTTACTTGCAACTACTTACTACCTGTGATGATACCTTTAACACAACATCTGTCTATCCCAGATTCTTGGGAAGGACTAGAGAGGTGCACAAAAAAACTAAGTCCAGCCTAAACATCTGACTGATCATAATAACATTGTTATTGACAAATTTACTATCAATCGACCCTCAATGAAATTGAGTTTGACACCCCTGGTCTATACAGTTGTGCTTCTGCCTTATGTCTTATATGCAGCCTTATATGATTAATGACACATGCCAAGTTCAATGATAGCCTAAGTGGATTAGGCCCTCACTGCTATCTCTTTCTTCCATCTAATAAGAACTGGATGTAGGTTGACCAACACATTTTCTACTAATCTAGGCCACACTTGCTTTACTTCTAGTTTTATTATATTTTTATTGGTCTCTTTGTTATAGTGCTTAAGAAATGCAATGTCTCATTCGGAGCCCAAAGATTTGGATAAAGCATTTCCTTAACAAATTCTCCTACTTTATGTGACTTTGATCGCAACTCATGGAAAAAGGCTCATAAGAAAAGAACAGGAAGTGGACATGTTCCAGACTGAGAAAAAGACAACATGCAGTAGGTTGTCAGAAAACATCCTTAAAGATCTTGGGACAGCTTTTTCTCCACCCTCACAATGATTTAAAAGCTCACTTTTAAAGGATTTGCATAAATTTGAGAAAACAGCATTTCAGGGAGAGGAAAAATAAATAAATCAGTTCCTGCCCAGTCATAGACTTGTCCGTAGGCACAGCCAACTAAGGAAGCTCTTCTTACCTCTTGGGATATCTGATGCAAGCTGTTTCTGCGCAAGCCGACTCAATGCAAACAGATGGAAAGAGAAGGATTTTCAAAATAGTCCAGCTTTAAGAAAGGCCACTTCACATGACAAGGGTTGGTTTTTTTTGCAAGCTATGCCCTTTTTTCTTATGCTGGGAGAGGAAAAAAAAAAAACCCTGCATCAGTATGCTGTTACTTCACTATGTGGGAGCTTTCTAGCATTTCGAAGGTCACAACAGTTATAAAGGACTGAGAAAATATCTACAGACCCCTCACCATCCTGGACATAAACTTCTCCCCTCAAGACCCCACTGTAGAGCACTGCATGCCCAAACAACTAAACACAAACTAGACACTCCCCCCATGCCATCATTTTGCTAAACACTTAATTGCCACTGTATTACTATAATTCCTCTCACTTTTCCTATTACCTATGCCTATTGTTCTGACCCAAGCCTTGTTCAAATCAAACAAACACGAATTGTTAATAAAAGCAAACCTCTTTTAATGCGGTGCGGTGAATTCAATGCATTCCCAGCCAAGAAACATTTAAACCTATTTGTCTGATATCAAAAGTGTTAGGGATAGCGTTGTTTTCCCTAACTGGTTTAGGTAAAATAATAACTAAGTAATCATAGTTTGCAAGTTAAAGTGTCTGCAGCTTCAAATATAGGGAATGTAATTAAGGGAGTGGTTGTGAAAGCACTTTAAAAGAAGCAAGA
Source organism: Hydrophis major (assembly GCA_033807585.1). Classification (NCBI taxonomy): domain Eukaryota; kingdom Metazoa; phylum Chordata; class Lepidosauria; order Squamata; family Elapidae; genus Hydrophis; species Hydrophis major. Next base: position 111,914,918 of record CM066331.1, read on the forward strand.
CGACAGCTTGCTCTCTCTCTGGCTTTGATGATCCCTGATTACTGCAAGGACTCAAGACTGCATTGCTCGAACGGGAGAGAAACAAAGGACTGATTTGTAAGTGAACTGACATAGGATATTCTGCACGGACTTTGCTAACTGAATATCCCTGAATGGACTGACTAAATGATACATGACTATTGGACTGTTATTTTGACTATGCTATGAACTCATAATGGAATAAACTATATTTTTGATAGCACAAGCGTGTCTGTTATTTTTACTGTATGTTAATAAACATACAAGCTTAGCTCACTCATTTATCTGTGTGTCTATCTGACTAACGCTGCACATTCTGTTTAGCTTGTCTCCCTAACCCTGGTTGGGGAAACCAGGCTTAACACTGGTTATGGGCCCAGAGGCTGCAAAGTCAGTTTAACTAGGATAAAACAGATTTATGTAAAAGTGAGAGTTTGTGTTGTTATACATTACAGTAAACAGACAGCTGTGTTTTATTAATTATAGTTTTATATCCATACAAAGAAAACATGGCACAAGTCAATCTACAAAGTTTGTCCCTTATATCCAAGTTGGATGGAACAAACTATGTATCATGGTCTATGAAATGTAGTCTACTTCTACGAAGAGAAGGTTTGTGGAACATAATTGAAAATCCACCAAACGTAGAAGAATGGGATCCTGAGGATGAAGAAGATAAACTAAAGATAGAAGAATTTATGCATAAAAATCAACAAGCTATTTGCATAATTGGGTTAACCTTAACTGATCAGAAACTTGTTTATATCCACGGAGAGAAAACGGCTGTTGGGTGTTGGCAGAAGCTGAAGAGGATTTATGTTCGAGATAATGTTGGTGCTCACATAAATCTTACAAGGAAGCTTTTCAGTACGCATCTCCAGACGAATGGTGATATGCTGAGTCATTTGAAAACTATGCAAAGCATTTTTCAAGAACTGCACGAGAAAGAGCTTATTTTCTCTGAACAACACCAAGTCTACATAATTCTATCTTCCCTTGATGAAAGTTATGACAACTACGTAACTTCCCTTGAAATATTGCCAAAGGAAAGCCTAACTTTAACTGATATAACTGGCAGATTGATTGAAGAGGCAAGAAGAAGGCTTGAAAGAGATCAGTTAAGGAGGCAGCAACCTCAAAAAGAAGATAATGAATCTCCTACAGCATACGCAATTAAAAAGTGCTTTAATTGTGGAGGAAGAGGACATTTGGCAAGATTTTGTAAAAAAGCAAAGTGCCAGAACGCTTGCCAGAATACAAAAAGTCATCAAAAGATAAATAAAAATTTAGAGTTAGCCATGTATAGTAACGGAGCTGTAAAAAATAATTTATGGGTGGTTGACAGTGGAGCATCCCACTGTATAACAAATGATAACAGAAATTTTATTAAAATGTGCAAGAGTACACAGCAGATATCGTTAGCCAATAGCTGGAAACTGAAAGCTAAAGGTCAAGGTATAGCATATTGTTCTTTTATAAAAGAGAATGTAAAAATGTTATATGTACCACAACTTAAGTTTAATTTAATTTCAGTTAGAATTTTGGTTAAACTAGGATATGTAGTTACCTTTAAAGGAGATAACTGCATAATTGAGAAAGAAAATAAGAAAATTACTGCATCTTTAAGAGGTGAATTATATATGTTAAATGATGATGGTTTAAAGGTGGCTAACACAGTTTATGAAAATAAAAAACCTCATGATGAATGTATTCACTTGTTACATCGAAGGCTAGGGCATTTAAATTTTAAAATGCTTAAGAAAACTGTTGAATTATCTAAAGGAATAAGTTTGAAACCTTGTAATAAGTATTTGCAATGTAATGCCTGTAATCAAAGCAAAGCCAGGGTCACACCGGCTAATAGGGTTGATGGATTTACTACCAAAGAGTCTTTAGAGGTAGTATTTGCAGATTTAATAGGTCCGAAAAAACCAAGTGTAGGAGGAGCTCGTTACATTAAGTATAATGGACCACTATTCTAGATATGGGTTTTGCTATTTAATGAAGAGCAAAACTGAAACGTATCAAAATCTCTTTAATTGGATAAAATTTGCTGAAAGGAAAACTAAAAAGAAATTAGTAACTCTTATAACAGATAATGGTACGGAATTTACAAATAATAAATTCCAGAACAGACTAAGAATGTTAGGTATACAACATAAAAAGTCTGCACCATATAGGCCACAACATAATGCCTTTATAGAGAGAAGAGGCCAAACATTACAATCAATGACACGAACTATGATGACTGATTCAGGATTACCTGACAATTTATGGGGAGAAGCAATAATGTGTGGTAATCATATATTAAATAATGTTGTTAATTCAACAACAGGTGAATTATCATTCACACTGTGGCATGGTACAAAACCTGATTTAAGTTACATGCACACATTTGGAGCACCAGCATGGGTGCATATCCCTTCACAACTTAGACACAAAGGACAGCATAGAGCTAAAAGATTATATTTTGTAGGATATACATCTAATCATAGATCTTATAGATTCTGGGAACCAGGTACATCTAGAGTTTACACCAGTGCTAGTGCAAAATTCCTAGAACATGTAGGATGGAATAGATTAGAGCAAGATTTAAATAATGAAGTAATTATTGAACCCTACAAAAGGCAGAAAGATCAGACTAGTTATAAGAAGAGTCCAATTAAAGAAGTCCATGAAGAACAAATAGGACCAGAACAAGAGGAAACAGTTGATCAGGAAGAGTTAGATAATCAAGAAGAGTTAATAAATGAAAGTCCACCTGTAAGTCCTGTAATACCTAGACGTACTACACGTGTAACTAGACCACCTGATAGGTATCAAGCAAGTATAGTTTGCCAAGTAACTAAAGTTCCAACTAGTGTAGATGAACTTAGGATGTATCTTGCTAAGGATCAGGAGAATTGGCAAAAGGCAATGGAAAAGGAACTAAATTCATTAAAGGTAATGAAAGTTTATGAAGATGCTAAATTACCTCCAGGAGAAAAATCCATTGGGTGCAAATGGATATTTAAAGTAAAAACTGGAAATGATGGGACTGTTACCCATAAGGCTAGGTTAGTAGCTCAAGGATTTTATCAAACTGCATCTGATTACGATGAAGTTTTTGCACCAAGTCTTAAAGCAACATCTTTAAGAGCAGCATTAGTGTGGGCAGCTAAGAAAAACTATGTCATTAACCATTTAGATGTAGAAACTGCCTATCTGCATGCACCATTGCAGCACACTATATATTTAAGAAAACCAGTAGGTATAAAAGACAATAAAGTAAATAGTAATGATTGTTGGAAACTCAAAAAGAGTCTTTACGGATTGAAACAATCTGGGTTTGAGTGGAACCAATATATTGTGAAAGAGTTAAACAATATAGGTTTTAAATCTGGTTTAGCAGATCCATGTGTGTTTAAAAGAGAAAATAATGGAACGGTGTCATTATTGTTATTATTTACAGATGATATTGCTTTGATAACTAAGACTAATAATGAAGCTAATGAGATTATATCATTATTAGCCAAAAAGATAAAATTAAAGCATTTAGGTGAAATTAAAAAGTATCTAGGATTGACAATTAACAAAACAAAAAATGGTTTTAAGATATCTCAAGAAGATAAAATTTGCCAATTAATTAAAACATTTAAAATGGAACTTTGTAAACCAGCAAAGACTCCAATGAGTCAGGAAGTTTGCAAAACTGATGATCAAAGTCCCAAATTTGATAAGTCTATATATCAATCTTTGATTGGTAGCTTATCATATATAAGCAATTGGTCAAGGCCAGATATAGCTTATAGTGTTAATCAACTGGCACGTTTTAATTCAAATCCACATCAATGTCATTGGCAATCATTAAAGAGAATTTTAAGATATCTTAAAGGAACAATGAACCATGCATTGTATATAGAACCAAAGGGTGATTTGAGTCTTAGTGCCTATGCAGATGCAAGTTTTGCAACTGATATAAACACTAGAAAATCAACATCTGGGATGGCTATATTATTTGGTAAAACACTAATAGTGTGGAGGTCAATCAGACAACAGCATATCAGCTTGTCCACAATAGAAGCGGAATTTTCATGTCTGTCATTACTATGCACTGACTTAATTTTGTACAAACAGTTATTATTAGACATGGGTATAACTGTGAAAGATTCCATTATTGTGTACGAGGATAACCAAGCAGCTATACAGTTAGCTACTAGTATTGCTGTTAAAACTAGATCAAAGCATACTGATTTAAGATACTTAAATGTTAGAGAATCTGTAAAGAATGGGCTAATTAAATTGGAATACTGCATGACGGAAGAAAACATTGCAGACCAATTTACAAAAGCTCAAGGAGTAACTAAGTTTAAAGAAAGTTGTAACAAATATGATTTAAAGATGTAAATAGTTATATTTATTATTATTTCCTAAAAGGGGAGAATGTTAGGGATAACGTTGTTTTCCCTAACTGGTTTAGGTAAAATAATAACTAAGTAATCATAGTTTGCAAGTTAAAGTGTCTGCAGCTTTAAATATAGGGAATGTAATTAAGAGAGTGGTTGTGAAAGCACTTTAAAAGAAGCAAGACGACAGCTTGCTCTCTCTCTGGCTTTGATGATCCCTGATTACTGCAAGGACTCAAGACTGCATTGCTCAAACGGGAGAGAAACAAAGGACTGATTTGTAAGTGAACTGACATAGGATACTCTGCACGGACTTTGCTAACTGAATATCCCTGAATGGACTGACTAAATGATACATGACTATTGGACTGTTATTTTGACTATGCTATGAACTCATAATGGAATAAACTATATTTTTGATAGCACAAGCGTATCTGTTATTTTTACTGTATGTTAATAAACATACAAGCTTAGCTCACTCATTTATCTGTGTGCCTATCTGACTAACGCTGCACATTCTGTTTAGCTTGTCTCCCTAACCCTGGTTGGGGAAACCAGGCTTAACAAAAAGCAAGCCCTTTCAAGGTTGCAAAAGGCTGCCAAGAACAGAAGACTAATTACTGATTAAATATTCACCAACAAAAGTTTCAAAAACAAACCAGAATAAGCAGGGCTTCAATGAGGACTCTGAGTCTAAAGAACTCCTTTGCTTCCTGCAAAGAACATATCCCCAAGGGCTGGTTTTTATCCCTTATGGGAGAGGCCATCACATTCCAGCCTTACTGCCGAGTCGCCCTTGCTGCTTCAGCTGCTTTTTCCTTCGAGCAGCCAAGCGTGCAGGCGCACTGGGCACAGGTTCCCTGGGGTCCTCTGTATCACTGTTGCCAGACTCCACAAGCTCTGAAGGCAGCTCCCTACTCTTCAATAATCCTGGCCCCATCTCTGCATCACACTCAAGTCCCTCATCCGAGTCCTCGCTCTTAGAGACCTCAGCCATCCGTACTTGCTGCTGGCAAATCACAACACCTCTTGGTATCTTATGACTAACACTATATTGGTTCTATCTTATGATTTATAAAGGTATCTTATGATGAGCTTCTGCGCCGGAGACAAATTCCTTGTGCGTCCAATCACACTTTGCCAATAAAGAATATTCTATTCTATTAATGCATGTTCCCATGCAACATATAATAAATACTGTTTTCATGAAATATAAACAATTTAAGTGTATTTATGTCAGGGTTATATATATCCTGCCCCTATGCCCAATGAAACGTGAAGGAAACAGTATCAAGCTGTATATTGAATAGGCTTTGTTATGTTATTGTACAATAATTCAGCTTTGCTTTAATCAGAACCAACCTTTAAGTTTCCACAGACTTACTTTAAAAAGCTCTGAGGACTGGTATGAAGCAATATGGTATGTCCAGCTCAGAATCTGATTTGAAGCTGATATGAAGCAAGCCAACATCCAGCTCAGAATCTAATTTAAATTAATTTAAAGTCGAAGCAGTCAATCTGTAGTTCCCATTAAGAGTTGGTTTCAACTCTTTAATACTTAGAAATGTCAAATTCAGGGGTGGAGTAGAGGGGTGAGCTGGCCCTCATTCCTTGCTAGGTGTGCCTGCAATATTCATTCCGCATATTTTATTTTTTGTATTTTATCAACCAATATCTCAGCCGCAATTATGTTGGATGGAGAATTCTGCGAGTTGAAGTCCACAAGTCTTAAAGTTGCCAAGTTTGGAGACCTCTGGTATGAACTCAACTTTTGCTCAAGAGCTCTGAAGACAGTGCAGCACCAGAGAGAAAAAGACAGCAGCATCCATTATGTTGTGGTTATGTTCACGTAAGACTTCTCATCAGGGCAATTCAACTAGCAGTTGCATTGGCATTACACGGGGGTGCTATTGATCAAATCCAGTATTTATTTATATGTTCAAAGAACAGGAAATCCTCCAAGACAACCTAACCCAAAACAAGAGAATGGGGTCACAGGAAAATGCACATTAACAACACATAAAGTAAAAACAATCCAATAAACTCAGCAGTTACCATCCTGGGGTAAAATGTTCGTCTGCTGCTATTCATTTAGTCGTTCATATATGGCTGCATTCACCTGATACACTGAATTGGGAGGGTGGGAATCTCCAAGATTAAGCAGTTGCACTGGGCATAATGGATAACAGTGGGCCCTATTTATTTAGCAGCACCTATTTATCATTAAGTGTTGTACCTTATGATTCTTGACTCTTGATGAATGTATCTTTTCTTTTATGTATACTGAGAGTATTTACACCAAGACAAATTCCTTGTGTATCCAATCACGCTTGGCCAATAAAGAATTCTATTCTATTCTATTCTATTCTATTCTATTCTATTCTATTCTATTCTATTCTATTCTATTCTATTCTCTCATTCATTAGGCCAACACAATGCAGTTAATTGGGTCATGGTTTCTTCTACTGCACAATCCCCAAAAGATAAGTTAATTGGATAAGCAAGATTAATCGGGTTGCCTGAATTCCAGGTTCTTCAAACATCTCCTCCTTTAATGTGGCTTAGCTTGCCAGGCCCTAGGGCAGAGTTTCTCAACCTAAGTCATCTGAAGGTGCGTGGACTTCAATTTTGGGAGGTTGAGAAACACGGAGCTGCAGGAAGATGCTTTGTATGGAGTCCTTGTGCTTGGAAAAAGCTCAGCTTGCATCGTTGCATCCAAGGAACTGGGCGATGGTCCTTACCTGACACGTCATTTCTCTTCGAACTGCGAGGATCATCCAGAGAGTGGGAGGTGCTTCAGTCTGCGTCGTTGTAGGCTGAGTTTAATTACTGAGGACGCTCCGCCCTTCATCACGTGGCTCCCTTGAGGCGTTCCCCAGTTTATGCGAAGTCGAGAGTGAAGAGAAAGTCGTACTCTCATCTTACTAGACTTAAGGGTTCCTTGGCCGAAACAAGACCCCACCAGACGGTGAAATGTTAAGGGTGGGGCTGGATGAACCTCGCGGTTCGAAGAGAAATGGCGTGTCAGATAAGGACCAATGCCCATTCTCCTTAGAGCCGCTCGGATCATCCAAAGAGTGGGACATACCAAAGCTTGGCTGTCCTACGGGAGGGACTCCGTCTGGTCCAGGAGTCTCTGCGGGTCCTTGAGGACTTGCTGAAGGACTCGTCTGCCAAACGAAGCCTCCACCGAGGCAAATATGTCGATCTTATAATGCCTAATGAAGGGAGATGGGGAGGCCCAGGTGGCCGCCTGACAAATATCAGTGATTGGAGCTTGGGTGGCCCAAGCTGCCAAGGAAGCTGCACTTCTGGTGGAGTGTGTTGTTATTCCGCTGGGTACCGACAGAGCCTGAGACAAATAAGCCTTGGAAATAGTAGCTCTGATCCAACAGCCGATGGTCGAAGGGGACACTTTGTGGCCCAATGTTTTGGGCTTAAAGGAAAGGAATAGGGATTCGGACCTCCTAAAGGGCTGGGTACGCTTAATGTAAATGCGGAGGGCCCGTCTCACGTCCAGGGTGTGCCAAAGCTTCTCCCTCTCCCGTGAGGAATTGGGGCAGAAGTTCGGAAGTGTGAGCTCCTGTGCTCTGTGGAAGGCTGAGTTGACCTTGGGCAAGAAGGTAGAGTCCGGCTGGAGAACCACCCGGTCGGCATGGAAGATGCAAAGGTTCTTCCTCACCAACAAGGCTGCTACCTCCGATATTCGCTGAGCTGAAGTAATGGCCACCAGGAACACAACTTTGAATGTTAAAAACTGGAGGGTGGATTCCCTGAGAGGCTCAAAGGGGTGTTTAGTGAGGGACACAAGGACCTTATTGAGGTCCCAGGTAGGATATCGGTGAACGGTTGGGGGGCACAAGTTAGTGGCTTCTCTGAGGAATGCCCTAATGCGAGGGTGGAGGGAAAGGGAACCCAGGTTGTCACAAGCGATGACAGTTGAGAGGGCTGCGACCTGATACCTCAGGGTGTTAGGGGAATGTCCTTTCCTCAGACCTTCTTGGAGGTATTCCAAGACTTGAGCGATGGAGGGTGAAAGCGGGTTGACCTGGAAATTGTGGCAACACTTGCAGAAACTATTCCAAGTGGCATTGTATATTCGGGTAGTTGAGGGCCGCCTGGTGGCTAAAATGGTATCGATAACCTGGTCAGAGAGCTTCTCCTTTTTTAGACGTTCTTGCTCAACCTCCAAACGGCTAACTGGAGCCATTGAGGATCCGGGTGCTGGAGGGGGCCCTGAGACAGGAAGATCCTGTTCGGGGGGATTTTCCAGGGGGGGCACCGATAGGTTGCGGAGGTCCACAAACCATGGGCATCTGGGCCAATAGGGGGCCACCAGAATCAGTTCTGCCTTCTCGTAAATGAACTTCTGGATGACTCTGGGGACTAGGGTTAATGGAGGGAATGCGTATAGAAGCCCTGTGGGCCATGGGCAATGGAGGGCATTGTAATTCTCGGCCCCGTAAGAAGGGTACCTCGAGAAAAACCTTGGGAGTTGTGTGTTGAGGGGGGATGCGAAGAGGTCCACTATTGGGAGACTGAACATCATGGTCGCCTCCTTGAACAGAGATGGGTGGATGCGCCACTCGGACTGGTCCACCGTGGCCCTGCTCAGCCAGTCTGCTTGGGTGCTTGAGGTCCCTGAGATGTGCTCGGCTGTGAGGGAGAGGAGATTGCACTCCGCCCAACGGCAGAGGCGCTCGGCCTCTCTCATCAGCCATATGGACTGGGTACCCCCTTGCCGGCTGATGTGGGCCTTGGCGGTGACGTCCGTGAGTATCAGGACATGCCGCCCACGTACCTGAGGGAGGAAGTTGCGCAGGGCCAGGTGGATGGCGTGGAGTTCCAACCAGTTTATACTGCCTGCCCGTTCTGCCTGCGACCATCTGCCCTGTGTCGAGAGCGAGTGGATGTGAGTGCCCCATCCGGACAGGCTGACGTCTGTGGTGAGGGTGAGGGGTTGGGGCTCCTTGAAGCAATGGCCCTTGTTGATGGCGGGATTGGTCCACCAGAGAAGAGACGTGAGGACTCTTGGAGGTACCTTGACCATGGCCTTTGAATTGCTTCTGCCGGATCTTTGGAATGGGAGCAGGAACCACTGTAGAGATCTGGTGTGTAAACGGGGCCAGGGAACAATGGAAATGCACGAGACCATTTTACCTAGTAATTCAAGCAATTCTAAGAGAATTACCCTTTTTGATCGTCTGATATGTTTGACAGTTTCCTGGATGCTAAGGAATCTTTCTGAGGAAAGGAAGACCTTTCCTTGATCTGAGTCAATGACGGACCCCAAGTGGGTTATCTGGGTAGATGGTAACAATTGGCTCTTTTGCCAGTTTACTAGGAACCCATGGTCTTGAAGGGCAGAGAGTGTAGCTCTGGTGTCCTTCTCTGCTTGGTGCCTGGAGTGAGACAGGATGAGGATGTCATCCAGGTAGCAGTGGAGACACACCGGGAGGTTCCTGAGGTGAGCTGCTAGAGCCGCGAGGACCTTAGTGAAGGTTCTCGGGGCAGAAGCCAACCCAAAGGGAAGAGCCACATATTGGAAGTGACGGTGGTTATAACAGAACCTGAGGAATTTGGAATGGGAGGGCCGGATTGGTATGTGAAGATACACTTCTGAAAGGTCTTTAGAAAAGAGCCAGTCCTCCTGCCTGATGCCCAGTAGAATGGACTGTAATTTTAAACCTGCAGTGGATCAGGTAATGGTTAAGGCGTTTCAGGTCTAGAATAGCCCTCTATCCACCTGAGGATGTGGGAACCACAAAAAGGTGGGAGTAGAAACCTTGCCCTCGTTGGGAGGGTGGGACGGGTTGGATAGCCTGTATTGTTGAGGAGATGATGAATAGCGGAATCCATCAAGTTGCGTTTGGTGGGATCCCTCGAGGGGGGGGATGCCATAAAAAAGTCAGGGGGCGCGCGCTGAAATTCCAGAGCGAGACCGGATCTGATGGTATTCCGGACCCAGGCATCGGAAGTAGAGGAGTCCCATCGGTCGGCGAAATGCTTAAGACGTCCGCCAATGGGAAGAGAAGGACGGGATCTATCTGCAGGGGTGTGAGAGCTGGTTAAAAAAAAAGTCTGAAAAAATCTGAAGTGAATAAGGTGCGCGAAGCGCATGTGCGCGAAGCGCACATCACGAGCGCGAAGTCCCTCAGGCCGGGGTCCAGTGCGCGCACGATCGAGCGCGCGCACGTGCTCAGACTCTATGTATAGCCGTATGAATTGTCTTTGCAGTCAGTTACGCGGTACTACTTGCTTGGCTACGATGAGCGGTGGTTTGTCGGCATGTGCGAATGTAAAGCTACTGAAAAAAGGTTTATTTCCGTGGTTTTCCATCGTAAGAATACTAGCTAACTTCAGTTAACGTTAGCACGGCTCACGTGCGAAGTTTATGTGCTTTTCTAGGGACAATTACCGTATATACTCGAGTATAAGTCGACCCGAATATAAGTCGAGGCACCCAATTTTACCACAAAAAACTGGGAAAACTTATTGACTCGAGTATAAGTCCACGGTGGGAAATGCAGCAGCTACTGGTAAATTTCAAAAATAAAAATAGATACCAATAAAATTACATGAATTGAGGCATCAGTAGGTTAAATGTTTTTGAATATTTATTTCAAAGAAAAACAGTAAACTAGCTCTGTAAGTGGAAAAGAGAGCCAACAAAACCAATATGGTATCAACAATAACTTTTAATGTACAAAAACCTTAGCTCAATCAGCAACCAAGCTAAAACACAAAAGTTAAAATCCTTCAAAACTGGATTCCTCCTCCTCCTCTGTATGTCCAAACAGAGTCACTCTCTCCCTTGCAAGAAAAAAGCATGTGTATGTGCTGCATGTACATCCTGTTTTGGAGAGCCACCATCTCTTTCACAGCTCTCCCTCATGCCTCCATTGCATGTGCACACATGCCATGGCTCAGTAGTAGGTCAACAGACAGATGTCACACTAGGTTCCCTCCTCAAAAGGAACATCCAACCTTTCTTGAGAAGGACAAACTTCATCTGTTCAGGATTGTGGTGACAAAGGTGAAGGAGGATGGAGCTGAGAGAAGGGAAGGGAAGAAAAGATCATTGACAGGGAGAAAGACAGGGAGAAACACCTGGAAGTGTGAGCCCTCGAGTTTCCTTAGGGAAGACCAGACAACAAGGGGAGAGGAGAGGAGGAGGAGGAAGAGGAGAGTTAAAAAAAAAAAGAGTGGGAAGCCAACTCACGCGTGCCATCAAAGCCAGGGGGAAGTGGGGCTTTCTCCGCCTGCTGCCGCCAGAGGAGTGCGGGGGGGGAGTGCGGGGAAAGGGGGTTCGTGCCGAGGCTCCGCAAGCGATTACCAGATTTACAGCTCCGTTTGTTGGTGAAGCTGGAAGCACGCAACGCAGGAGCTTGCGGGGGCCCCGGGCGCCCATTAATGGGGAAGGAGAGGCCGCTTGGGGTCGCCAGGCTCAGGCAGCCTCCCCCACCCCCTCCCCTAGCAGCGAAGAGCTGCTTCGGGGGCTCCCGCCATGGCGCAGCCAGGCACTTTGTCTCGCTGCCCCCGGAGCAGCTCTTCGCTCCTGGGCTAGGGGGTGGGGGAGGCTGCCTGAGCCTGGCGGTTTCTTTGCGAAGCTGGAAGCGCGCAACACAGGAGCTCGCGGGGGCCCCGGGCGCCCGGTAATGGGGAAGAGGCCGCTTGAGGTCGCCAGGCTCAGGCAGCCTCCCCCCCCCCAGCAGCGAAGAGCTGCTCCGGGGGTTCCGCCACGGCGCAGCCAGGCACTTTGTCTCGCTGCCCCCGGAGCAGCTCTTCCCTGCTAGGCTAGGGGGTGGGGGAGGCTGCCTGAGCCTGGCAGTTTCTTTGCGAAGCTGGAAGCGCGCAACACAGGAGCTCGCGGGGGCCCCGGGCGCCCGTTAATGGGGAAGAAGAGGCCGCTTGAGGTCGCCAGGCTCAGGCAGCCTCCCCCCCCAGCAGCGAAGAGCTGCTCCGGGGGCTCCCGCCACGGCGCACCCAGGCACTTTGTCTCGCTGCCCCCGGAGCAGCTCTTCGCTGCTAGGCTAGGGGGTGGGGGAGGCTGCCTGAGCCTGGCAGTTTCTTTGCGAAGCTGGAAGTGCGCAACACAGGAGCTCGCGGGGGCCCCGGGCGCCCGTTAATGGGGAAGAAGAGGCCGCTTGGGGTCGCCAGGCTCAGGCAGCCTCCCCCACCCACCCCAAGCAGCGAAGAGCTGCTCCGGGGGCTCCCGCCATGGCGCAGCCAGGCACTTTGTCTCGCTGCCCCCAGAGCAGCTCTTCGCTGCCCCCAGAGCAGCTCTTCGCTGCTAGGCTAGGGGGTGGGGGAGGCTGCCTGAGCCTGGCAGTTTCTTTGCGAAGCTGGAAGCGCGCAACACAGGAGCTCGCGGGGGCCCCGGGCGCCCGTTAATGGGGAAGAAGAGGCCGCTTGGGGTCGCCAGGCTCAGGCAGCCTCCCCCACCCACCCCAAGCAGCGAAGAGCTGCTCCGGGGGCTCCTGCCACGGCGCAGCCAGGCACTTTGTCTCGCTGCCCCCGGAGCAGCTCTTCGCTGCTGGGCTAGGGGGTGGGGGAGGCTGCCTGAGCCTGGCGGTTTCTTTGCGAAGCTGGAAGCGCGCAACACAGGAGCTCGCGGGGGCCCCGGGCGCCCGTTAATAGGGAAGAAGAGGCCGCTTGAGGTCGCCAGGCTCAGGCAGCCTCCCCCCCCAGCAGTGAAGAGCTGCTCCGGGGGCTCTCGCCACGGCACAGCCAGGCACTTTGTCTCGCTGCCCCCGGAGCAGCTCTTCGCTGCTGGGCTAGGGGGTGGGGGAGGCTGCCTGAGCCTGGCGGTTTCTTTGCGAAGCTGGAAGCGCGCAACACAGGAGCTCGCGGGGGCCCCGGGGGCCCGTTAATGGGGAAGAAGAGGCCGCTTGGAGTCGCCAGGCTCAGGCAGCCTCCCCCACCCACCCCAAGCAGCGAAGAGCTGCTCCGGGGGGTCCCGCCACGGCGCAGCCAGGCACTTTGTCTCGCTGCCCCCAGAGCAGCTCTTCGCTGCTAGGCTAGGGGGTGGGGGAGGCTGCCTGAGCCTGGCAGTTTCTTTGCGAAGCTGGAAGCGCGCAACACAGGAGCTCGCGGGGGCCCCAGGCGCCCGTTAATGGGGAAGAAGAGGCCGCTTGGGGTCGCCTGTGTGTACTTCAGTGGGTAGACAGCCGCGGCGGCGATGCTGCCATGGAGGCGCGATCAGTTGCAGCCACGCCAGCGCAGGCCAGGCATGGTGCCGTAGCGGCTGACTCGAGTATAAGTGGAGGGCGGTTTTTTCAGCACAAAAAAATGGGCTGAAAAACTCGGCTTATACTCGAGTATATACGGTATGCCTGAGCTGGGAACTAAAGTGTTCCGCTTTTCTGAAGAGTGAATTTCCGACTCTCAGATCTCGATCCGATGGGGGGAAAAAAACGCGGAAAATGTAGATTGGTGTTTGAGGGGAAAAATCGGAATTCCACGTAAAATCGGAGATTTTACAGCCCTGTATCTGGGGCGCCGGAAGGGCTTCCCCCCTGAACCCCTGAAGGGACACCTGTAGCTGCCGCCCCTCCTGTTCCTGTCACCTGGGTCGGCTCATCCTGCGGTTGGAATGGCCAGAAGGAGGGGGGTCTCAGGAACCTGGGCGGGAAGGGTGACTGGTAGAAGGGTCGGGAGAAATCTCTCCGAAATGGCTGAGGGGCTCTTGGCTCTTACCTCCGAAAAAGAGAAGGAAGAAATTTCTTCTTGCTTCGGGTCTCAGCTAGCAGGGGCTCCAGGGCCATGCCGAATAGTTTGTCCCCCTTGATGGAGGCAGTGGCTAACTTAACTTTGTTTTTTACATCCACCTGCCAGTGTTTGAGCCAGAGCAGGCGGCGGGCTGTGACATGAGAGGTTATTGCTCAGGTGGAGAACTTAACCACGTGGTAGCTGAGAATTCTGCCACGGCTGTCAGTTTGGCGATGTTCTGATGTGCCCTTGTATTAAAGGGGGGGACATGCTGTTTTAGTTGGCGGAGCCACCGGATCGAAGACCTGGTGAAGGAGAAGGCGGCCGTGGCTGATCTAATGGCCCAAGCGTTGGCTTGGTGAGCCCGACATAAGGCTAGTTCGGACCTCTTGTCCTCGGGTTTCAGAGCTTCCAGAGGATCACTAGGGGAGGAGGAGGATGCTAAGCCAATGATGAGCTCATCGACTTCGAGGATGTTAAGCAGGTTGGAGAAGCTTGAATCGAGGTTAAAGAACCTCTTGTCCTGGCTGGATGGGGCAGGAAGGGCCCCTGTAGATTCCAACTGGTTTGAGACTAGGTCATGAAAGATGGGTGGCGTAGGAACAATTTCCGCCTCCACAATGGGCTGCCTGAAAATGGCGTCCTCTTGTCCCTCCACCGGGGAAGGGAGAGCAGAGGGGGGCTGTATGGACAGGCCAGAGATGTTCTTGGCCTTAAAGAGGAGCGATTTAAACATGTCTGGCTTGAACAGGCCCACAAAGGTGGGTTGATCAGGGAAGAGACCCTCATCCTCGGACATCTCCCCTTCCATAGGTTCTATCTCCGATAGGGGCTCTCCATGGTGTGTAGACCCCCATTCAAATTCCTCCTCCTCCTCCCTAAGCTGATCCAGGCCCTCTATCATCTCCTCCAGTTCCCCTTCTGGGAGAGGGCTGCCCCTCTGTAAAGGTACCTGACCGTGAGTAGGGTCCGATCTAGGCTAGGACCTGACTGATAGCGACTCGTATTCGGGAGCCATCGGGAGGGGACCCGGCCTGGACATCTGTTGGGGGCCTTCTGCAATCCCCTGGTGGATAGCCCGTTCCATCCATGCCCTCATTTGTTCAGGGATCTCGACTGTGGCGGGCTCCTCCTGGCGCAGACCAGTGGCCGTGGGCGTGAATGTCGTTTCAGGCGTCCGTCTGGTCATTGGTCCGGGGATCTGATGCCCCTGGGATGAGCTGTACCTGGAGAGGGAAGAGCACTCTGGAGGAGGGGGGGTGTCTAGAGGTAGAAGGAATGGAGGGTGGGAGGGCTGGAGGCACCGGTTGTGACTCCCTGGATCACCTGTCAAATTCTTTCTCCAATGCCTTATGGCGCCTTAAGGGATCTCTTTGAGAGGCCTTGGAAGTTTCCTTAGCCTGTCTGCGGAAGTGGTAGGACTTGGATCTGGCCTTCAAAAAAAGGCCTTTAGCGGAATTGTCATCTGCCATTTTAGAAGTAAGGATTGTAAATAAGATTCTAAGGCGGTTGGCACGCCAAGGGTTCGACCTACAACAAAGGCCAGGTGTCCTTACAGCTGGCCCGTGCCCCCTTTTGGAATTTAGGAGTATATAATCTATAATATTATTATTGCTATTGATATTATTATTAATATATATGTATCTGTGTATAAATAATGTATAGTCCGATGACTATAGTCAATATTATTCTTATTGTGTGTGTGTGTGTGTGTGCATATATATATATATATATATGTCTGGCATTCAGCTTTGTTCGGGTATTTTCCCACGTGGTGCTTTTAAAGTTGTAGCAACGTTTCAGCAGAATCTCATCTGCCATCATCTTAAGTTTTCGCGGGTACTTACATGTCTGGCATTCAGCTTTGTTCGAGTATTTTCCCACGTCATAATATTGGTGCTTTTAAAGTTGTAGCAACGTTTCAGCAGAATCTCATCTGCCATCATCGACTGGTTACCCGCCAACCAATCAGAACACAGCCAAACCCCCAACCAATGAAAACACACCCCCACCCAATCAGAACACAGCCAAGCCCCCACCCAATCAAGTCACACCCCCACTAGCAGTTAAAAGGAAGAAGCAGCTGCAAGCTCACATCACTCTGAGAAGCACAGAGCTGAAGACCAAGCCTGAAGATGAATGAGACTTCATCGAAATGTTGCCTAGATACTTCCAATCTTACGCGGGAGAAAACCCAAATAACCAAAGATCCACATACAAATACCCGCAAGAACCTCAGAAAACATATATATATATGTATGTATGTATGTATGTATGTATGTATGTATGTATGTATATTATGACTCCCCTTCAAAATTCAAACGAACAAAACAGAAAGCAGCCGTTTCAACAGTAAATCCAAACAGAAAGTAGTCTCGCAAGATAACGGCTGTCATAAATCACAATCCACAGTAGCAAACCCCGCTCTATTCGGCATACCAGTCCCAGCAAACAATCTTCAGCCACAGAGGCTCTGCTGTAAAATCCTCACTCATTCAGTCACTGTTCCTGACAAACTCTCCAAACCCAGCTGTGTCCTTTTATACTCATTGAGGCAACGTGCTACTTTCCCTAATCAGCGTCTGGCTTGCCTCCCTCCAACTTGACGTCTCAGTCTCCTCCTAGTTCTAGCATCAAGCCACAATCTGTCAACTTCCCAACTCGACGCCTCTGATTCATTTTGTGGATCAGATGCTGGCATGAATGAGGTCTCAGGTTCTGGTGAAGAGTGTCTGTCAGATAACCTCTCATCCCCCTGGCTCACATCTGTGTCTTCTAATAATTCAGACTTCACATTCATAGCAGGCTCCAGCCTTTCATCATCAGAGTCATCAGAGTCAAAACTCACAGCAGGATCGATCCTTTTAGTCACAACATATATATATATATATATATATATATATATATATATATATATATATATATATATATATATATATATCTTTATTTATTATTATTATTATTATTATTATTATTATTATTATTATTATTATTATTATTATTATTATTTTAATAGCAAATATCTAACTAGTGAACTAGGTTCAGGGCTCCCAGGAGGGAGTAACCCAGGAGATTGTAATGTTAGAATCCAATTGGTCAAATGAACACCTGAGGTTGGAAATATGGCCTCTAGCAGCTAGAGCTCCCAGACAACAACCAGGAGGGATAGGCTGCTAATCCTCGCCCTGAGCGCTGCTGCGGAAAGCCAACAGTTTGAGAGCTTTAATGAAAAACACACCACAGAACCGTAACAGCTCTAACAGGCTAGGAGGCCTGAGACTAGAGCTAGCTCCTTTGCAGCCTCAATGAGGCCGGGAAAAATGGCGCCCGAGTACACGGCGGCGCCCAAAATGGCGGCCGCCTATGATCTTCTTATCAGGCCGCTCAGAGCTGAACTAGGCCTCTCCGGCAAGTTTAGAGGCCAAGAGAGGTAGCCAGGCGAATCTCGCCCCTTCTTGGGGCGATCGGCATTTGCGGTGGGGGAAAACACCAGCTGCGCTTTAACAGCGCGATCAATTCAAGCCGCAACGTGGGTGGCGCAGAGAAGCGGCAGGAATAAAAACTGAATCGAGGGTGGGGGGGTAGCGCCGGAGCGCTGTTAAGCCGCCCACTTTTTCCCCCCTGGAGGTGAGGAACGCGCTCCCCTTGCTCCCGAGACACCCCAAATGCAGAGAGGCTAAGGAAGGGATTAGAAATAATAAGGCAAACCTGATAAATAGAAAACAGTCTTGAATCGGCCAAGGAGTAGAAAGTAACACAGCCTATTCTCACGAAGGCTGAGCATAAACTGGGGAACTCCTCAAGGGAGCCAGGTGATGGAGGGGGGAGCGTTCCTCAGTAATTAAGCTCAGCCAGACTGAAGCACCTCCCACTCTCTGGATGATCCGAGCGGCTCTAAGGAGAACCTTTCATTTCACAATGGGGCAGGAATGACCACAATATGGCAGGTCGCACAGTCAGACAAATGTTTAGTCTGGATTTGGCATATTTATTCCATCTATTAAATCCTTCCCAAGGATCTGGGATACAATATTCTGATCTAATGCTTAAATAATATTAAAGTATTGTTACAGGATCCAAGCTGTTCCAAGTTTTGCAATTCACTTCTCCGATTGACTTTTTACAGTTAATACCATTATGGTTCATTGGACAGTCAGCAAGATGTTTGCTGATTTGGATTTTTTATCTACCTAGTAAGCCCTAATGACCTGGGATAGCCAGAAGTTATCAAAAGTATTGTTGCAGAAAGTAAGCTGTTCCAATAAAGCTGCCTTTTGCAATTGATTGATGGTAAATTTGTCAATGAAAATGTTATTATGGTTAGTCAGCCAGACCTCTAGGCTGGATTTAGGTTTTTTGTGTACCTCTCTAGTCCTTTCCAAGAATCTGGGGTAGGTAGATGTTGTTGTGTTAAAGGTATCATCATAGGTTGTAAGCAGTTGCAAGTAAAGCTGCTTTTTGCAATTGACTAATGGTGAATTTGCCAATTACAATTATCATTATCACACAATCAACCAGATGCTTAGACTGGATTTAGCAATTCTGTACACCCATCCAGTCCTTCCTTTCCAAGGATCTGGGATAGGCAGATGTGAACTTTTGATGGTGTTATAGGATGCAAACTATTCCAAGTGAAGCTGCCTTTTTGCAATTGATCGATGGCGATTCTGTCAATGCCAATTTTTATTACCATTATCATCATCATTAACACAGTCAGCCAGATGTTCAGACCAGATTTGGCATTTTTATCCACTACTGAGTCCGATAGGCAGAAGTTCTCTGATGGGATTAAACGCATCCTTACAGAAGGTAAGCTATTCCAAGTAAATCTGCAACAGATTGACCGTTATTTAATCCACACTGAATGATCCCCATTATTACAGTTTTACACCATTTTTCTAAAATTTAATATTTATAAATGTGTATATATATATATACACACACACACACACGAGAAAACTTGAGAAAACATATATATATGTATATATTATACATACTATATATATATATATATATTTAAATATAAACTTTACCTTTACCGTGTGTGTTTATAAATATATATGTATATATATGAAATACCTATATATTATATTTTATAGATAAATTCATACATAAAATTTGTATATTTAAATTTATATATTTTAAAAAATAAAATATATAATACATTTATATATTTAAATTTATATATTTAAACACTCTATCCCACTCAAGCGGATGAATAGACCGACGCTCTGCCCGCCCACCGCCAGCGCCGCCATCTTACCCGGTCAGGTCCTCCACGGGAACGGTGGGCGGGGCGAGAACGGGCCAACAGCGAGCCGCGCCGCGGGTCGGGGCGGTCCTTCCGGCGCGTTGCGGTGGCGCCGGCGCGTCCCGCGCTTGCGTACAGGGCGTCGGGGCGGGGGCGCGCTCCTGCCCGCCCCTGCGGGCCCCTTTAAAGGCAGCGGCGGCGGCCCAGCTGGGGCGTCCCCGTCGCCGCCTCAGGAGCGCCGCCATCATGTATCGCCGCTTGGGAGAGCTGCTGGCGCCCGCCCGCGCTGCCGCTGCCGCCTCTTCATGCCCGCCGTGCGCGGAGCCTTGCGCGGCTTCGGCCTTGCAGCTAGTGCCGCCCGTCGGGGAGCCCCGCCGGGGCTACAGCCAGGCAGTGACCCGCGAGGAGGCCTCCGAGGACGACCCCAACTTCTTCCGCATGGTGGAGGGCTTCTTCGACCGCGGCGCCGGCATCGTGGAAGACCAGCTGGTATCCGGGCTGCGCACCCGCGAGAGCGCCGAGGAGAAGCGGCACCGTGTGCGCGGCATCCTGCGCATCATCAAGCCCTGCAACCACGTGCTCAGCGTCTCCTTTCCCATCAAGCGCGACAACGGCGAGTGGGAGGTGGTGGAGGGCTACCGCGCCCAGCACAGCCAGCACCGCACGCCCTGCAAGGGAGGTGAGCGGCCGCCGTTCACACGTGCCCTTGCCGACACGCGTCTGGGAGGGAAGCAGGCGGGCGGACGCCAAGGATCCCGGGCTCTGCTGGGGCTACCCTGCGTGCCTTTTCCCGGCAAGGCTTCCCAGACGCGGGACTTCGTGCGGCATCACCGCTTCTCTTGACATAAACACGGGTCTGGTTTAGTTTTCCATACGTGGCTGAGGGGAGTTTCCTTCCCGATCTCCGGGGCTCCTCTGGCCTATGAGAAAGGGACGGGCGCTCCCCCCCCCCCCTTTGGGGGTTCCTGCCTGACACGCGTGTACAAGCAGGGGTTTTGTGTAAATCGACTCCGTTGGGAGAGCGATGGGTTGGCTAACAAATGCAGGCTGAAGGAAAAACAACCAGCTTCCATCCCAGGGTTCTATTGAATTCTTCGGTATATTTGCAATATTCATGCGATATGGAGGGTGGGTGGGTTTCAATTCAGTTGCATAGAAGGCGAGGGAGGTGTGTTTGTGTTTTATCTTTGTAGTTATAATGTACACTGGAGGTGGCATTGTATTTCATTGTGCGGGAAGTGAACAGAACACACCCCCAGCCAATCAGAACACAGCCAAACCCCCAACCAATGAGAACACACCTCCACCCAATCAGAACACAGCCAAGCCCCCACCCAATCAAGTCACACCCCCACTAGCAGTTAAAAGGAAGAAGCAGCTGCAAACTCGCATTACTCTGAGAAGCACAAAGCCGAAGACACAAGCCTGAAGATGATGAATGAGACTTCATCGAAATGTCGCCTAGATACTTCCAATTTTACGCGGGAGAAAACCCGAATAACCAAAGGTCTACATACAAATACCCGCGAAAACTTCAGAAAACACACACACATACATACATATACATAGACAGACACACACACACACACACACACAGAGAGAGAGTAAATAGGTAGATAGATAGATTAAATATATCCAATATTCTGTTCTTGGATGGAAAAGGACAATAGCATTCAATTGTTATTGTAGAATATACAGTATTGTCCTGGTTCTTACATTGCTGGAAGTGGTTTTTCTTTCTCCTTTTAGGAATCTGGCCATGCTTGCCCTCCACCCAACCTCCCTTTTAAGGTGAAACTGGCTATTCCCCCCCCCCCTTTTAAAATGTTGCAAAGTTTGCAAAAACTTTTTTTATTTATCTGACCACATCTCCCTTTTTCAATGCTGCTCAGATGTGTGGGAATGCTGTGATACGTTAACCTGGTATTACAAGTGGAAAGATCTCTTCCAAAAATTGGTCTTGCCAAAATAATGAAAAGCCCGCATCGGTGGCAAACTCCTTGCAACCTTTCCTTGGCCTCCTAGTAAACTTTATCCCCTCCCCCTCCCTTTATGGAATAGTGTAAGGGTTATGTTACTGACATGAATTTTTCAGTTACGAGATAATTTATACGAGTGCATTAGACAGTTGGGAGTGTTTTCATGTCTGGTCTTCATTTGTGACTTTGCTGGCTTGCTTGCTTATATAAAGAAAAGCTTTCGAGTTTGTTTTTGTGATTTTTTTTCAAGATGGAAGTAATGGCTGTGCCAATTTGCCTCCAGACACAGGCCTTCTCTTTCCTGATTCTTGCATAGACAACATTTCCTACAATCACTATTTACAATATCCTGATTAACCTTTTAAAACACTTATGCACCCCTCTTCAGCAGAAGAACAGCACATAATGGGCCTTGAGTATGGAAGTTGCTGTAAGAATAAACCAACAACCGAAGAATCTTATAACAATTTCCATTAGTTGCTTCATACTAGTATATACCCTAGGATAAGAGAGGGAATTAAAGCTTTAATACTTGAAACAGAATGGCTTTTTTGGTAGTTTGGCTGTTTATTGTGTGACAAAACAGTAAACAAAAAGGCCGGTTGTGCTACACAGTGGCAACAAGATTGCCTTTGATGCTGTATGGATCCCACGGGCATACTTGCAAAGAAAAAGGGGCATAGCGCTGCTCTTTGTTTGAACCACCCCACCCTTAAAGGAGTCAAAAGTAAGCTGAGGGTTAGCAGCATTTACCCCTGCAGGCTACCGAGAACATCTTTGGATATTGTATGATTCATCACAGCCATGTTTGTTAGACCTGCATCTCAAGTTTTCTGTAAGAGCTCAAAGGTATCTTCCTCCAGTTCTCCCCAAAACAGCTCTGTAAGTTTGCACTTAGAAAGAGTTAAGGGAGCTCACTGCGTTTGTGAGAGTTTGTCCCAATCCTGATTCAGCCTCAGACGCCCTAGACATGCTGTGATGGTTGCAGTTAAAATGAATTGGAAAAGACGTTTATTCATTTATCTTTTTTGTGAAGTCATCAATTTGTTCATATGTAGTGTATCAGGCAGTTGTTGATTGGTTAAGCACAAAACTGGCCAGAATGGTAAGGATTGCAAAACATCCTTTCCAGAGTGTTACCTGATTATTTAGATAAGAAAACCGGCACCAAAGGTTAGAAAGGTGCATTTTTATATAATGGAGACATTCCTATTCTCTGGAGTTCCTCCCTTTTCTTCCCTGCTTTAGTCCTCCGTGTGATAAACAAGCTTTCTGCAAATTCTGACAATTCCCTACAGTCCATAGTTCATTATTGTTTGAGTTTCACAAGGAAAATAAAGTTTCCTGTGGAGTTTTCAGGAGGCTACATTCCATAGGTTTGAAAGAGGTTAAGTTGCCCAAAGGCCAATTAATTGCTGGAAATTTGTGTTTTGGATGCTATGTTTTTGTTCAGTAGTTTGATCTTCAGAGAATGACTCAGTAGGTAGAACATTCAGGGTTTATATCAGCATATCAAAGTACATTTTATTTGATCATGAGGTTTACAAAAGAAATGCTGAAGAATCTCCATGGAATGTTTCAGATGTGAAATTTATGCATCTGGGAAACAGGGCTCTTAATTCTTCAAATATGGGTGGTCCCAGTTCAGCCTGTCCAGATTAGTTTGGATACAAGATTTAAAAATTCCATTGTGGCCACTGAAGGATACTGAATAAAATATTTGCTTTCATGTAGACATTTTGTTCTTTAATGTCTACATGGAGTGAAGAACATAGAGTGAAGATAACTTTAGAATCACCGTAGACAAATGCAATATTTTCTTGCAGTTTCTGCCATCCAGACTGGTTTCTTCATGTGCTCTGTTGTAACAATAATCTTGAAATAACTATCACCACATAATACAATCTCTCCTAAGTTGCTAACAAAGTTCTATGTCCCAATATTATTTTCTAAGAATCATAATATTTTTTCCAAACCTATGTAGGAAAACCAAAATCCATTTAATATCGATCTCCAAATCCTTGTAACCAAAAAGAAAAGTCTTGCTTGAGGAGCTCCAGTAAATTGGATTGGCTTCTTTGAGTCCTCCAGTGGTGGTAGATAGCAGCAGCTTCCAAAAATCCTGTAGATATTTTGCATTTTAGTGTAGTGAACTGCATTACTCTCCCATACTGCTTTTAAGGTTGCTAAAGCAGCTTTAGAGTGTTTAAATTATTTGCTTGTGAATGTTTTCTACAAAGAGGGGAACGTTGGGAAAGATAGTAGATTCATAACATGGATATGACATGTCTATGGACGTGCCAACAACAAAGTTGTTGTTTTTGGCTAGGAAATGTTTATAAGACACAAGTGATCCAAGAGAAAAATAGACTCGATGTCAAGTGACAGGGAAATCAAAAGATCCAGGCAGTTCCAGTGGATATTAAAGATTTATTGTGAGTTTACACTTTCTACAAATATCTGAAATACTATTGGTGAAAGCAAATGGGAGGTAGATAAGAGTCAGAGGAATTCAAGGTGTACTGGACTTAGATCACTTGTGGGCATGAAGGGACTTGAGGCTGATGACGCGTTTGACTCCCCCTCCTTCGGGCTCAGCCTGGTCATCTTCTACATCCACTTGCTCCATGGATTTGCTCCAGTTTTCTTTTTGTTTCCTTAACACCCTCCATATGAAAGCTTCTCAGTCATCCAAGTCATAGTTGTCCCAAAGGTGCTTTTTCAAGAGGCAACTGGACTTTCTGTTTTTTACTTTGAAGACATTTCGCTTCTCAACCAAGAATGAGAAGCGAAACATCTTCAAAGAAAAAACAAAATCCTGTTGCCTCTTGAAAAAGCACCTTTGGGACTTCACACCCTCCCCTTTTCTGTATTTAATTTGTTAATTGCTTTATGTTATTTATCTTTTTAATAAGGCTTGTTGATAATTACAAATTGGGATAATTACAAATCGTCTTCCTTCTCTGTAACATTAAAACTTCACACTAACTTATATATTATCCCTCTTTTACATAATGTGTAAGTAACAGAAGCAATACTAGCAGTTTCTGGTATAGTCCATGGGTTTGACAATAGTGAGACCCCTCTAATATAACAATCTTTTGTGCTTTGGATTTTGAGGTATTGCTTTGATAGGTAAAATTATAAAAATTATAAAATTACTGTGTTTTAAAGCTTGATCATCTGTAATAAAGTTTAAAGCTTGAATCCTTGGAGTTCCTTTAAATAGTTCCATTGGGGTATTGAACTAATTTGAATTGTTGATCCATGCATCATCATCCCTGTCTTTAGAAAGTGTTTAGAAAGAATGTTGTGTTGAAAAGCCTTAAACAAAGTTGAGATGTTTAGTTAGGAATTCTTGACTACCATACTTTCTGACTTTTGGAAGGATGTCTTGTAAATTATTTCAAGAAGCAGGAATCTTATTTCCAAACTTTATTGAGTATTCATTGATAATAAGTTATGATGTAATTTTTTGAAAATTCAGCTACTTGTTCTTTAAACCATAGTAAATAAAACCTGGCATGGCAAGCTTACATTTAGCAAGGAGCAAAAACAATTATTAAAAGTGTAAATGTGAGATAAAAAGTAAACTGCCTTTTGTAAAATCTCTGTGTTCTCATATGTATCAATGATTTTATTCGGCATATTTATAGTTGATCATTTTAGTGTTTTTCTAATGTAAGCTGCCCAAAGTCACTTTGAAATGAGATCGGCAGAAATAAATTTTATAATAAATATAATAAAACATATACATTGTCGTATTGAAAAAGTCTTCTTTGAGAACTTTTGTTCTCAAATAAGACTTTTTCAACACGACAATGTACATATTGTATCATAGTAGCAGTGGTGCCCTGGCTGTTTCAGAGTAGATATATTTGCCCCAAATCCCAAGATTGTTTTTTTGCAGTATTTTTAGAAACTGCTCCAGGCTATTTTGTCACCTGAGAAATATTTTCTATCTGTATTCCAAGTCAACTGGACTAGTAAGGTTTACTATGCTTAGCTGAATTTGTGGATTTCATTTTTAAACGGCTGTGACTTCTAAGAGCACCTTTATATATGCCATTAAATTAACTTAATAGAAACAGTTTCACTTCCTAAACATTTCTTAAGAACTAAAAAAAAAACATTTTCAGTTATGGAAAGAAACAGCAAGAGCATCATGCATAGATTAAAAATACTCAGCCCTAATTTTTGTAAGGTGTATGGATCTTGGACTTCTTTGCTGGGATGTATATGTTTTTTTCAGGATATTTTCTCCCTCTCTTTCCCTCTCCCTCCTCTAAGCAAAACCATGCAAACAATTCACAATCAATCATAATACAGTAAACAAATACACTGGTGTGAGTATCAGTTTAATATCTGATAGGTTAACAGTTTGCCTGTGTGATCACGTCCTTAGAGGTTGTGCTTCAGAAGGAACTACAGCTGCTCTTATTCATCATATGGACAGCTGTCCAGAGAACTAAAAGTATCCTAACAAGGTACAGGAAACAGGAATGACCTTCTAATAATGGAGCGTCATATGTTAATCTCTATGTTTATCCAGACTAACAGAGATACCCAATCTTAAAGGAAGCCATTGTTCCTGTAGAAGCAGTCATGTGGAATAAGTAGTCCTGTTGACATTTTTTTCTTCGTACCTCTGGATCAGCTACTACAGCCTTAAGCCCGATTATAATCGCTGTTTTAGGTCATCTCTGTCATTTGCAAGCATCCTTAATTTTTAAAATCCCTGTTAGCTTCTTAATGGTGATTCTTTTCTTCTTTGAGTAGTGCATAAATAAACAAATAAACTAGCGCTTGCTTCATTGTTGCTCAAATAATTTAAAATGTCCAAAGCTGTTTTGTTAAACCTAAACCTACCCAGTGTAAAGAAAGGGAGTCTGTGCAATACGTGATGGCTTCAGTTTTGGTTCTTTTTCCTCACTTCCCTTTCTCCATCCCAAAATTGACTCAAGGAACTGGGTATCTTTATCATCCAGGAACAGCCCCATTTAAAAATATCTAGTAATTTGGCAATAAAAACCATCTGTTGGCATTTTTCTGGCAGGAGGAGTAAGGATTTTACGGGAAATAACTTGAAGCCTGTGGTTTATGCTGTAGCTGATCCCTGCAGATGGCTCCGTTCTTTGCTATAAAATATGAAAATATTCATTCCATCATATAAGCTTTATTTAAGGAACTTGGGTTTAGCTACTTTTATTACCAAATTGTTTGGATTTATTCCTAATATGGATAGATGAGATCCTTGCTTCACCATGTTTTTGTATCATTATTCACAAACGGCATTGTATTCACTGTTCACAGAATTATTGGAGTTTGTAAGCAGTTGCTAAATTGTGTGTTTGTGTACAGTTTTACCTACAAGTCTTTATCTTTTCCAGAAGGGAGTTAGAAATTGAACATTTTTCAGGATTCTTTGGTGATTTTTTTCATTGCTGCTTCAGTACAAAGGAGACGAATCTGTTTTTTGCAGACTGTTAACTTTCTTTTTCGGGTGTGCCAGAGGAAAAGAAAACCCTTAACAAACAACATCTTGTGCCAGTTCCAGTGGAAAGTTTAACCATGGCTGTGAGTCATTTTGTAGTAGGAAGAGGCTTTTATAACAGAAAAGCGAATTGCCTAAGCATTTAGACGAAGTGAAGCAGAATACTGCTAATTTTGGTGCAATTTTTCTTGCATTTTCAAATGGCTGTTTTATTCCATCTCTTGAAATAAAAGGCACAAAAGAACATAACGGAATAACAGAATTGGAAGGGACCCTGGAGATCTTCTAATCCAAACCCCTGCTGAAGGAAAAAAAAACCTATTTCATTTTCAGACAAGTGGCTGTCCAGTCTCTTCTTTAAAAGAAATCCAATAATGAAGTATCCACGACTTCTGGAGCCCAATTGCAATAAATTTGGAAGGAAATAAAGGAAGATGCGCTGAATCTTAACAATACCTTAGCCTCTGAAATAGCTATGAAACTTGGCAGTGGAAGAGAATAAATGTAGCTGAACTTCTTGGTACTCCTCTGAGCTTGGTTGTTTACTTGTAGATGTTTCTTTTTGCAATTATAATAGGTCAGCTTAAATGAAACAGTTTTCCAGACTTAAAGCAGAGTAAAAGATGCATGTGCATAAGTATAGGCCCAATTAATAGGTACATAGTTTTGTTTTCAACAATGAAAATACATAGTTTTGTTTTCAAGGTTCCTCCTATTTATTCCCGGACGCAACTGCCCTAATGTTTCCATAATACATTCTCTTATGATGTCTTTTTTTCTTGTGTATAATCAGGAACAGTTTCTTAATAGCCTTAAACTTTATAATCCTTGGTTCCTATCAAATGGAGTACATTCCTTTTCTCTTTTCTTTTTTACTGTTAATGGGAAACTTACCGTTTATACTCGAGTATAAGCTGAATTTTTCAGCACATTTTTTGTGCTGAAAAAAACCCCTTCGGCTTATACTCGAGTCAGATTCCCCTCTGAAAAAAAAATGGTGTGGAGCTCCGAAGCTGGGCAGCCGCTTCCCTGCTTCCGTGTTTCCTTTGCAACTTTTAAGCATGGGAGGGGGAGGCTTTTCTGAGCTCTAGGCTGAAAAAGCAACGCAAGTGGAGGTCGCTCCACTCAGTTTCATTTCCTCAGCTCCAGCTGCTTTCAGTCCACTCGGGAGGAGGGGGAGGGGGAGGAGGAGGGGGAGGCTTTTCTGAGCTTTAGGCTGAGAAAGCAACGCAAGTGGAGGTCGCTCCACTAAGTTTCATTTCCTCAGCTCCAGCTGCTTTCAGTCCACTCGGGAGGAGGGGGAGAGAGAGAGAGAGAGAGAGATCATAAGAACGGCTCTTGGTTTTTTCTTGCAAGGGAGAGAGTGACTCCTGCCTACCACTGTCATCATCATCATCTTTTGGGTTAGTGAATCAATCAAACCTTTCATGATAGATCGTTTCCCAAATTTCCCTTAAATCAGGGAAGAAATCAGAAACAAACCTTTGGGCTGAGAATAAGCTTGTTCCTATGATGCCATTTTTGTTCACTTCAGTGTGAAAAGTGTGAAAAAACACACTTCTTTTTCTTCATCTTCTTGTTCCCTATTTACTGGTCTCTTTCAAAGAGGAAATTGTGAACATCAAACTTATTCTCAACTGTCCTAGTGAAAGTTTTTATTGGCATCTATTTTTATTTTTGAAATTTATCAGTAGCTGCTGCATTTCCCACCCTCGACTTATACTCGAGTCAATAAGTTTTCCCAGTTTTTTGTGGTTAAATTAGGTGCCTCGGCTTATATTCGGGTCGACTTATACTCGAGTATATACGGTACATTATGTTGTCAAGAGTTCAGTGACCTGCCATTGCTTTTATAAGTGGGTTGATAGCATTTGCAATGCTTTGTGGCTCCAGCTTGGTAAATTTTAATTATTAAAATAAGAGTGATGAACGAATGGATGTACTCCATTTGAGAGCAACCGTGAACTTGTTCCTTGCTTAGTTGTGGAGGGTTAGGCAACACTAAATAAGGGAGCAGGAAACAGGCTGTCTTAGATTAACGTGCTCCCAGACAGCTGAAATTAGGAAGTGATAGCTTCCTGCAGAGCAGACTTTGCAAAATGAAGTTGCTCACTACAGGCATTAAAAAAAATAATTCATCTCTCGGAGGAACTTCCGGTTTGCGTGGCTTCGGGGCAGCAGGAATTCGCGACAGCTCGCGATTCCTGCTGTGCTAGCCGTCAAGGTACCCCCGATCCAGATGGGTCAGGGGGATATGGCTGCCCTGTAGGGACAGCTGAAGAGAGAGGGGAGTCGGATAGGGAGGTGGGGGTGTCGCAGACCCCCCCCTTCTCCGGGAAAACCCCTTTTTCCCAAGGCGGTGGAGCGGCGGTCAGCAATGGCCGCCACGAAGAAGCCAGCAACCGGGTAAGAACTGTGCTGGAGGAAGTGTGAAGAGTGAAAGTTCTGTCTGAGCCGGGTCAAGTAACACCTTTTAAATTGCCTGGAATTGAGCTGCTTGAATTGCTGGATGATACATTGTATCCCTAAGAAGAGCGAAAAGCGGCGGAGAAGCTGTTAAAGGGAACTTTTTTTTTTTTTTTTACTCTCCCACCCCACGGAAAAAGCAGAAATATTTCGATATATTAGACATTGAAAGTGGATTGCTTTGAAAGCTGAAGTTAAGAGACAAAGGGATTTTTGGACATTGAAAAATTTAAGAAATTGGAAAATCTCTGCTGGAGGTATGGATTTTTGATTATTTAAAATTGTCATTGCAAGTGGGAAGGGAGAAAAAAAATTGGAGCAGAAGCTGAAAAAGGAGACTGTCTAGAACGTCTTTGTGGATCCCAAAATAAGATATATGGTAATTGGACCTCTTTGATTAAAAATTAATCCAGAAAAAGAAAGAGAAGAAGGAAGAAAAGTATTAACTTTTGGACTTTTTTTTTTTTTTTAATTGCTTTTGATTGTCTTTGATTAAAAATACTTGTTGTTTTGGAAAAAGTTTCCCTTTTTATAATGGCATTGTTTGTGGATGAACTAGAGATTGAATATCAAAAATATAAAAAAGAAGATACTTTGGGCGCTTTGTTTCAATTCTTAGAAATGGCGTTATGTTCTGTTGAAAAGTTGATTACGCAGCAGAAGGACTGGGACAAGGAAGAAGAGGAAGAAGAAGCCATCTTTGATGAACAATGGGTCCATCCCGGAGAGGAGGAGAAAAAGGATAAGAAAAAGGGGATTTTAAGAATTATAAAAACAACCAAAAGAGAGAAAAATGAGCGAAAAGATGGAGGCAAGGTTAGAAAGCAAAGGAAAAGGAGTAAGAAAAGCGAAGGGAAAAAGCAAAGCGGTAGAAAGGGCAAGGAGAAGAATAAGCAAGAGAGAAAGGGGGGGAGGAGAAGCCTTAATGGGGGGAAGCAAGACCTAAAGAAAAAAAGTTTATTTAGAGACAATGGGTGAATTTAATTTGGATTAAAAGAGGGATTCTGGAGGGTATATAAGAGTGTGTTTTTATATGTATATTTAGAATATAAAATTTATTATGTAATTTTAGAATCTTTTAAACAGAATCCCAAGAAAGATTGCTATATGTAGTATTTCTAAGTTAGGGTAATGAGTTATAGATATTACTCCAATTGGTGTACAGGAGAAGTATAGTAAAAGAAAAAAAAAGATGAATGGATAATTGGAAATAGAACAGACAAAGAATGTTGTTGAAAATGGTAATAAGATATGGAAGGATATATATGTTTTTTTTTTGGATTTTGTATATTGATAAAAGGCAATAAAATTTTAATTAATAAATAATTTGGATGGAAAAGAGAAGTAGGGACAAGATATGAAGTTAATATTATATGAAATATTGATATTATAATCTGGAAATGTTATGCCTTATTGGTCTTTTATTATTATTTCCTCTTAGAAAAGAATTTATAAGCTGCTATGCCTTGATTCTTTGTGCATTGTTTTTATAAAACTGATAAAAATGGTTTATATATATATATATAAAAAAGAAAATGATAATAAGATATGGAAGGAGATATGGGTTGAATATGATGTTTGAATTTGTGTCTGTGTAAAGAGTTTTAACCCGGGAACAGACAACCTTCAGAAAAGATCTTTTAGTTTTGTTTATGTTTTGTGTTTGTATGTTTGTGTATTGTGTTTATGGTAAAACTAACAAAATTTGTTTTTTATAAAAAAAAAAAGGAAAAAAGAATCAATAAAACCTTGGAGGAATGTTAGACGAGAATAATTTAAACAAGCCAGAAAGAAAAGAATATGATGACTATAAAATGGATAAATATGGAAGAGAAATGAAACTGAATAGGAGTAAAGAGAAATAATGAGAAATTTGCTGAAAGATATTTGTGTGTCCATATGGAGATGGGATAAATTGGAATTATGCTGTATAAAAATAATGTTTTGTTTGACTTGTAAGGATTTACAATGTTAAGAGGTTTTATGTATTTAGTGGTTAATGATGTGTTGTTTTATCTTTAAAATTAATAAAAATTTGTTTCAAAAAAAAAATAATAATTCATCTCTTTTTCATAAAATACTCGACTGACCGGACAACACAGAATAAAGCCAGTAGTTGGCCTATACCAGAGAAATCCTATACCTGTATTAGTGTGTTTTTTTACATTTTAGTCAAACGTTCAAAAGCATGCAAAATGTAAGTAGATAAATAGGTACCACTTTGGTGGGAAGGCAATGGGTTCTGTGTGCTCAGCATATAGTCATGCTGGTCACATGACCATGGAAGTATTTTCGGACCATGCTAGCTCCCTTAGCTAAGAAATGGAGATGAGCATCCATCCCCTTGAGTCGGGCATGACTGAACAGAGTAAACCTTTGTATAGTTTAAGCAGTTGAATCCAGGATGTTGTGGACTTTTTAGCCTGACGTATTTTAGATCAGTCGGTCAAAACCACTAACTGTTACAAATGGTATGGAGTTGTAGGTTTTGCTGAACATGCGCTAATATCATTTATGAATATATATATCAAATCTCGTCTTATAAATCCCCCTTGAAGGAACACCCACAACTTCTGAAGGCTTTCCATTGATTGGTTGTTCTCATTATCAGGAAATTTCTCTTCATTCCTAGTTTGGTTGCCTCCTTGATTTTATTGCTCTCTGTTCAAGGATCTGAGCTTTTGTTTATATTTCACTAGCTCGATACCTGTGTGCTTGGTTACGAAACTATGTGGTCGGGCTTAGTTTTTGGGGAGGAAAATAAGAGGGGGAAATTCTGTCTCTGCCTACCAGCATCCATTGGTATTCATCTGGCTAGCATCCTGTCAGTGTGTCAGAGAGTTGAGGGCTGTTTGGAAACCAAAATAGTATTTGTTGAGTGAATAAGGAAGGAGACAGCAAGGAGCCTGGGCGTGGCTTAGCTCAACTGTTCTGTACTAAACCTGCTTGGTGCTGTGAAACTGAAACTCCTCTCCTCTGCTTGTGTTTTGCATTTGGAAGAGATTTCTTTTCAGGTTGGGAGGGGGAATAGAACTCCTTAGCATCAGAGCATGTTAATAATAATATCGGAAATACTAATGCTCTGATGGTCATTTCAAAAAATTCTTTCTTAACAAGCACTTAGAAGCCAAGAGGATCATACGTGCCAAATTTCAAGCTTGTAGGCTTTACGGTTCTACCATGTTTCTCCAACAATATGCTCCCCCCCCCTCAATAGGAAGACCCAGTTTGTTTTCTAGGCATAAAATGAAATTAAGTCCCTAGTTTAAAACATGCAAAATTGGGGAGGGGGGAGGCGGGGGGAACTTGCCATTAGGAGTGCACGCTGGGCAGCTACGCCTCACCATCAGACACTCCTAACAGCCAATCATGGTGGAGCACGGATGGCTCCCTTACCCCTCCCTTACCCGGGTCAGCAGGCAGGTGGCAGTGGCGTGGATGTCCGGCAGCGTTTCAGCAGCTTCTGAGGCCTCTGTAGCTTCCACGGTTCCCACCAGTGCTGGCGCCTCTCTCGCCAGCGCCGTCTCCAACAACAGCATCTGAGTCGCTCCCGCTTCCCCCCCACCGTCCCCGTAACAACAGGGAAAAGAAAAAGATTTTGAGGTACCTGGGAGCGCCGCGCGCTGCATTTTGGTTTAATCCTGAGCGGCTGGGTGGGCATGAGAAGAGCCGAGCGAGCGTGGAAGCATTTCAGCCGCTTCTCGGGTGGGGGAGCCGCCTCCATAACTTCCACGGCTCCCGCCGCTGCTGCCGCTGTTATTGGACACAGCGCTGGCGAGAGAGGGACAGCTGCAGCTCGGCCTGGGCACTTGGAATGCAGGAACAGGCTGCTGCACCGGGACTTTTGCAAATTTGCAGAGCCCGAGGCTGGAGCACCAAGGGTAGCAGCAGCAGAGACGCTCGCTCGGCTCTTCTCACGCCCACCCAGCCGCTCAGGATTAAACCAAAACGCATCGCGCGGCACTCCCAGGTACCTCAAAAAAAATTTTTTCCCCTATTACAGGAACGGGGGGAAAGCGGGAGCGAACCAGACGCTGTTGTTGGAGATGGTGCTGGTGCATGGGGGGGGGGGAGAAATTAATTCACCCCCGAAAAGACGTCCTAGCTGTTTTTTGGGGGCTCAAAAAAAAAAAAAAAGTCCCGGCCTTATTTTGTGAGAAACACAGTAGAGATTTTGTGATGATGCATAAGTGGTATTTCGCTTTTATATAGAGAGATTTTACAGCTTTTTTTCATTGAAATTGATCTTTATGATTTCAGTGATGGCTTCCTTAAACCCAACTGTATATATTATTCTGTCAGTTTTCTGCTTATTGCTTCAAATATTGTATAATGGCTGCCTGTCAATGCTGGTTTGCTCACTGTTGGGTTTTTCCAGACCAAAAGCAGCATGTAACAATGTTGAAAAATGAGCCCTTGTGAATAATATTAGGTTAATAAAAAAAGTATTTACGGAATTATGGAAACAAAGTTGGAATCTGGATCTGTAATTAGGTTGGATTCCTGCTTAAAACCAGATGTGGAAATGATAATCCACTCCTTGAACAAAATGTGGGCTTGTGTGGTGGAACAGATATGAGAGCTGATAGAATTAGTTACACATTTGGCTTTTCTTTTTTTCTGTCACCAAAAGATTGGGCAAATTAGATTGCATTGTATTTTGGCTCCCTGATAAATTGCTTTTTTTTTTTTAATAGTTGCTTTCCTTTTGTGCTCGCAGTTTATTTCTTATTGACAAGGGACACAATGCATTAATTGCTAATGTTCATGTTTCTTTTAACAGGTATTCGTTACAGCACAGAAGTGAGTGTTGATGAAGTAAAAGCTTTAGCTTCTCTTATGACATATAAATGTGCAGTCGTTGGTAAGTAATTCTAAATGAATGTCCCTCTGAAGCCAGGGCTTTTTAATATTGTCAGAAAGATGTTTATGAGCTGTGTGGGATATTATTCTGTGTGGAATCTTATTATATAAGAGCTAGGAGTTTTGGAGAGTGAGAAAGATCTACCTTGCTCTAGTTCAGGGATCTCCAACCTTGGCAACTTTAAGACTTGTGGACTTCAGCTTCCAATTCTGGGAATTGAAATCCACAGGTGTTAAAGTTGCCAAGGTTGGAGACCCCTGATCTAGGTGACTCCTTGAGAAGGTATTTGGAATAATGGCCTGTGAAGGGAGGAGGTGACCTCTCCACAGATTGCCTGGGTGGGCTGAGCTTCTAAAGCAAGGGTCTTCAAACTGGGCAAGTTTAAGACTTGTGGACTTCAACTCCCAGAATTCCTGAGCTAACATGACTGGAGGAGGAATTCTGGGAGTTGAAGTCCACAAGTCTTAAAGTTTGAAGGCCCCTGTTCTAAAGTAATTGTCTGTCTATGCTTTCCTGGGAATTTTAAGTTTTAGTTTCTGTTTTCTGGGTAGGCCTGAAAATGAAGGGTGCCCCTGAGAGTAGAGATACCTGCTTTGCCAATTTTAGGCCATTTCAGAGATAACATTTCTCGTCTTCATCCAGCCTCAGCGCGCAGTTCCTTCTTTATGAAACAGAGAAAAATTGATTAAATCTGATGTAATGCACACTTTTCAAACTCTGATCAAAATTAGCAAAACAAGAAATTGGAAGCGTATCTTAAAAAGGCCTAAATCCAAAAGGTTCTCCCAACTACCGTCAAGTGGCACCAATAAATTTGCCTTTGTGGAGGTTTGCACGCCTAATTAAATGTTACAATATGTAAAAGAAATATCCTGTTTTTCATATGTAAATAATTCTTGTAAAAAAAAAACACCCAGTTCTGAATCTCCTCTTTCCATTATGTTGAAAGGCATGGTGAATTATTTTAAAATAAATCATTGTCTATGTATTTTTTTTTCCTTTCTTTCTTTTCTCATTTTCTGTTGATATCCCTGTGACTTAATTCCTGAAGTGGAAAAGACCAGACAGGCATCAGAGCTAGCAATAAGATAAAAAATCTTTACCATCTTTACATTCTTGTCCTTTGGTTTTTTTTTTTTAACTTAAGCGTGAACATTTGTTTTCAGATGTGCCATTTGGTGGTGCAAAGGCTGGTGTTAAGATCAATCCTAGACTATATACAGTAAGTTCCAATTCCAGAAAAATATGCTTTTAATCAGCATGTTTAGGCTTAGATATCTGAGGAGCTGTTTTCCTAAAAATAGACCACTTCGGACAATGTAGTAGAATGTGCTGGTATGTGCTGGGCAGTGACCAACACTTACGATAAGAAGAATATATCTTCTTGGTCTGGAGAGATTAATTGCATAAATTCAAACCTATCGTACCTTTTCAAATAAGCAATAATCACAGGAAAAGTTGCCAGGTGGCCTTATGAATGCTGCTTGCCATTATTTTGGTCAATTTGAGGCTGTTACCATTTTTTCTGAAACAAAAGGAATGACTTAGCAGCCAAATGTCACTGCAGGTAGTCCTTGACTTACAACTGTAATTGAGCCCAAAATTTCTGTTGCAAAGTGAGAGATTCATTAAGTGTGTTTTGCCCCGTTGAAGACTGCAACCTTCATAAATAGGAATTAGTCAGTAAAAATCTGAATTTTGATCTATAGTGACATGGTGCAATGGTCATAAGTGTGAAAAACAGTCACAGGTCGCTTTTTCCTAGAACCGTTGTAACTTTGAACAAGTCACTAAAGGAACTGTTGTAAGTCCAAGGACTGCCTGTATAAGAGAAAGGATGAAGTATTGGTCAGATGTTGCATGTTTTGGCCAATAATGCCAATAAAAAACCAGTTTACTTAGTATGCCCCAAGTTAGAATGTAAGCTTGAGTCTACTTTGCAAGCCAACCTATGTTTTGGAGGTATGTGCTGGGCAGTGACCAACACTTACGATAAGAAGAATGAAATGAAAAGGATTTATTCCAATTGCAAGGTTTCAAGATGGTGGTTCAGAATCATTGCAGTAGAATACTGTAATCCTTAGTTTTATTTATGGTGTGTTTCTAGCAATCCTAAAGTAGCAATTGATGTCATTAATAGTCATTTGTTAAAGTTAACAATTAGACTGTAAAGGTCTAAAGAATGGATACAAATCTTAAAAACAGCATTAAAAATGCTAAATTCAACTGCAGTGACCAATTAGCAATAGCACTTAGTCTTATATTCCACTTCACATTGCTTCACAGCAGAGGTCTCCAAACTTGACAACTTCAAGACTTCAACAAATTCACAAGTCTTAAAGTTGCCAAGTTTGCGGGCCCCTGCTTTACAAGCCTCTCTAAGTGGTTTACAGCATCAGCCCTTTGCCCCCAACAATCTGGGTCCTAATTTTACTGACCTCAGAAGGGGTGGAAGCTTGAGTCAACCTTGAGCCAGTGAGAATCGAACTCCAGGCAGTGAGCAGAGTTAGCCTGCATTGAAACCACTGTGCCACCATGGCTCCTATTAAACACTGCAGGGGCACTGTAGCACCAACTTAAAAGGAAAATCCTAGTAAAAACTTTTATTGATTTACTTGAACAGGGAGAGAATTTTACAGCAGAATAAACAACATTTTCCTGCAATCACTTGTGCCTCCAAGAGGCATAAGAGTCTATTTCCTGATCTCCCAGCTGTCCGGTTGTGGAGTAGCTTCCGCCTTTCTTCCCCGCACTTTTGGAAATGAATTTCACAAATGGGTCCTGTCCTCTAGTTCAGAGGTTGGGGAGATTTAATAGCAGCGGTTCCTTTTCAAGGTTCACATAGAATCCAAAACAATGGGCTGGTGCCTCACCTGTTACTGCATGGTGGCTAAGCCTAGACTAGTAGGTGGCTTAGGAACTATGGGCTCAAGCCAAAGGGTTGACTTTGGGTGTGGCTTACTCATCTCCTGGATATTCACTGTCTCCTTTGTTGTTGTAGGATAATGAATTGGAAAAAATC
The DNA here is from genome assembly GCA_033807585.1 of Hydrophis major. Lineage (NCBI taxonomy): Eukaryota > Metazoa > Chordata > Lepidosauria > Squamata > Elapidae > Hydrophis > Hydrophis major. Next base: position 111,952,108 of record CM066331.1, read on the forward strand.
ACAAGGCGGTTTACCATAGAACTCGCAAAGAAAGGTTTTATTGGTATGTAATAACTGGAATTGTCTGTATTGATTTGGGCGAGAGGGATCATTCAGCAGTACTAGGCAGTACAACTTGCATCCTACCGGTACCAAGCATCGGTAACTTGAATGTGGTAGTGCATATTGTGAAGAACACTAGAAGGACAAGAGTGCCTTTGTTTCCTTGTTTTAATTCATCAGCTACAGGCAAAGCCCGAGGCCTGAGCTGTAGGCTTTTGCATGCTTGATGCTTTCAATTTCAGGGATGTGCAAAAATTCATTTCACCTGGGATTAGAATTCTTCCAGGTTGATGAATTTGTACACCTCTTTCTTCAAACCCTCCACATCAAGAGTTACCTGGAAAATCGTATTAAAGAGATCAGCTCTTACTTGGCTTGTTCAAGCTGTCAAATCAAAAGAGCAATTTGTCCTGTTTGTTCACTTCACAGATGATTGGAGAAGCACCCATTGTATTCTGTTCTCTTTTTGATGTAGACATGCCGTTCATTCTTTAATAACCTCTCCAACATCCAAATCATAAAAATCAATTTCCCTTCCCTTCTTTTTGCCTGTTAACTTTTGGAAGCCAGGGGTGGTTCCTTAACAAGACATGATAGAACAGAGCAAACAGCTGGGGAAAGAAGAAAAGTGTTCCAATTTATAAACATCCTTTGGTAGCTTGGGGTACAAGTCAGTATGTTGTTATTTTCACCTTCCCACTATCTTTTTTTTTTTTTTTAAATTTAAGGTACAGATTTCTTTTTTCCAGGAAGTAGAGATAGTCTACTTCTTTTTGTCGTCTAAGTTAGGGGTCTCCAACCTTGGCAACTTTAAGCCTGGAGGACTTCAACTCCCAGAATTCCCCAGCCAGCAAAGCTGGCTGGGGAATTCTGGGAGTTGAAGTCCTCCAGGCTTAAAGTTGCCAAGGTTGGAGACCCCTGGTCTAAGTGATTGAATGGGGACGCTTCTCTCCATTGAGACCAGGGGTCTTCAAACTTGGCAACTTTAAGACTTGTGGACTTCAACTCCCAGCATGGGAAATTCTGGGAGTTGAAGTCCACAAGTCTTAAAGTTGCCAAGTTTGGGGACCTTTGATTTAGACCCTAAATCATTGCATCCATTAATAAAGACAACATTACTTCTAATGGTTTTGCAACGTAACCCTCATGTAACTGTAAGCAATATCACAGCTAGCTTCTTCTGGTTTCCATGCATGGTACTGTGTTTAATGGTGTTTAATGGTGCCCCTTCTTGGTTCTTGGCTGTGCCATACAGGGCCCGGTGTGGATGTGCCAGCTCCTGACATGAGCACCGGTGAACGGGAGATGTCCTGGATTGCAGACACCTATGCTAATACTATAGGACACTATGTAAGTTCTGAATCCCCTTATGGCACAGTGGCCTTATGGCATGTTTTTCAAGTCACATACAATGCCTAACAGACCTAGAACAGATCTGCAGTTCTTTGGACAAGCAACATAAGACCAACATAATGTCTATATGTCTGCAAGCATCACTGTTGAATGAGTGTCTTTTCCCAACAAAATAGTTTAGTTGGAAATGTTTAGTTGGAATCTCCGAAACGCTGCTTGCTTTATACATGAGGGTTCCTTGGTGCTCTCTGAACCAGAGAACTGGTTCTCTTGCAGACCTTTCATTACCCAAACTCGGTAACATCATCAGAAACCAGGGCAACTCTTTTCACAAATTAAATTCTCCCAATAGAATAGCAATGTAGGAATCGTCTCTCAGCTTGAACTCTCTGTCTGCCGAATGATGAGTCCAGCTAGTTTTAACTCTCAGTCCCATGTGGAGCTTTTTCTCCAGCATGGCAGGTGGCTGCTTCTACGTCTCTGCTATCCTCCCTTTAAGAAAATGTGCTAGGTCAGGGGTGGTCAAACTCAAGGCCTGCAAGTCCGATGTGGCCCACAAGGGTGCTTAGATCTGGCAGAGGGCTAGAAAAACAAAATAAAAACAAAATAAAAGATGTGTTTCCCCTTTTGCATTTGAGTGTGCAGGAAGGGGACAGGAAAGGAGGAAAAGCAAAGAAAAAGAAGAGAAGGTGGGAAGAGAGAGCAAGGAAGGAAAAATAAGGGAAGAGAGGAAGGAAGGGGAATGGAGAGGAAAGGGGAAGGGAAGGAAGATTATAATAAGAGTGAGTCTTAGGTAAGTCTTGCCTTAGCATTTGGCCACCACAGGTGCCCCCTGGCACAAGTCCCATCTCACACCCACCATGGCCACGCCCACCCGTCCCTCCGAGGTCAAACACAACCCTGATGAAATCGAGTTTGACACACCTGCCCCCAGAGGTGATTGAGTGGGATCACCTAACGGGGGACATGAGAGCTGTTCTCCCAAGGCATCTGCTCCTGGAAGCTTGCAAATCAGTTAATTTCTATTACTTTGTTTTCTAAGCTGCCATAATGTAGGGGAAGCTCTTGTCACATCCCTTTTCTCCCCATACCGCAGGGCTCCTCAAAGAGTCATGTAATGCATCGACTCAAATTCAAAGGCCACACTGGATTCTCTTCCCTTGCCTTTGCTAGTTTCTCTGTATTGGAGCCATAAATTAAGAAAAGATGCCACATTGTGGAGGAGATCTTGGCACGTTTTGCAAAGACTGATGCCCCGAGTTTTGGCATTTGTTGCCACTTGAGATTAAATAATACTAGGCTTAGAGAAAACCAGTCCAATTCTGTCCGTAGTAATCTGTACTAGTAATCTTTAGGTAGTTCATTGCAATGTAACTGGCGGTCACTTGTTGAGGTGGTTGTTTTTATACAGTGTTGAAAATGTGTTTTTAACTGTTAACAAACTAGCATCAAACTATGCAAACAGCTCAACTGTCGACATAAATTACATCCATGCTGCATTAGTCCTGAAACGAGACCACGCCCGATTCTAAAAATTGACAATATTTCATAATAATCGAAAGCTCTGCTTTCTGATTTTGACAATTGTTATCGACCAGAGAAGATTATCTTTTTGGAAATGCAGTGCCAGAGAGCTTTTCTCTTGAATTCAGTTTTGTACCTAATCGTTTTCAACTAGAAGGCAGGGGAAAATTGGAAACTAGGATAGGTGTTTTTTTGTTTTTTGTTTGGCCACCAAAAGAAAGTCCTTCCTTTCAAAATTCTTTTAATTACTCATGCATGAGCAAGCAATTGAATTATTCCACTTCGGTTCATCTGAGTTAACATTTTGCTTATTCAGGGTGACCATGGAAACAGTTTTCTAAACAGCCTCTTGACTGATTCCATGGACTTCTCTCACATAATTTTACTTGAGACGGATACTTTAAACTTTGGCAAAAAAAAAAAAAAAAAAAAATATCGCTCCGGATTGCAAGACTATAAAGTTTCAACAAAGTGGCAAATGGTACAGGCATAAAGCCTTCAAACATTTGTTTTCCTGCACACACATGGTTGGAGAGGAGAAAAGAGGAGAAAATAATTTGCTCTTTAGTATTCTAGTCAGTAAAGTTGCAGCTCTAAATAACTTCCCTTTTTGGCCAGATTTAATAATATGTACTGGGATTTTTCTCTGGGTATAGTACATTGCTAAAAATAGGCATATTCTTGCTCTAATGCAATTGAGAATCCACTGAAAACTCCTTATATCATAATTGGGAAGATAATCCATAGTTTGTTGCCTAAAGGAATTAATTTATTGCTCACTGCAGCTCGTGAATTTAAAAGCCAGTGATTATTATAATTTTTGGGGTATGGACTACCCATGTATGATAAAATGCTTTTTTTATTTGAAGTGTCAATTTGCTTTCTGCTTTGCTTTTTAAAGATTTTTGTGAAGCTCAAAAGCTACTAATAGACAAGAGTTAATAAAAGAAATATGTGGTTTATAGGCTGTTCTGATTGAAAGTCAGTGGAGATTCTCAAGTCATCCAGGTCATGATTGTTCCAAATGAGCTTTTTCAAAAGACAAGCGGACTTTCTTTGTTTTTCCTTGAGGATGTTTCACTTCTCATCCAAGAAGCTTCTTCAGTTCTGATTGAATTCTGATTCAGTCAAGCTGAAGAAGCTTCTTGATTCAGTCAGAATTGAAGAAACTTCTTGGATGAGAGCGAAATGTCTTCAAGGAAAAACAAAGAAAGTCCCCTTGCCTTTTGAAAAAAACCCTTTTGGGATTCTGATTGAAAGCTTATTAATTTAATATTAGATAAACAGTTTATTGTTTCATTGCTATTCCAAGGTGCTTGATAATCTCTCTATTGCAGACAAGGAAACAAGAATTGAGCCCCTAAGTAAATTAAGATTGGTGCAGTAACTGAAAAATTGTAGATCAAAATGTAGTATGCCAGAGCCTAAATGAGGCACGGAGGGCTTTAGTTCATGTAGATCAAGGGTCTTCAAACTTGGCAAGTTTAAGACTTGTGGACTTCAAGTCCCAGAATTCCTGAACTAACATGACTGGAGGAAGAATTCTGGGAGTTGCAGTCCACAAGTCTTAAAGCTATCAAGTTTGAAGACCCCTGGTGTAGATAAAATTTCAGCAACTGTTTCCCACTGCTTAGGCCCTGCAATCCCTTTTTCTCTGGTTAAGCCTCAAATTGCAAGGCTCAACACGTCTGAGCAGAATACCCCCACAGAGTTTTACGGTGCACAAAGTGGGAACTATGACAACAGCATTATACACTTTCTACAAACAAAGCATGAACTTCATTTTGTATGATTCTGACTCATCAGCCCAAAAAAAAAAAAAAAAAATAACAATAACTGGAAGCAGTGAGTCAGATGTTTTAAAACTCGAGACAAGCCAAGAAGGAAGAACATCTACATTTTGAAAGAATTCCCATCAAATGTAAACGAAAGGAGAACAAAAAAAATGTAAAGCAAATACAATATGAGATAAGTTTGTGACGTTCTGTGTCAAGTCTTTTTGGCAGCTGCCAAAACATGAAAAAAGTTGTTCCTAAGCACAATTTTCAAGGACTCTTTTTTAGCAAGTCGCCTTAACTTGCTAAATTTGAGCAACTGTACTTGTTTCTCATTAAGAAGCAATTTATGCCTTTGTACTGTAGAGCAGAGAGATGTTTCTATTTTCTTTCACACAGCCTGCTGTGGTCGGTTACTGAAGGGGGGAAAAAAAAGGAAATTTGCAGCTGGCTATTTATATGATAGATTCCTGAATTGCGACCCATCTGGTTCATCTCAGAAATTCAGAGAACGTGGGTAAAATTGCAAATTGACTCCCTCCATCTTGCTGCATTAGTGGCAGCCAGGATGAAGAAATGCACGACGCAGTGTGTGAATCCACAACCCCTAAAATCGGAATATGGTTTGGTGATTGTGATTTAGTGTGTAAAGTTGGACCCCAAATTTCCCTTTCTTGCAGTGGCTTTGCTTTTCTAGCGATTTGCAATCCATTGTTCTTTGAAGAATGCCAACACGTTTGAAAGTAGAAATAACCCTGCTATATTTGGAGTTGGTTTCCAGCAAGGGCAAAGTGAAGTAATGCCCACTCTTCTGAAGAATCACGTCAACAAAACCTGGAGAAACTATTTCACAAAACCCAGAGGACATTTTTTTTAATCTTTTGCTTTGTCCTAAGTCTAACAATGCCGTGTAGAAAGTTATTCCTCACAAAGGCTGTGATGAAAAGATGATCGTTCTTGGATATTGAAACCCAGTAAAGATAAAAGTCAGCAAAGGAGGGATTAACCCATGCTAGTATAGATGTTAGACTTGCCCCAATCTGATCCGTTAGGAAAGAAAGATCCTCGACTCCCATTTGGTTGAAGTGAAAGGTTCTTTTACTAAAAGATGTTGGCTGCAGTAAAGTCAGGCTAGATCTGGATTTCCCAGATTCAAAAGATACAGAAGGTGTTTTGAGAATGCTGAGCTACTTTGGGGTAATCTTTCTCAGGGTGCCTGGCCTTGAATGCTGGTATAAACTGGTTCCAAGCTTCTCTGTTTTTTATCACCTGTCATTCCCCCTTCCCTGTTTCCCATCACGTACATACACAGTTTTATTGCGCCTCTATCCTCACCCTTGCAGCCTTTGATGGCAGGGTGCCCCTGAGGCGCCAAGCCGAGCCTGGCAGACCTGACAGTAGATGTTTTGAGAAGATCTTCCCATTCCTTTCCACCTGAACGTTGTCCTTTCTTTTGCAGGACATCAATGCCCATGCCTGCGTGACGGGGAAACCCATCAGCCAGGGTGGCATCCATGGCCGCATCTCTGCCACGGGCCGTGGTGTCTTTCACGGGATTGAGAACTTCATCAATGAAGCATCATACATGAGCCTCTTGGGGATGACTCCGGGATTTGGAGACAAAACTTTTGCCATCCAGGTAGTGGATTTACAAGGATCACATGGGGGGGAGAAAAGAAGCAATGATGCAATGAGATAAGGCACTGATATCCTTAATTCTTCAGGTAGGGAAGTCACTGTCTTAGGTGTTCTGCTCAGTTATTCATATATGTGAGCCACCCAAGCTTTAAATCAGGAACACATGAGTTAGATCCGTCTTCCTCAAAACGTTTGGAGGAATACTGTTCTGTGTGGTTGTCTGCATAAATGCAATGAATGCACATACTAAGTAATTCATTTGTGATCAAATAGTCTAGGACTAGGAAGTCACAAGAGGAAAAGTACATTTTGGGAGGTGGCAATGATAAACTATTGTCCTATCAAGCCAAGAAAATGGCAAGGAGATACAGTATCCCTGCATATCCTTGCCATTAAGAGTCAAGCTTTGATTTTTGACTAAAAATAGAATATTGGAAGAACATTTCTCTCACATTAAACACATCGTGAATTTCAGCCAAACAGTTATTATAAGCAATAGCTGTCCCCCATGAATAGGGTGGTTTTGATTCTCAAGCTTTTTTTGCTTTTAGCAATAGCACTTAGACTTATATACTGCTTCATAGTGTTTTTACAGTCCTTTCTAAGCAGTTTACAAAGTCAGCCTATTTCCTCCCAAAATCTGGGTCCTCATCAACCTTAAGCTGGTCAGAATCGAACTCCTGGCAGAAGGCAGAATCAGCCTGCAATTCTGCGTTCTAACCACTGCGCCACCAGGGCTCTTTAGAAAGTTGTTTCATGAAGCTGCTTCAAGAAAAATAGAACTTTGAGGGAGGACTAAATACAAACTTACTTTCACTTTTTTAAAAATAGGGATTTGGCAACGTAGGTTTGCATTCAATGAGATACCTTCATCGCTATGGAGCAAAGTGTGTAGCTATTGGAGAAAAAGATGGTGCTATCTGGAATCCTGATGGACTTGACCCAAAGGAGTTGGAAGATTATAAGCTGGTATGCAAAATGGTTTACCATTGTTTATTGTCCTGTTTCATTGGCTGTGATGCTTAGCAGTCATTCTGTTATCTGTATAAGAAGCCTTTATGGTAAATAAAACAAATTAGGCTTCAGATTGCAAAGAACTTTAAATTAGATTTGCTTGAGCGAGACAGTCAAGCTTTAGGTCTTTAGAAAATATCAAAAGACCATTAAACTCCCCAAGTAGGAGGTTCACTAATGAAGAGCACACACAAATGGGGAAGCTAAGCAAAATAGAAAATCTTCCCCTGGAAAAAAAAATGCGCCTAAAGCCTTGGATTGTTGGGCAAACAGTTTTGCGTGGGTTTTGAAATATGGAACCTTAATCTGGGAGCATGTTTGAGTATGTCTAGTCTGATGAAGAGAAGGACTAAAGTGACATGATAGCAGTGTTCCAATATTTGAGGGGGCCGCCCCAAAAGAAGAGGGGGCCAACCTATTCTCAAAAGCACCCAAAGGCAGAACAAGAAGTAAGGGATGGAAACTAGCCAAGGAAAGAACCTAGAACTAAGGAGAAAACTTCCTAACAGTGGGAACAATTAACCAGTGGAACAACAGCTTGCCTTCAGATGTTGTAGAAGCTTTCAAGACAGCTACTTGTCTGGAATGATATAGGATCTCCTTATTATTCTGTTCTGAAACACTTATTATTCTGTTCTTTTAAGACATTAAAGCAGTGGTGGCTCACCTTTTGGGGCTCCTATGCCAAATACCAGCGTACCAGCACCCAGAAGGCAGTGCACGACCCCCCACACACACACCCTACTCATGTGTGCATAATATCCACCCATCCCTCACTGCCCCCTTACTGGCACTGCGCCTCACAGCTGATTTTTGGTCGGTTTGAGGCCTTTCTCAGCCTCCCAGAGGCTTGAGGAAGGCTTCTGCAGGCTTTGCAGGCTGAAAACTAGGTCCGTTTCGTCACTTCCGGTATTTTCGGGGAAAACAGGAAGTGACGAAACGAGGCTATTTTTCGGCCTGCAAAGCCTGAAGAAGCCTTCCTCAAGCCTCTGGGAGGCCGAAAAAGGCCTCAAATCCACTGAAAATCCGCTGTGAGGCACGTACATACCCAGTAAGGTAAGTTTGCCTGCAGCTTGCATGCCGGCACAAATGGCCCTGTGTGCCACAGATTCCCCATCGCAGCATTAAACCATCGTAATTCCCATCATTCTCTCAACAGCAACACGGATCCATCCTCACCTATCCAAAAGCCCAGGCTCTTGACTGCCACATTCTCGAAGCCGACTGTGACATCCTCATCCCAGCAGCCAGCGAGAAGCAGTTGACGAAAGCCAATGCCCACAACGTCAGAGCGAAAGTAAGATGGATGGGTCGTCTGAGCTTTCTCAGTTCCTCCAGTTGAGACTTGGTTCTCCCATCCGCTTCTAATTGCTGTCTCCGTTAAGATTCCCTGGGCTTAACGGTGACACATTGATGTTCTTTCCAGATCATTGCGGAAGGTGCTAATGGACCCACCACCCCCGAAGCTGATAAGATCTTCTTGGAACGGAACATCATGGTTATTCCAGTAAGTTTCTTTTTGATAGTTGTTGTCGGGTGAGAAACAATATGAAGTTGATTGATGGAGATAGCTTCTGAATTAAAACAAAAAACAAAAAACTATTCGGCAGGGCTTTCCTTAAAACAGAATGGATTTTAATCTGCGTTCAGAAATGTGACTGGCAAATTTTTGTTTCCTCCTCAATCATATCCGATCAAAAGGGGGTTCCCGCACCTTGGCAACTTTAGGACTTGTGGACTTCCAACACCCAGAATTCCTGGCTGAGGAATTCTGGGAGTTGAAGTCCCACAAGCCATACAGTTGCCAAGGTGGGAGACTCTTGCAGGCCTTAGCAAGTCTTTGATCTTGGTCTACAAGGAAGGAAGTTCCGCTGAACTCACCCCACTCTTCCTCTTTGCCCCTGGCTTAGTTTGGAAGCAGGAAGGAAGCAGGAATAAAGCTCTGTCAGCAGAGTTAGGACCTTTGGATCTTCATGATCTCTTTGCTTGGTTGACTCCCCCCCCCAAAAAATTTCTCAGCTAGTCTGGTAATGGATGGAACCAAACCTTCATCTTGATTCCTGACACTTCCATCCCGTGTTTCCAAGAAGCATTTGGGGTTAGTTGGCTAACCTAGTTCAGGGGTCTCCAACCTTAGCAACTTTAAGACTTGTGGACTCTGGGAGTTGGGAGTCTACAAGTCTTAAAGTTGCCAAGGTTGGAGACTCCTGACCTAGTTAATGGGAGGCTCTTCAAACGGAGGAGACTTCAAGCTATTCAACAAAGCGAAGGAAACCCTTTCAGGGAGATCTCCTTGTTGTTGAGGACTGCTTCCTGAATGCTGGCTCAGAGCCAGGAAAGCAGGCAAGTTGTTAATCCAGCTGATTGGGTGGGAGTAAAAATGTATTCCCTGAAACTACGAAACTGGTTCCTGGATTGCTGAGCAGGATGCAAAGGCATTTACTTACTCCTTTCAGCTACTCTTTGCAGAGTGATGCGTGGCATACAGCAACAAAATAAAAATAAACCTCAAACACCATCACATAGACACGCCTAAGATTTTATCAGCAGTGATTTTTTTTCTTTTCTTTTTCTTTTGAATTCTTTGCTCTTCATTGAGCTCCTTGATCTCACCTGGAGCCAAACATAAATGTGATGTACCTGTTAATAAGTGTTTAATTGTAGTTGCCATTTCTCTTTTACGTCAATGACTGTAGAATCAGGAGTCCAGGCAGTTCAAATGAATATATAGGTTTATTTCAAGCTGAGGCTCTCTACAAGAATCTGAACTACAAACGGCCAAGGCAAATTGGCAGTAGATAAAGAGTCGACCTATTAAGAATCAAAGTGGGCTGGACTTAGATCTCATGTGGGCCCCAAGGGACTGAAGACTGATGGCACATTTGACCCCTCCTTCAGGCTCATCTCCCGTTTCATATCGGAAGTATACCTTAGTGATGATCTGCCTGTAAAATCTACCTGCTTCTATAGATCAGGGGTCAGCAACCTGCGGCTTTGGAGCCACATGTGGCTCTTTCATCCCTCTGCTGCGGCTCCCTGTCCCTGGTTGGCACCACAATTTTGAGAGGAGCTTCCGGTTGTGGGGGGGAGTGCCAGGAGGAGACTCTTTGGCAAGGGACAGGTTTTCTGGTCCGCTCCACAATTGGTAGGACAATTGCTTTCGGTTAGGACAGGTAGAGGAAAATGGACGCCGTGCTAGGAGGAGACTCTGTGGTGGGGGAACCGGACTTTCCGGTCGGCTCCAGAATTGAACGGGAGGCTTCTGATTAGGCCGACCCCCTGATCTAGATCATTACTAACCTTATCTAAAGGTGGTTTCCCTTGTCTGCTTCTTTTTCATTTCCTCGCTTCTTCTTCTTCCCACAGGACCTCTATTTAAATGCTGGTGGCGTGACTGTATCTTATTTTGAGTGGTTGAAGAACCTGAACCATGTCAGCTACGGCCGTTTGACCTTCAAGTACGAAAGGGACTCAAACTACCATCTACTAAGTACGTTCAGTGGGTTCTGCCCTTCAGACACCAGCCTTCGCCCACTGGTGGGCATGCCTGGGCTCCTTGACCGTTTTCAGGGGTGCACACCTGGCCCAGGGCTTTTAGCTGAGGTTTTTTGGGGGGGGGGCGTGGGCATTGCATTGCTGAATGTTTTGGGGCGATTAATGGACTTAAAGAGGAAATTCCCGCCTTTACGTGGCAGTTGATCTACCTTGTCAGCCCGTTAAAAAAAGGAAGGAGACACTTCCGAATTCTATGAAATATGGAAAAAAAATTTATAATTGGAGGGTTACGAAAGGAAGTCCAAAAAAATGCAAAATAGAAATTAATGAGTTTATGCTACAATAAAAATTTTAAGGTAGAAATGAATATAAAGACTTACAAAGTATAAATGTAGATAGATAGGTAGGTAGGTAGGTAGATGATAAACAAGCAGATAGATAGATAGATAGATGATAAACAGAAGCAGATTAGATAGATAGATAGATAGATAGATAGATAGATAGATAGATAGATAGATAGATAGATAGATAATAAACAGAAGCAGATTAGATAGATAGATAGATAGATAGATAGATAGATAGATAGATAGATAGATAGATAGATAGATAATAAACAAGCAGATTAGATAGATAGATAGATAGATAGATAGATAGATAGATAGATAGATAGATAGATAGATAGATAGATAGATAGATAATAAACAGAAGCAGATAGATAGATAATAGGAAGGAAGGAAGGAAAGAAAGAAAGAAAGAAAGAAAGAAAGAAAGAAAGAAAGAAAGAAAGAAAGAAATGTTATATTGTTTGATGACATTCTGATGTTATAACTATGTAAAGACTGCTGATATATGTCAAAAGATCACCACATTCATTTTTTTAAAAAAAAATTAATTTTCAATATTTTTTTTTTAAAAAAGGAAATTGATTCTACCCTGAGAAGAACTGTCTTTTGAGCATCCAGTTAGTTCCCTTTGCTAGGAGTTTTAACTGGCTGTTTTCTTTTTCTTTCTTTTTTTAGTGTCGGTTCAAGAGAGCTTGGAAAGAAAGTTTGGGAAACATGGGGGAAGTATTCCGGTTGTGCCTACTGCAGAATTCCAGGATAGAATATCTGTAAGTAGCTCTTGGAAAATTTTATTTCCTTAATACGTAGGTCTGAGCAAACTCTGCATCACGCAGCAACAAAACCCATAGGGAAGCCTGAAGAAAGGAAGCTAAAATGCCACATTCAATTCTGTTGAAGGCTGAAGTTTTGGCTTGGTTTGTATTGATAATCAATAAAGGGACCGATAAAAGAGTTGCAAAGTGTAGGTAGTCCTTGAGTTATGGCTGCAATCGAGTCCAAACTTTCTGTCGCTAAATAAGACAGATGTTAAGTGAATTTTGTCCCATTTTATGACCTTCCGTGCCCCGGTTATTAAGTGAATGCAAAGGCATTTACTTACTCCTTTCAGCTACTCTTTGCAGAGTGATGCGTGGCATACAGCAACAAAATAAAAATAAACCTCAAACACCGTCACATAGACACGCCTAAGATTTTATCAGCAATGAATTTTTTCTTTTCTTTTGAATTCTTTGCTCTTCATTTAGCTCCTTGATCTCACCTGGAGCCAAACATAAATGTGATGTACTTGTTAATAAGTGTGTAATTTTAGTTGCTATTTCTCTTTTACATCAATGACTGTAGAATCAGGAGTCCAGGCAGTTCAAATGAATATATAGGTTTATAAGTGAATCACAACAGTGAATAAGGTAGTAACCCGGTCGTTAAGGGAATCTGGCTTCTTCGTTGAATTTGCTTGTCAGAGAATCTCAAAAGGTGATCACATGACCCCCTGGACACCGCAACCGTCATGAATATGGGTCAGTTACCAACATCTGAATTTTGATCACAGTCCATGGTCGTAAGTGTGGAAAACGGTCATAAGTCATTTTTGCTATGCTGCCGTAACTTTGAATAGTCCCCTACACGAATGGCTCTAAGTTGAGGATGACCCAATTACAGATTTGACTAGAAATCAGAAATGATGGTCCTAGACGAACTCTAAATTTAATATTGTTAGGATAATGTGCATTAACTCCAGTACGTGATATGTATGTTGCATATGAATTTGTTTGAGCTTGGCAGATTATATACCTCTACCAACCCTGTTTTTGACCTGATGTTCAAGAACCAATAGCAATAGCACTTAGACTTATATACCGCTTCACGGTAGCCCTCTCTAAGCAGTTTACAGAGTCAGCTTATCACCCCTGCAATCTGGGTCCTCGTTTTACCGGCCTTGGAAGGATGGAAGGCTGAGTCAACATTTAGTAGGAGGGGAAGGAGGGAGGAAGGAAGGAAGGAAGATAGCAGTAGCACTTAGACTTATATACCGCTTCACAGTAACAGAGTCAGCCTCTTGCCCCCAACAATCTGGGTCCTCATTTTAATGACCTCAGAAGGATGGAAGGCTGAATCAACCTTGAACCTTGGGTCAGGATCGAACTGCTGGCAGTGAGTTAGCCTGCAGTACTGCATTCTAACCACTGTGCCACCACAGCTCTTTCAATTAACTGTCAATTAACCCAATTTCCATGAAAAGACAGTACATAGAAGCGACATTAGAAAGGGGGATTCGACCCCCTTAAGCCAAACCAGCCTCTGGTTGGTGACTTTATCGACCGGGCATATAATGGCTGTTCTTTTCCATCCAGGGTGCCTCTGAAAAAGACATTGTGCATTCGGGCTTGGCTTACACCATGGAGAGATCTGCACGGGTAAGTATTGCGCCACTATAGAAATATTAAATGCTGCTACGGAGGGTCACCTTGCATGGTGAGGATCATCGGTCTGTTCCTGTTTTGTCCATTCTTTCTGCTTTGTTTTGCTTGCCTTATGGTGGAAAGATTAGCAGTGGAAAGCAGAGGATCTTGCAATTAGCCATCAGACTTTCTGTATTTAGGAAGGAGAAGGTAGATTTCTAGGAACACGACGGGAAAGGAACTTGAGGCAACAGGCCATGGAAAGGACACAGCTCAATACAAGCTTATATGTAACTGCATTGTTAGAAGTGTTGACTTAGCCAGAGGAAGTGGCGGTTTCTCTTTGTTGCTGTCTTATGACAAGCAGGTTAATAGAGGTGGAAGGGACTTTGGAGGTCTTCTAGTCCAGCCCCTTGCTCAAACAGGAGGCCCTATAGCTGTGATGGTGAACCCATGGCACGCGTGCTGGAAGTGGCATGTAGAGCCATCTTTCCGGGCACTCCAGCTGTTGCCCGTTGCTCTTCTGGGTTCCGGTGTGTGCCTGCGCGCCGGCCAGCTGGTCTTTGCACACAGGGGAGTGCCGGAAACTGAAAGAGCAGGTGGCTGCACACGCCGGAAACTAGAAGTTCAGCTCAGCCGTGGCATTGCTCTTCCGGTTTCTGGCACTCTGGTTTCAGCCCTTGGTGCTGAAAAGGTTCGCCAATCCTGCCCTGTACACTGTTATTCCTCGCGTTATGATCACCACGGAGGCCAACATTTCTGTTGCTAAGCGAGACATTTGTGACGTGGGATTTGCCCCCTTTTACAACTTTTCCTGCCACATCCGTGAAGCGAATCACTTCGTGGTTCTTTAGCGAGTAACCCGGCTGTTAAGTGAATCTGGCTCCCCTCCACTGACTTCGCTCATCAAAAGGTTGCAAAGGGGAATCCCGTGACCCCAGGACAACTGCAAACCGTCATAAATATGAGTCAGTTGCCCAACCGTGGGGATGCTGCAAGAGTCGTAAGGGTGAAAAGGTTGTGGGAGGCTTCTCTCGAGCCTCTGGGAGGCCGAGAAAGGTCCGAAGATCAGCTGGGAGGCGCATGTATGCGCAGTGCAGGTAAGGGTGGGGGGGACCGTGCATGCGTGCACAGGGGTCGGGGCATACGCATTGCCTTCTGGGTCCTGGCACGCGAGTGCAATTTTCAGCACAGGAGCCCAAAATGTTATCCCCCCACTGCTTTAAATATTCCTCCGCTTCTACTTCCTGAACCTCGGTTGGTTTTCCCTAAAGCCTAATAGCCATTGGACTCCAGTAATCTTCCCGGGAGCATAGTTTTTTTCCCCAGCTTTGATTTACAAAGTACGCAGATCACCCACAAGTCTTTCAGAACATAAACACAAAGGCAGAAAGACTTCATGATGGTTCCAACAGTTTCCCACGCATATATATATGTATGTATGTATGTATGTATGTATGTATGTATATATGGAACTTTGGTTATTTGGGTTTTCTGCCGCATAAGATTGGAAGTATCTAGGCAACGTTTCAATGAAGTCTCATTCATCATCTTCAGGCTTGTGTCTTCAGCTTCTCAGAGTGAGAAGCACAGAGCCGAAGACACAAGCCTGAAGATGATGAATGAGACTTCATCGAAACGTTGCCTAGATACTTCCAATCTTACGCAGGAGAAAACCCGAATAACCAAAGATCCACATACAAATACCTGCGAGAACTTCAGAAAATATATATATATGTATATGTATATGTATATGTATAAATCTTTGGGAGTCCTAATTGTACCGTGTTTTTAATGTCCCTGTAGCAAATCATGCGTACCGCCATGAAGTACAACCTCGGTCTGGACCTGAGAACAGCTGCCTATGTCAACGCGATCGAGAAGGTCTTCAAAGTATACAACGAAGCCGGTTTGACCTTCACATAAAACGGCTCCTCGGTCTCAACCCAGCACAACCGTGTTTTGAGTCCCGTTGGGGGAAAAAAAAAAAAAAAAAAGCTTACGAGAAGTTTACACCAGAAACCGTTTTCTCACTTAGCTGTAGTGGATATGATTCTCAGTTAGCTCCCGTTCAAGCTAGTCCTTTTATATAAATAAATAAATATAAATAAAATATAGGGGGAACGGGAGGGAGGGGAGAAATCCATGTATTTAGAGTTCCCAAGTTGAGAGAACGACCACAGATAACCTGCCCACCCTAGAGTTTGTTTTTGTAGGTTTCATCTTGAGAAGTTTAAAACCTGTTCCCTTTTTCCTCGTACGGGAAGTATGGCCTTGCCACAGTAAGCAACTTAGCATCGCTTCCGACCGACATATAACGCTGAAGGAAATATTAACTGTTCAAGCACTTTTGGCTTCAGGCAATGCTACTCTTGTAGGTTTAGGCACTTTTGAGTAAAAAACAAAAAATGCTCTTGGATCGGTTCTGAAGACTGAATGGGTGACCTTCAGGAAATAGCCTAGATTTTCCCATATTTACAGTTACAGGAAGGAGAAGCCAGAAGCGTTGTTCCCTTTAAGCAACTCTTGTGTTGTTCCTTCCTTCCTTCCTTTTTTTTTTTTCCTTCCAATCTTTGCTCCTGCTGCAGGCCTGCCTCTAAATCATGTACTTAAGCCTCACCTTGATTTAAGCACTTGTCCAGTTGTGTGCAAAGGGGGGAGCTGAATGAGCATTTATAAGCTGAATGAGCACAAATACCACGGGAGAATGGCTTCTTGTCACTACATATCCACTTAGCTTATCTATTTTTTTTTTAAAGGATAAACACGTACTTGTGCATAACCTTGGGACGTCCGAAGAATTTTTGTAAGTTTTTATTCTTCTTGTACTTTAGTTTTTGAAGTGCTTTTAGCATTAGCGTTGGCCCGTTGAACAATTAAAAGGTAGAAATTATTGATACTAAGAAGATGGGCAGGCACACTGACATAATTTTTGCTCCATTCATCTGGAAATGCTGAACCTGGGGAAAAAAATTGGTTAGAGGGAGCCTCGAATCAGAACTGGATTGTTCCCGTAGCTGCCTTGAGGGTCTCGGCATGGTCTTATGTCCAGATCAATTCTATAAAGTGCCAGATGTATTTATCTAATCAGTTAGGATGTTTTGAAAATACACCGCAGCCCCTCCTGGAAATTCATGCTCTTTTTTTTTTTCCTAGCTCCTTTATAACTCATGACATTACATGGCAACAAAAGCAATTATTAAAAGTTGACATTTTGAAACATACTCTGGTCTGTTGTGTTTTCTACTCCGCGTCAGTGGGGACAGGCTGGGATCTGTCTGAAAAGGAGCCAATTCCCACACCGTTCCCGTCAACACAGGCACAGAATTTTTCAGTCATTCCTAGAAATTTTGTACATCTAAGCATATTTAAAATGAATGTCTCTTTTTCCCCTTGTTTGACAGCAGCAATTTTCGTAGCTCCACCAAAAGAAGTGATATAATATGTGAACATTTTATTTGTGTTTATTTTTTTAAGGAATTTGGAGAATAGCTTGACCCCCTCTCTATGGCAGCCCCCTATGGCAGCCCCCTGGGAAAGAGCTATCCTGTCACCCCTAATTTGCTATCCTGTTACCCCTAATCCTTCTCTTCAATAGGATAAGCATAGTTGCCTTAGCTGTTCATTGCACGATTTAGTCTTTTCCTTCGCCAGGATATAACCACGGAAAGCAATGATCAGAAAACACGCTGTCACCATTCACTCTGAAACTATTTTTTTTTTAATGTTTGATAACAGCGACAAAATTTACGCAATATATAATTTAACCTTCAATGAAGGTGTCAAATACATCTAACAGGGTAGCCATGGGAAGATCATTTCCAACGCATAAAAAGATAATTGGATCGTTTCCAATGTG
This sequence comes from Hydrophis major, assembly GCA_033807585.1. Taxonomy (NCBI): domain Eukaryota; kingdom Metazoa; phylum Chordata; class Lepidosauria; order Squamata; family Elapidae; genus Hydrophis; species Hydrophis major. Next base: position 111,969,551 of record CM066331.1, read on the forward strand.
CCAAAAGGAAGACCAGGCCAATTTAGGTTGAAACATTCTTCTTTTCTTCGGTCTTCTGGCCGCTTTCACCGAAACTTTTACCCCACGCCGTTATCTGACCTGTTACGTTTTGCACTGCTTTTTCACCAGTTTCTTGCGCACTTTTGCAGGTGTCATCAATCACTTTTAAAAAAGAAATGACCAGATGGTTAAAGGGTCTCTTAATATTACAACTTTGCCTCCCTGGGAAATATAGCAAACTTGACATTCCCTGAAGGCTCTCATAAATTATCTGACATGTATAATATTATGTGTGTTCAAAATAAATTTGATACAGCACACTGCCGCTGCAGAAATGGAAACTATGTATAACAAAGGAAAATGCATAATTAAAAATAATTAAGAAAAATAAATTATCTGAAGTTTCTTCAGAGTATAGATGCACAGAGCCTTTTATATTATTATAATCTGACCCACCCCATGTCATCTTGGACAGTGACCCAGTTCCCTTGGCAAATGACGCTTAACAAGACATACCATCCCATTCAACCCTTTCTTAACAGAAAACTCCCTAAATGGCAGAATTGGGCATTTCCAAGTATAACTCCGATTTGTTTAAAATGAGTTTTAAAAGATCCTAAATAATTAAATACTGACCAGACCAAATCAGTTTGTCAATTGTTCAATTTCTCTGTTCAATTTTGAAAATAGATGACACCTGATCATTGCTTGATTTTTTATTTTCTATGTTTTCTCAATTATTTCATCCCTGAACTCTACTTCGTCCTGTTCATAATCAAGTACTCTTCCATTGCCTCAGAGTGTTGATAGCTTCTAGGATGATTTTGCAAACTCCTCCTAGGCTTTCCAAAAGAAATAAAAATTAAGATCACCATTCAATCAAGTTCGCTCCTGTAACACTGCCATTATAACTTAAGTTGGCTCCGATTCAGACGCAAAATAATCTGCTATTTCTTGGTCGGTAAAAATCTTTTGGCTTCTCAGTCTTACCCATAAAGCTGAGATACCTAACGGGTCTCCCATCTAAGTCTTAACCAAGCCTGACCCTGCTTAGCTCTTTGAGACCAACCAAGAACAATGAGTGGCAGGAGGAGCCTAGTATAAAAATCTGCCTAATAAAGTGCTTTTGATTTAAAAAAACAAAAAAAACATTGACTTTCTCCTTCAAGAACAGAATTTCTTGATTTGAATAGTTTTCTGTTCTTTGGTACAAGCTAACTCTGGAGCCACATGTGGCTCTTCTGCTGCAGCTCCTTGCCAGTTGATAAAAGGAAGAAGGATGCCACTAGGAGGAGACTGTATGGTGGGAGGAACCGGACTTCCGGTCAGTTCCAGAATTGAACGGGGGGGGGGGCTTCCAGTTAGGACCTTTGTGGCTCTTTGAGTGTTTAAGTTTGCTGATCAATAAGCTAACTGAAGACAAGTTTATTACAAGCAAGATCAAACCTGATTTCTCTAGTTACAAGCCTGTACAGGAGGCATATTGCTCCAAATTTGGGGGGGGGGGGTTGTACCATTTTTTTTTTATTATAAGAGTGAAGGTGCTGCTCCTAACTTAATAAAAACCTGTCTGTCTTACCTTTCTGACCAGTTTCTGTCACCTGATCCAGAACGTGCTGCACAGCCTGCCCTGCTGAGTTAACTGCAATCATAAACAATAGCATACATTACTGTCACAGCAATCATACACCAGTTGCCTGAAACAGTTCATTTTACATTTTAAAATAATAGCCAAGCTAGTGCCATGTTTTCCTGAAAATAAGACCCTCTCTTATATATTGTATATTTTTGCCACCAAAAAAGGCACCAGGTCTTATTTTCAGGGGACGTCATCCACTGATTAACCTCACTTTGCATTCCTCACCCTCTGCCTCCTTTTCACTGTCAGAGGCCTTCAGGAACTTCTGTGGCTGGAAAGGCTTTCCTGAAGGCCTCTGCAGCCGATAATAGACCTCCAGGTTGATCTGGAGCTTTGCTATCAGCTACAGAGGCCTTCAGAAAAGCCTTGCCAGCCTTGCCGGCTTCAGAAGAAATGGGCCAGCAAGGCTGGTGTTGGGGTGTGTCCAAAGGTAAGTAGTAGAGCAGCTCTACCACTATCCATCCCCACCCTAGCTTAATTTATACCTGTCCTCTCTGGGCGGGATCTTAATTAGAGCTTATCTTTTTTGGAAGGGGTAGGGCTTATATTGGGCGCAAGTGTAAAAAAAATCAAGCTAGGAATTACTTTCAGGGTAAGTCGTATTTTAGGGGAAACAGTATCTATAGTAGGAACAACTATATTTTCAAAGGCCTATTTAGCACCCCAAAAAATCTCAGTAATAAGAATAAATTATTAGGTTACTAATATCTACATTCCAATTTTTCTTTAAAAGAATTAAACTTTGTGCATCGTCAATATTAGATTAAAATACATTTTTGGATCTGTCTGGTTTTGACAGAAGGTTGCACATGCTAACTTGTATTGTATAACTGTGAAACTTTCAAGGAGCTTTGCAGAAGAATCTTTAAAGTGGCACTAAAATCCACACTTTAAAAAGACAACTCTCCAAGCCAAGCATCACTTCCAGTGATGTCATGAAGATGTTCATATATTTTTATTGTGAAGCAGTTTGCAGTTCTGTTCTTATGAGATGCCTTCCTTTGACTTCATCTCTGGGATAGTTCAGAATTACCTCAAATGTTAGCCAGGCCCAACTATGTTTAAATTCTGAATAGGTCAACCAGGGAGGAACATAAGGAATCAGGATTTCTTATGACAAGTTCTTTGTCACAAGAGTTGCAGACTTAAAGCTCCCTGCAAGATCTTGGGTTGCACTGTCACCCTCAGGTGTAGAAATGTCCTCTGAGGTTCTTTGATTGTTTTGCTCAGTAAATATCTGCCAATAGAGGGCCTCAGGAAGAAATCATAGATCTCACCTGAAAACCAGCTTCTATGCTAGTTGGACTCAACTTCTAGGGCTCTTTAGTGGACAACTCAAGCCTCCAGAGGTCATTCAGGGGTCAAATCAACCCTACAGGGTTAATTCTGGGGTCAACCCAAGGTCTATAGATAATTCCAAGTCAACTGAAGCTTCTGGAGTGGTCCTGGTCTTAACACCAGCTTCCAAGGGTTATTTATGGTCAAAGTTTAGGGCTCTTTGGTGTTCCACTCAAGCCTCCAGAGGTCACTTCAAAGTGAAATCAAGCCTCCAGGGTTCATTTGGGGTACAACCCAAGCATCTTGAGGCCATTTCAGATCAACTCAAGCTTCTGGTGTGATCCTAGTCTGAACACCGCTTCCAAGGAATATTTGGGTTTAACCTCTAGGGTCCTTTGGAGGCCCACTCAAGCCGCTTCCAGGATCATTTGGAGATAAACTCAAGTCGCTGATACTCAGCTCTGTTCATTGAAAAGATGGTGTGCTGAATGCTGCGTTGAATCCTGAATGTAGCAATAGAGCGAATTGCAAAGGATCTCTGAATTCTTAGAACAGCATATTATAGTTGGGCCATGCTTCACAGTGGAGGATGAGTCATATGCAGTTTGAACTACTGAGTTTCAGCGAGCACCAAGGACTCCTCAGTTCAGCCCTGAGCTACAAATATTTTCTTCAGTTGAATTTTCCACTATTTGGTTGTTCAGGATCCTTGGTAACCCTTGTCTGAATAATAAAATTAATTCTGATTTTTGGAACCTGAAAGTAAGGGAGAAACTATTTGGTTATGTCCATGGAGACGTATGGAATTCTTGATGTTCCAGTCTTCTCCTTAGATGTTGCTGTTCTATTTGTCTCCTTTGTCAAAACATTGTGCTTGGAAAGATGTAAAACCCAATTGTTTTTCGCTGGTCCTTTGGAAGACGGTGCAGAGGGAACATTGACAGCTAGATGGTGGTCCTAGTTCAATGCCTATTTGGTCCTTCCTTCTCTTTCTATGCTTTTATGGTTAATTGTGCTTTTAGGACTTTATGTCTTCTGCATGGAGTCACATTAACTGGATAGCACTAGCACTTAGACTTATATACCACTTCACAGTGCTTTACAGCCCTCTCTAAGCGGTTTAAAGAGTCAGCCTTTTGCCCCCAGCAATCTGGGTCCTCATTTTACTGACCTCGGAAGGATGGAAAGCTGAGTCAACCTTGAGATGATGAGAATCGAACTGCTGGAGTGAGAAGTGGGTTAGCCTGCAGTACTGCATTCTAACCACTGCACCACCATTGCTCTCCTGGCATAAAAATATCATTAAAACTTTTCTTTTTTTAAATGGAGCAGGAAAATAGATATAGCATAAGACAACCAAGAAATTGCAGATTTTCTCCCATGTGTAGCTTAGCAGAAACTCTCAAAAAAAATGAGTTAGATGAACAGAGGGTACAAGCTCAGAACGAACTCTTAAGCAGAAGATGGGGAGGGGGAACTATTAGAAAGCTGTGCTTTAAGAAAATATAACTGGTGGACTCCTTGTGCCAAAATCAATGTTTATCAGGGCTAATCCTGTCTTCAGGCATAGTTGAACTTTGGGAAAGTTGCATTAGTCAGTGAAAGTCAAAAACAAGGAATCCGAGACCAGCTTTTAAGTTTGGACCTTATAATAAGAATTATTAGTTTTTAAAAGGCACCACTTAATCTTTCTGATTTTTGTCTCCCAGCTATAAAATTTGCTGCTTTGGGAATTTTGTAAGTCACCTTGATTTCTGGTCAGTTGGTAAATGTATATAAATGTATATAATTACTACTCTTGGGAGAAGTTTAAAATAATATCTTGTGACTTGACGGGGCTTGAACGGAAAGCTACGGAATGCTGTGTGTGAGTGTGTCTTTCAACTTTCTGAACCACACCTTTTTAAAAAAAAGAGAGAGAGAGTAAAAGACAAAATAATGCCTCAGGGAGACACAGTTCTGGGAGAATGAAGATGAAAAACAAAGATTCTCAGTTTCTAATAAACAAGAAATTCCTTGTTAAAATACTTCTTGGGTTTCTATTCAATATACATGTTTGTGCTCTGATTTTTTACTTATGAAATCTACATGGGCATGGCACCCTCAGCATCTGAAATGGGTCCTGATATTACAAAACAATTTACTCCACCCCACATCACCCCAACTCCCCCCAAAAAAACCTGAGGGGAAAAGACAGAGTTGAGTTTTTTAAACCCCCGCTCCTGTAAATTCTTATATAAAAGACCAGGCCTATAAAATGATTCCCTGCAGAGCCCCTGTGTTTTCTCTCCATCTCAAGAAGCCACAGGAAACTGAGAACATAAACGGTGAAGAAACAAAAGATCCCAAGGAAGGAGGAAGGAAAGGAAAGGAAAGGAAGCAAGGAAGGTTGGTTTTAAATCTAGCTGTATGAAAAAATCAGCAGGGAAAGAAATATAAGTTACCGCTTGAATTATTTAAATTAAACTATTTGGCAAGCATGTTGGATTATCTGGCATTATCGGAGTCTCCTCAAAGATGCACATTGGGAAAAGTTTCTCAGGTTTACCTCACATTCTGTTTATTTGACATATTATTTGGAAATAAAAGAAGGAGGAGTAGGAGTAGGAGTAGGAGTAGGAGTAGGAGAAGAAGAAGAAGAAGAAGAAGAAGAAGAAGAAGAAGAAGAAGAAGAAGAAGAAGAAGAAGAAGAAGAAGAAGAAGAAGAAGAAGAAGAAGAAGAAGAAGAAGAAGAAGAAGAAGAAGAAGAAGAAGAAGAAGAAGAAGAAGAAAGTCTTCCTTGACCTCAAGTCCTAATCACTTACACATTGGTTTATTTTTCTTGGCTGTGCTACACAAGGTTGGCTCCTGTCTTTTTCTGGGAGGTCTTTGTAGCTTCCCAATCTGGCTTGCAACTCTCAACTGTCCGGTGGCCTCCCATCCTGTACTACCCAGGTTGACCCAGTCTCCAGATCAGCCAAAGCCAACTAGATGTGAGACACCAACACCGTGTTGAGGACAGAAGCGAATTCTCCACCCAGAAAAGCTAGAGAGGAACGAGAGCAATTAAAAGATTCCAGAATGACCAGACTCTACTTACCTGTGTCCTGTGCAGTGTTGCCTATCTTGGAGGTTTCCTCTGAAAAATTGAATTTAAACATGGTTTCTGTCCGTTGGGTTGATGTCTCGCTGTCTGCTCAGCAGTAGATTCTCCGTTTCCAAATGGAGCCCAGTCCTGTTGCTCCGCTTGCAAATCTGTTGGGGCTTATATAACAAAGAATCTCCCCCAGAGGGCATGTGGAAAAGCACTGGCCAAATTCTTGTTTGGAAACTAATTTCCAGTTTCAAAAACAAAGCAGGCAGAGTTGTTTGAAATTATAGTGTTCCCTTCTGGAGGAAGAGGGTGTGGTTAGGCTTAAAAGCATGACAGAAACAGAGAGAGAGGGAGGGAGGAAGGGAGAGAAGGAAAACGTAGTTTTCCTCTTTCTTTTCAAAAAGTTTTTTATTTTGTATATACAATAATTCCATTCCATTTCAACCGTGTGTTGACTAGGTACATATTTCTTGTGCTTACGATTATAATTAATACTTTTCTTACCAATTTAACAATAATCATATTTTCTTATAAGTATTATCTAAATACCTATTATTTAAACAATCTTATTACTTTATGTATTCTTCTTGTCCGTCTTGTTTTATTTTCCAACCATTGATAAAATAAATCCCATACCATATAATATCCTGTTTCTTCTTTTTTCTTTGATTACCAATGTTAACCTATTCATTTTTGCACATTCAAATATTTTCTCAATTACTTTTCCCTCTATTGGTATCTTATCGCTTTCCCAATTCTGAGCAAATACAATTCTAGCTGCTGTTAATACATGTATAATTAAATATGCTTTTCCTTTACTGTAACCTTCAGGTACCATTCCTAATAAAAATATTTCAGGTTTCAAATGTGTTGTTTTATCATTTTTTCCAACCAATGTGTGTATTTTTGTCCAACAGCTTTTGGCTTCTATACAAGACCACCACATATGGTAGTATGTTCCCGGTGTTGAAAATCTAGTTTTCCATAGCTGCAAAAGGAAAATGATTCCTATCTCTGAAGTATTGGCAAGGTAATAGACATATTTCCTGGCTCTTCAAAAATATTTCCAGTGTGAAGTTTACGACTTGGGGATTCTACGGCCACAATAAGAATAAAAAATTCAACGGATGGAAGGTGTGGAAAGAGGCTTATAACTGCCAAGGATTGGGGAACTAACTGCTCAGCTGGGCAAAGATTCAACTTTAAATCAAATTTGCAGTCTTGTGATTCCATGAAATTCAGCCCAGGAAGAGAAGAGTAATTGCTGTTTTGCTAACAGGGCTGGAAAAGGGAGAAAAATGGAAGGACAGCAGGTCAAGCCTCGAGTAAAAGAACTTACACACCTTCTTTGAATCTGGTAGGAGGCAAATTATACAGCTTAAACTTCAGGTTTTAGGGAACACTGGGGATGTGGTTAGAAGCACCCTGGAATTGAAGAGAAATTTCCAAACAGTGAGGACAATTAATCAGTGGAACAGCTTGCTTTCAGAGGTGGTGGGTGCTTCATCACTGGAGGCTTTTAAGAAGAGACTGGACAGCCATTTGTCTAAAATGGTCTAGAGTCTCTTGCATGAGCAGGGGGCTGGACTAGAAGACCTCCAAGGTCCCTTCCAGCTCTATTCTGCTTCTGGTTATCAACATTCACTTTGGCAAGAAGGATCTTGTTGGTACAACATGGGGTTTTGAAGCAGAAGGTCTCCCATATGATCCCAGAAGCGGATCTTTTGTTACTGCAGATTTGGAAACCAGATTAGTCTTTAAGTCTCTTGCTGACTCTGTCCCTTTTTTCTGACATCGCTGATGAGAAGACGCAAGGATTGGAAGGAGTGAGCAAATACAGAAAGAAGGAAGGATCTTGCTCAGGAAAGACTGTAATTCTTAAATGTTATTTCTGAGTTTTAACTATGAGGCAGTAACCCGGAATGGCTTCCATGTGGTTGTTTTCTGGGTCTGAGCCATGGTGGTGCCGTGGTGAGAATGCGGTACTGCAGACTACTTCTGCTGACTGCCAGCTGACTGCAATTCGGCAGTTCGAATCTCACAAGGTTCAAAGTTGACTCAGCAACCTTCCATCCTTCCAAGGTGGGTAAAATGAGGACCCAGATTGTTGGGGCAACAGGCTGATTCTGTAATCCATTTAGAGAGGGCTGGAAAGCACTGTGAAGAGGCATATAAAGTCTAGGTGCTATTGTTTGGGAAGGAAGGAAGGAAGGAAGGAAGGAAGGAAGGAAGGAAGGAAGGAAGGAAGGAAGGAAGGAAGGAAGGAAAGAAAGAAGGAAAAAAGGAAAGAAAGAAGGACCTGGTGATGTAATAGTGAGACTGCAGTATCTCAGGCCAATTCTGCTGACTGTCAGGAGTTCAATCCTGATTGCTCAAGGTTGACTCAGCCTTCCATCTTTCTGAGGTGGGTAAAATGAGGACCCAGATTGTTGGGGGCAAGAGGCTGACTCTGTAAAGCACTTAGAGAGGGCTATAAAGCACTGTGAAGTGGTATATAAGTCTAAGTGATATTCTTGGTCCGATGGGTCCAATGTTGCATGAGAAGCTTTGATTGAAAACATGGAAATAATTGAAAATCAAATCAAATAAAAAACAAAATAAAACCATTCCTAATCCGGACAAATTGTGAAAACCAGCTCTCCAAATTCCATAACTGGCCCAGCCATTGCTGAGAATTGTGGTATTTGAAGTCCATACCTCTGAAAGTTGACCAGGTAGGAGAAACATCCACAAGAAGGTAAGATTGCTAGAAGGCTTGGGATGGTTATCTCCAGTTTTCACTTGGTTACAAAATGTGTCTCCCTTTCACAAAAACAGTGTTTTTGTTCACAGAGTGCAAAGGCTCTGGGTGCACCTGGAAATATATATATGCTCTGCAAGTTGCTATCTTACCTCTTGTTTACGGGGCTGATGGCAGTTTGGATCCTGCTGCTTCTCTGACCTGAAAATAAATAACTGTATACCAATAAAGGATAATATTTTGAGGGCCCTTGGTGCTCTCTGACCATGCTTGTTTTCTTGAAGACGTGTGAGAATCGGAAGCTTTGAGGTGACCACATTCAGTGGCTGGGAATTTGGGAGAAGAGATTTCATAGTGAGGTAGAAGATTAGACTCAATAACATTCTTTTCTCAGAGAGTCAAGGACATGTTGCCCTGCACCTGGATGTGAGTGTCTGGAGGAATGTCTCCAGTTGGGGTGAAGATTTGATTGGGCCATGTGATGGATAGGTGGGTGCAGGATATGGGATCCTTGAATTCCTTTTGGAAAGGAAAAAACCCAGAACTCTTCTATTTGGGTTTTCCCAGATGTGCCAATATGACAACTCTAATAAAATGGAACTTTGAGGAAATGCCGGTCTCAGAGTTTATTGGTTTGCCATTGGTTAGTTGGAACGCTGGCAAGACATTTCATTACCCTAACTGGGTAACATCATCAGTGCTACCATAGTAAAGAGTGCTTCAGGAAAACAAGCAAGCTCAGAGAGCAACAAGGACCCCTTATTTATTTCAACCCTGAGCTACAAACATTCTCCTTTATTGAGAATATTTATGACTCAAAGTTGAAATGACTTGTCCTTGCTCCTCTCTGACATTGCTTGTTTTCTTGCAGATGTTTCATTACCCAAACTAGGAATTGCACTGATGATGTTACCTAGTTTGGGTAGTGAAACTTCTACAAGGAAATAAGCAAGCGTAGAGAGCACCAAGGACCCCTCAAATAACTGTGTTGCCTGTCTTCCTACTTAACAAAACCAGCCCAGTCTGCAATCAGCATCTCTCAACACGCAATTCAAAACAAAAGTGAAGAAATAGACCAGAAAGTGGGTGTGTGAGCTGTATAGGCACTGTGGTTAGAATTCAGTATTGCAGGCTAACATACTTACTACTCACTGCCAGTTCATACCTGACTGGCTCAAGGTTGACTCAGCCTTCCATCCTTCCAAGGTGGGTAAAAGGAGGACCCAATGTCAACTTATAAAACATTTTGTATACATGTTTTATAGTTGACAACAGAAAGAATTGGGGGGGGGGGAGTTTCAAAGAACAGGCGGCAGTGTGGAATCGAAAGTACATTCCATTCATATTTTCTTCAAACACTGATTAGATGACTGAAGCTTCTGCCCTGAAAAAAATCTAATTGGAGAGCATGATTGATGACTCTTGGCTATGGACGTTTTTCATTGGATAATACACCCAGAGGGGTGGGGGGGGAAGCAGGATCAAGGGTGACTGTGAATTACATATCTCAGAGTTGGCTACAGGTAATGCCGGGTGTAGAATGCTACTTTCAAATAAATCATTTTTAGTTTTGGGAGTGTGGCTCAAGGCTCATGATTTAATTGGAGTAACTGCTGGAATCCTGACACCCAGATTGCTGGGGGGCAAAAGGCTGATTCTGTAGCAATAGCAATAACATTTAGTCTTACATACCGCTTCATAATGCTTTACAGCCCTTTCTAAGTGTTTTATAGAGTCAGCCTCTTGCCCCCAACAATCTGGGTCCTCATTTTACCCACCTCAGAAGGATGGAAGCCTGAGTCAATCTTGAGCCTGGAGAGTATCGAACTGCCTAACTGCTGCAAAATTAGCCTGCAGTACTGTATTCTCACCACTGCGCCACTGTGGCTCAGTGTAAATCACTTAGAGAGTGCTGTAGAGCTCAATAAAGTAGTACATAAGTCTAAGTGCTATTGGGTTGTCTGTATTGATTGAACATTTGCATCTTAAGAGAGGAGGAAAGGTCCAGGGCAGAGGTCTCCAAACTTGGCAACTTTAAGACTTGTGGACTTCAATACCTATATGCTGGCTGGAGAATTCTGGGAGTTGAAATCCACAAGTCTTAAAGTTGCCAAGTTTGGCAACCCCTGGTTAGGACAGCCACAGCCAGGAAAGATTCAGAGCCATCACGATGGACACAGGGGGAGGGGATATTGCTGAATTGCAATTCAGCAGAGCCTTGGAGAGTTGGAAATGAGGCCAAATGTTGGCTAGCCCTGTTTTTGGGGAATGACCATGGTAATGAAAGGAAGGGGGCCAATGTTTAGCCTGCCATAGAAAAATAGAACAAAGCCTGGCCCAGATTTTAGAAAAGCAATGAAATGGGTGGTGGGGCTGGAAATGCTGTGGCTGGGATAAATGAGTGTGAGTTGAATTCAGAAGTGGGTCACAGTATTGTTCTGACTTCAGCTTCCCCCAAAAGCCCTAAGCAGACTCTTTGTCCTGGCAAAACCCCTTTTATTAAACGAAAGTGAATTTCTTGCATTCACATTCCGCCAAAGGCCTGGCAAACAGCCTTTCAAGGGTGCAATGAGGAGCACAGACCTTATCTAGCTTGGAGAGCTGCCAAGTAAATATTTCCAAACGCAGTGCTGACAAGGAAGGACTTAGCACAGAGTCTCTGAGATGCACAGAACAGATCTTCACATTGCTGCAACGAACAAATTATTTCCTGCAAACAACACTTCCCCTTTTTGCTCTTCTTTTAATACCTATGGGAGGAGCCATTCATTGTCCACCTGTGGCCTTACTCCCACGTCAACCCTTAGTTTGTAATAGTTCTTTTCTTTTGGCAGCTCTGTGCATTTAGCAACCCCCTGCTGAAGCAAGAAACCCTAAACCACTCCAGACAAATTGTTGTACAGCCTCTTCTTGAAAACCTCCCATGTTGGAGCACCCACAATTCTGGAGGCAAACTGTTCCACTGTTTTAATTGTTCTCACTGTCAGGAAATTTCTCCTTAAAACTGTGTGAATGTGTGAACTTCATACCCTTCTGGGATATTTCCCAAACTTCATAAAACTCAAGAAGGAATTCCAGGCCTTTTGATGTAGAGGAAAGAGAGAAGACCCTCCTCTCCATTCACGTGGTATCATTCATTGGAGACGAGAGCATCTATTTCAGCACTGATGCTTTTAACAGATTAACAAAGTGGGAAGGGACTTGTAGGTCATCTAGTCCAACCCACTCCTTTGCCCAAGCAGGAGACCTTACACTATTTCTGACAGATGGCAGTCCAGTCTCTTCTTGAAAGCCTCCAGTGATGAAGCTCCCACAACTTCCAAGGGCAAGTTCTGTTCTATGGGTTGATTGTTCTCGCTGTCAGAAAAATTATCCTTGTTTCTAGATTGACTCTCTCCCTGTTCAGTTTCCATCTATTATTCCTTGTCTGGCCTTCGGGTGCTTTGGAGAATAGCTTGACCCCTTTCTCTCTGTGGCAATCCCTCAAATACAGGAACTCTGCTATCCTGTCTCCCCTGGTCCTTCTCTTCACTAGACTAGCCAAGCCCAGTTCCTGAAACTCTTCATTGTATGTTTGTCTCATTTCTGATTCTCGCCCAGTGAACATGTTCTAACATTCAGACTAATATCAACACGCATATTATTATGAATCATTTAAAAACAAGAGGGCTCTGTATGAGTCATGTATTCAGCAGGTCAGAGCAGGTGATCTAGCACTGCACTGTGCAGAGCTGATTGGATGTGCTTTGCAAACTTAGTGTATGATTCCACTGATACTGCTGTTCAAATGTACTTAAACACAAACTTATTGAAAAAGCAAAACCTATTTTATTGCAACACTGGAAATTCCTTTCATTCCCAGCCAGAACGAATCTTAAAGAGTTCCCCAAGATAAACACACACCTTTCAGTGCTGTACAATGTTGCCAAAAACAGAAGCATCCAATTATAACAGAAACCAACCGAAATACCAGAAAAAAACCAACCAGAGTTTCAAGGAAGGTTCGGAATCTGCCAAACTACTTTGCTTCCTGCAAAGGTTTTGTCATCTTGGCCTGATTTTTATCCCTGATGGAAGGGGCAATCACTTCCCAGCCTTACTCCCAAGTCACCCCTTTTATTTCATCTGCCTCTCGCCTTCTAGCAGCTCTGCGCACAAGCACACTGGGAACAGGCTCCCTTGTTCCTCTGCCTTGCTGCTTCCAAACTCCAGAGGCTCTGGAGTCAGCACACAACTCACAGATGGTCCTGGCCCCATCTCTGTATCGGATGCAGGACCCTCATCTGGGTCCTCTCCAGACTCCCGGACTGGTCCCTGTTCTTCCCCACTGTCCAATTCCGCTGCCGTCTGCACAGGCTGCCTGCAAACCACAACAGCTGCCATCTCAGAAAATCTGTGAACTCAGTTATTGAGTTAAAGATATAAATGGTTTAAATGCAACAACATTTAGGATCTACGTGCCCCATCCAACATTTCCCAAAAGGGCTCATTGTTATCTGCAAAGCCGCTCCAGAGGTTAGGATAACATCTGGATCGGCGACAGGTTCCAAATTTCCTGTGACTTTCACAACAAGGTGGGGGCTGAGCTGTGCTCTTTCTTGTTTATCTCTCCTGTGTCCATTTGATCCAAATAATAATAACAACAACAACAATAATGATGAATAATGAATAATAATAATGATGATGAAGAATAATGAATAATAATATTACTAGTACTAGTACTACAGCTACTACTACTACTGCTACTGCAAATAATAATAATAGTAATAATAGTAGTAGTAATAATAATGGTAATAATAATGGTAATAATAATGGTAATAATAATGGTAATAATAATAATAATAATAATAATAATAATAATAATAATAATAATAATAATAATAATAATAATAATATAGCCTTTGTGTTTAATCTCAAATCTTAAAAAATCCATGGAAAGAGGAGTAATTCAGATGCACATCTTTATGAACTTGTGCTCCCTCTTGTGGTTGGAAGGAAAAACTGCAACAGGTGATTTTTTTCTCTCCTGTAATTTGCTGCTTTTCTTAATTCTCCATATTGGATTGAATGCCCTCTTGTGCTGAAATCACTGGGATGCAATACCATCGTATGTCCCATAGAATAATAAGGTATGAATGTGGTCAACATTCCTGTCTGTCAATGAGAAAAGGCCACATTGATGGAATCCACATATCCATTGCCAAATGTCCAAATTTTGAGCCAATGTCCACAGACCGGCCGCAGCCATTATAAATATGAAAAATGGTGATGTCACTTTTGTCAGGGTCATCGTAACTTCAGTTGCTAAATGAATGTTTGTAAGTCATAGACTACCTGTACATTGTGATATTGTAGGTTCTTGGGAAGAACTCAACACCTATGAAGGGCAAGTCAACTAAAGAACTGACAGCTGTAGTTTCACTGTGTTGTGTGTAATAATTATAGTAGCAATAGCAATGGCACTTAGACTTATAGACTGCTTCACGGTGCTTTACAGCCCTCCCTAAGCAGTTTTACAGAGCTAGCCTATTGTCCCCCAACAATAGGGGTCCTCATTTTAATGACCTTGGAAGGATGGAAGGAAGAGTCAACCTTTAGGAGGAAGGAAAAAAGGAAGGAAGGAAGGAAGATAGCAATAGCACTTAGACTTATATACCTCTTCACTGTGCTTTACAGCCCTCTCTAAGTGGTTTTACAGAGCCAGATTCTTGCCCCCAACAATCTGGGTCTTCATTTTACCCACTTCGGAAGGATGGAAGGATAAATCAACCTTGAGCCGGTCAGGATCATACTGCTGACAGTGGGCAGAATCAGCCTGCAATGCTGCATTCTAACTACTGTGCCACCAGGGCTCTTGAGAGAAAAAGAGATGATGAAACAAAGAGAAAGAAAGAAAGAAAGAAAGAAAGAAAGAAAGAAAGAAAGAAAGAAAGAAAGAAAGAAAGAAAGAAAGAAGGAGAGAGAGAAAGCAATGGACTTATATATGGAAGGATAGAAGAAAGAAGAAGCATTTTATGGAAAGAAAGGAAGGAAGGAAGGAAGGAAAGAAAGAAAGAAAGAAATGGACTTATATACCACTTCACAGTGCTTTACAGCCCTTTCTAAGTGGTTTACAGAATCAGCCTCTTACCCCCAACAATCTGGGTCCTCATTTTACCCACCTCAGAAGGATGGAAGGCTGAGTCCACCTTGAGCCTGGTGGGATTTGAACTACCAAGTTGCAGGCAACCGGCAGTCAGTGGAAGTAGCCTGCAGTACTGTCTTCCAACCACTGTGCCACTACGGCTCTAGTAACCAACTGACAAAGATAATTATATCGGCATTCACAAAATCACCACTGGTCAATGATCAGAATTGAAAATTTCATTTTTGTAGTTGTAGTCCTTCCTCAAGAGTTGAGCAAAGGCTGAATTGGATCAGCCCCAAACCTTAGGAGAAATTTTCTGACAGTGAGAGCAGTCAACCCATGGAACAGAAGTTGCCTTCAGAAGTTGTGGGAGCTTCATCACTGGAGGCTTTAGAGAAGAGACTGGACTGCCATCTATCAGAAGTGGTGTAGGGTCTCCTGCTTGGGTGGGGGGTTGGACTAAATGACCTACAAGGCCTCTTCCAACTCTGTTAATCCGTTAATCTTTTTGAATGATGGTCTAATAACGTAGAAGGGAATAAATAATATCCCTGTGATTATTGAACATCAATCAATAATGCTTGCTTTCTCCTTAGATTGTCTATTAAGCCAAAGCTGAAATTCCAGTTCAACTCTGTTGGCTTTAGGTCAACGGTCTTTATGCTTCATCAATTGTGTTGTCAATATTGACTTTGGCAATTGCATTACCCAAGTGGTTTATTTTGGTAAATCAGGCATGCTTTCTCACCATTTAATGCAGCACCAAGATCAATTTAATGGATCAAGTCTTTTGAGCTGGAATTTCAATGAGGAGAAAAGAGCAAACAGTCATTGGAGATTGGAAATTAAACATTACGTGCAGGCCAATTTCAAAGGAATTGGACACACACAAACACGCACACACACACACACCGACACATTAACTTCTCAGAAGAGATAAGAAATACACGGTAAACAGAACCAAGCAAAATAAGTAGGTTGTGAGTTTTGAACTGGAAATTTGCAGCTTTTAAGCTAAAAAAGTACTGTATTTGCCGGCGTATAAGACGACCCAGCGTATAAGACGCCTCCCTCCCCCAGGTAACTAATCATCCAATATTTACACAGTGTGCATGTTATTCTGTGTTGGTCAGCCAAACGATCCCAGCTGGGTCACCGGAAACGCCCTCCAGAAATCCCCGGGGCTGCAGCGGCAGGGCGGAGTGCCAGGGGCTGTGGGAGGAGTAGGAAGGTGGGCAGCCTTCACATGGCCCTGCCTGGGGTGACAGGAGCGACCCACGCTCTCGCTCCCCCCAGTTGCTGCAGCCTCGGGCGGAGAGAGGCGAGCGGGATTCGAACCTGATTCAGAGACGCGGGGAGGCTCTTGGCGGAAGCGATGTGGGGGATCCAGGAAGTCAGAGGCACCTTTGCTGTATCCCACAAGCATCTGATAGCCGGCAGTGGATATACCGGCGTATAAGACGACCCCCCCCCCCCGGCTTGGAGGCATATTTTTCAGGGCAAAAAAGTCGTCTTATACGCCGGCAAATATGGTATATGGTTGTGACATAAATTAGGGAATCTGCAATGAAGCTTGGATCTATACAGAATTGGACTGTTGTGTAATATCTCCTGGCAATTTTACATCGGTGATTCCTGGTAAACAATTTATTTCTTTTGCAGAATACACCTGATACACACACTATGAATATTTGAAAACAAGCTTTCCCCCCTGCTGAACTTAGAGTAACAAGGCCAGTGGATTGTTCCCTCTGCTTTGCATTCATAATATTGTTTAGGTTTGGGTTTTTTTTAGTTCTTAACTCCGTCTGAATACAAATAAACCATAAAATACGCTGAGGCCATTTGAAGGTTCCTGTCAACAGTGGTTGAAGAATCAGCTAAATAGCAGCATCCAGCAATCCCAAAGGTGCTTTTTCAAGAGGCAATTAGACTTTCTGGTTTTTCTTTGAAGATGTTTCACTTCTCATCCAAGAAGCTTTTTCAGCTCTGACTGGAGGAATTTATATTCCTTGCAGAGAGCTGGTCATTTGTAGCCATTCCGCATACATCCTTCCATTCCCTACCATCCAGTCAGAGCTGAAGAAGCTTCTTGAATGAGAAGCGAAACGTCTTCAAAAGAAAAAAAACAAGAAAGTCCAGTGGCTTCTTGAAAAAAAGCACCTTTGGGACAACCATACCTGGAGGACTGAGAATCTCCATAGACAATCAACACCCAGTTAAGCTTAAAGAGAAGAAGCTAAGCCAGTCTAAAATGCTCTGCAGCTGAAGGGGACACCACCATGAAACCCCAGGGCTGCAGACTTCGCTGATATATTGGAAAAGAAAAATAGGAAAATAAATTAGAAATAGATAATGGCTAAAGAGATAATAAATAGAGAATAGATAATCAAAGGAGGGGAAAAAAAAATACTCCGACAATCAGCTAAGAGGAGAAAGAAGAGAAAAACACAACCCACCAACCCCTGCACTTTTATTTTCTTTCTGTCAAGGCTGTGGCAGTTACCCTCATTTAAATCATGAATCTGTAGCCAAACTTCCAAAACTTAAAGAAGATTTATTAGGAGTAAACATGCCGGCACTGCCTGGATATAGCTGACTCTGAGACACATCATTCATTGTCACCCTTGACCCTGGTTTTTCCCCACCCCCTGGGTGTATCGTAATTCATATTTTCCAATGGGACACATCCATACTCCAGAGTCATCAATCACGCTCTCCAGTTACAATTTTGCATGTTGGAAACTTTGGTCACCTAGTTACTATCTTTGAAAACATTTATGGAAAGCGCTTTCGGTTTGAAAGCTACCACATTGCTCCCCCCTCCCTTTCTGTTGGCAACTCCAAAAAGACCAGAGAAATATTATATGAGTTGACACATTATCCCCTCAGCTGATTGGCACTGCAGGCTGTGCACGAGTGTTAGGTGCACATGCACACACGTACGATCACCGAACCAGTAGCGGAACAGGTAGGACCCCACTGCTGGATGAGATGGTTAGAAAGGGTCATCGACGCAATGAACAGGAATTTAGGCAAACTCGTGCTGGTGTGCTGTAGTTGGACACGACTTAGCTACTGGACAACAAATGGCAAAACCCAACGGATAGGTCTATAAAATTATTAGCGCTCAGGTAGGATGGACAGATTTTTTTTCCCCATCTTTATATGTGTGCAATGGCAGGGAGAGTTCCGAAGGAGAAATTTGGTGGACACAGAAACATCAGGAAGCAAACAAGTTGGGTTGATGTTAGCCAAAGTTGGACAGTTGAGTGGAAGGAGGGATTTGTGTCTGTAATAGACTTACCATATGTTGTACATGCGTTGATATGTTCCTGGATGTCCCTGAAAATATGTTCACTAACAATGCTGGGTTGGTAGGATCTATAGGAGCTTTTTTTCTCCTCTCCTGGAGCTCACACTCTCTAAACATTTCTGAGGCTTTAGTTCTAGGTGCCTTTTCACAATTATTTATTTTTATTTATTTATTTTGATTCGTCAATCGCTTACAAGATAATAGATATAAGTATATACATAGTTATGAATACATGAAATGGGTACATATAAGAAAAATAAAAGAAACAATAGGACAGGGACGGTAGGAACGTTGGTGCACTTATGCACGCCCCCTACAGGCCTCTTAGGAAAGGGGTGAGGTCAATAGTAGACAGTCTAAGGTTAAAGTTTTTGGGGTTTGGGGAAGAAACCATAGAGTCAGTAGAGTATTCCAGACATTGACTACTCTGTTGCTAAAGTCTTATTTCCTGCAATCAAGTTTGGTGTGGTTAACCTTGAGTTTGTATCTATTGTTTGCTCTTGTGTTGTTATGGTTGAAGCTGAAGTATTCATTGACAGGTAGGACATTGCAATGTATGATTTTATATGCCATACTTAGATCAGACCTAAGACAGCGTAATTCAAGGTTTTCTAGGTCTAGAATTTCAAGTCTGGTGGCATAAGGTATTCTACAACGAGTAGAGGAGTGGAGAATTCTTCTTGTGAAATATTTCTGAACTTTC
>CM066331.1:111993426-112123426 GCA_033807585.1 Hydrophis major
TGTATATGTATATGTATATGTTTATGTATATGTCTATGTCTGTCTATGTCTATGTCTATGTCTATGTCTATGTCTATGTCTATGTCTATGTATGTTTATGTCTATGTCTATGTCTATGTCTATGTCTATGTCTATGTCTTTGTATATGTATATGTATATGTATATGTATATGTATATGTATATGTATATGTATGTTTATGTCTATGTCTGTCTATGTCTATGTCTATGTCTATGTTTATGTATATGTATATGTATATGTATATGTTTATGTATATGTATATGTATATGTATATGTATATGTTTATGTATATGTATATGTCTATGTCTATGTCTATGTCTATGTCTATGTCTATGTCTATGTATGTTTATGTCTATGTCTATGTCTATGTCTATGTCTATGTCTATGTCTATGTCTTTGTATATGTATATGTATATGTATATGTTTATGTATATGTATATGTATATGTATATGTATGTTTATGTCTATGTCTATGTCTATGTCTATGTCTATGTCTATATCTATGTATATGTATATGTATATGTATATGTATATGTATATGTATATGTATATGTATATGTTTATGTATATGTCTATGTCTATGTCTGTCTATGTCTATGTCTATGTCTATGTATGTCTATGTCTTTGTCTATGTCTATGTCTATGTCTATGTCTATGTCTATGTATATGTTTATGTTTATGTATATGTATATGTATATGTATATGTATATGTATATGTTTATGTATATGTATATGTATATGTATATGTATATGTTTATGTATATGTATATGTATATGTATATGTATATGTATATGTGATATGTCTGTCTATGTCTATGTCTATGTCTATGTCTATGTCTATGTCTATGTCTATATGTATACGTATAGGTATATGTATACGTATATGTATATGTATATGTATACGTATATGTATACGTATATGTATACGTATATGTATACGTTTATGTATATGTATATGTATGTGTTTATGTATATGTATACGTTTATGTATATGTTTATGTATATGTATATGTATACGTATATGTATACGTATATGTATACGTATACGTATACCTATATGTATAGGTATATGTATATGTATAGGTATATGTATATGTATACGTATATGTATACGTTTATGTATATGTATATGTATATGTATACGTATATGTATACGTATATGTATACATATATGTATATGTATACGTTTATGTATGTTTATGTATATGTATACGTATATGTATACGTATATGTATACGTATACGTATACGTATACGTATACGTATACTTATACGTATACGTATACGTATACGTTTATGTATATGTATATGTATATGTATATGTATATGTATATGTATATGCATATGCATATGCTTATGTATATGTCTATGTCTATGTCTATGTCTATGTCTATGTCTATGTATTTGTATATGTATATGTATATGTATATGTATATGTATATGTATATGTTTATGTTTATGTATATGTATATGTATATGTCTATGTCTATGTCTTTGTATATGTATATGTATATGTTTATGTTTATGTATATGTATATGTATATGTTTATGTTTATGTATATGTATATGTATATGTCTATGTCTTTGTATATGTATATGTTTATGTATATGTATATGTATATGTATATGTATATGTATATGTATATGTCTATGTCTATGTCTATGTCTATGTCTATGTCTATGTCTATGTATATGTTTATGTTTATGTATATGTCTATGTCTATGTCTATGTCTATGTATTTGTATATGTATATGTATATGTTTATGTTTATGTTTATGTATATGTATATGTATATGTCTGTCTATGTATTTGTATATGTATATGTATATGTTTATGTTTATGTATATGTATATGTATATGCATATGCATATGTTTATGTATATGTATATGTATATGTATATGTATATGTCTTTGTATATGTATATGCATATGTTTATGTATATGTTTATGTATATGTTTATGTATATGTTTATTTATATGTATATGTATATGTATATGTTTATGTATATGTATATGTATATGTATATGTTTATGTTTATGTATATGTTTATGTATATGTATATGTATATGTATATGTCTGTGTCTGTGTCTATGTCTATGTCTATGTCTATGTCTATGTCTATGTCTATGTCTATGTCTATGTCTATGTCTATGTCTATGTCTATGTCTATGTATATGTATATGTATATGTATATGTATATGTATATGTATATGTATATAGCCAATATGTAAGACAGAGCATTTATTTGTTGAGATTTGAAGTTGCCATTTGTTTGACCATTCTGATACATAGTCGAGGTCTTTTTAAGGGTAGCAGTATTGTCTGTGGTATTGAACAGCTTTACAACATCAGCAAAGAGAACTACTTCATCCTTCTAAAAACAGGATGTTTTCCGGTTTGTTCTTATGCCCTTCCTTTTCCATTGACCCTTAGATGAACATGTGCCATTCGGCTTCCTGCCTGGAAATTTGAACTGCAATAAAACTTTCCATGAAGCCGTTTTAGGATGTTTCCTTGCAGCTTTCTCCCAAAGTGTTGAGCTACCTCTTGGCTGCTGGCATCCCCAGACGGAGTAAGCGACAATGCTTGTGGCATCATGTCTGCATAAAAAGGGCATGAACTGCATGCATGCATTTTAAAAAGATGGAAAGAGGTCATTCCTGTCATTGAGGGGATGATGACCTTGCTAAAAGGAAACATTAAATGGGCAAAGCAAAAAGTTGTGGTTGCAACTGCATTTTGTTTTTCTGGGGCGGGGGGAATAGAAATTGTCATCCTTACACTATATCTCATCCCCCAAGTCCCCATAGGCCCTCTTATAGTTGCAAACAGTGAGCAGACTATCCTTATGTCCAGCCTGATGAATTAAAAACAAACAAATAAATAGAAGAACAAGGGCTTAGTTGAAACAAGATTTTATTTTGTCTCTAAAAAAAAAAATTATCTCCACCCTTTCTAGGGAAATCAAGTGCTGATACTAGTGAGCCGAAAGACATGAATCAGGGATTCCAACCACGAGGGTGTGAATGGCTCTCAAACCACACTTTGGAAGGCTCAAAGAGGGGCAAAGAAGGAAGCCACAAAGAAGCCACAAAGGGAGACGCCTAGAATTGCCCTAAAACGTACAATCAAGAGTTTTGCCACCCAGCTAGGATAGGGTGAGAATTAGATAAGTGAGCGTTTGTCGTGCTGCATGAAGTTTTTGCTTAGGAATAGGAGAGATTTCCCTGCTGTTGCATCCTTTAATAGGCCTGCATTTATTCCTGGTCTTCTTACTTTTCATAATTGTAGTAGAAGTTCTGGAGAAGGTTAGTTTCCTTCAATCTGAGGAGGAGGAGGAGGAGGAGGAGGAGGAGGAGGAGGAGGAGGAGGAGGAGGAGGAGGAGGAGGAGGAGGAGAAGAAGGAGAAGAAGAAGAAGAAGAAGAAGAAGAAGAAGAAGAAGAAGAAGAAGAAGAAGAAGAAGAAGAAGAAGAAGAAGAAGAAGAAGAAGAAGAAAGCAAAAAAAAAAGGTTAATTTATCTTTCCCCAAACCGACCCACTCCACTCAGGTGTGGATATCAAAATATGGCTGAGCAGTAGAATCTCGAGTATAAACTCCAATGAGTTTTTTGGGGATTTGGTTGTTATTAGGTTTATGAACTGGATTGATTTGTTTATTGCAATTGTTTCTCTTTACCATGGATATATTGTATAACCTTGCTGCAGGGTACAGCGAATCTTAATTATTTGGTGCAATATAAAAATATAATTAAGACTGCTATTAGTTATGGCAATGATAACAATAAGAACAATAGGCAAATTATGTCATTTGCATTATTTGCAGGTGCCTAGCATATTTCCATATTTACGCAAGACTAAATTACTTTGAATGCTACCATTTAAATAGAAATAGCGATAGAATTGTAAAAAGCATGACATTATTAAAATGACAGCATAAGTTGAGATTTTTAAACACATGTAAATAAGTCATGCTTTGATGAAGCTTTTTGTCTGAAACAAAAGTGATTCTGCGCTATTAACATACTTAATGCAAAGGAATTCAGCTAAGCAGATCTGAAGAAATGACTTGCCTTTATTAGTAATGTTAAGTTAAATCAGTATCATTAATTAATGATTCAATTAATAACACTGAATTGGGGGGTAATTGGACTATATCTGGAAGGTCACAAATAATCAGTGGCTGAAGCAGAAGAATAATTTTCAATCTGTAATTTTCAATCTATAATTTTCAATCTGTAATTTTCAATCTGTAATTTTCAATCTATGTTCAACTCTTGTCACCCCAAATATTAAAATTGTCTAGAAATTGGGGTAGGGAACAAGTGAGGGAGGAGGAAGGAAAAAAACCAGAAAGGAATATTTTGATATAAAAATCAGTAGAACAAAGTTCTCTCATCACTTTATGGAGAAAAGAAAGGGTAATCAACTCAGAAGGGAAGCAGAGTTTTGAGGACCTATTGGATTTTTTTTGACACTCCCTTACATCCTTTCATCCCCACCGAATCAAGGAGTCTGGGGCTAGCCGAGCTGAGATTTACCTCTGTGGCTTCCACCAGGATGCCTTCTTCTCCTATCCCAGCAGGTTGGTCTTCGTGTTGATTGGAATGAAGTTCCTCCTACAGAACACACAAGAACAGACCAAAGTATCACCAGATGCCACAAAAGTCCAGAAGTTAGGGTTCCCATTCTGGCTAGTTTCCAGATGTGTAAATGTGTTAGATTTTGGCAGCAGGAATTCAAACCCAGAAAGCATACATACAGATGTCAGCAGGATTCATTATTTTCTTTATATACATAATAATATGCGTAAAATGTACAATACCAATAGTAGATTCTTCCAATGTAACCCAAGCAAAACAGAAGCAGCAGCTTCAGAGCTCAAAGCAGAAAGCTTTTCAGTTTAGAGCAGAGAGCACAGAGCTAAGCCACACCCAGACTACTTCTAGTTTCACTTTCCAATTCAGCTGCCATCGGCTAGTCTCTTGCCATGCCTATTCATTGCCTGACTGTGCTACTAAGCTGTATTCCAGCTCATGAATATACTCTCACAATGTGTATGGAGATTCTCAATCATCCAAGTCATGGTTGTCCCAAAGGTGCTTTTTCAAGAGGCAACTGGACTTTCTGTTTTTTTTTTTCTTTGAAGATGTTTCACTTCTCATCCTAGAAGTTTCTTCAGCTCTCACTGGATGGTGATTCCTCACCCACCCAGTCAGAGCTGAAGAAGTGTCATGCCCTTGTTGGAGTCTGATTCTGAGGGGGAGATTGAGGAGCTGACAGGGAGTGGGAGTATGGCTCCAGTGGCTGTGGAAGAAACGAGGAAGAGCACAGTCCAGCTGAGCAGGGAGGAATGGAGAAGGGAGCAATGTGGCTTACGGGAGAAGAAAAGGCCCTGATCCCTTTCATTAGTTGCAGCTGGGAGAACAGGATATAAGAAGAGCATTTTAAATAGCTCTTTGCTGGAAGCAAAGGGTGCTTTATTTTGGTTGAAGCTTATCTGGGTTTTGGTATTCTCCCAATTGTGGTTGCTGCGTTATCTTGTGGAAGTCTGCAATTTATCATCCTGGCCTGCTGTATTAATGACTCCAGTGTGGTTTGTGTTGGTTCTTTTATTTCTAATTATTTTTTACTTTTGGTTTGGACTGCATTTACTCTCTGTATAGACTGTTTTTGGAAGAATTTGATATCAAGTTGATGATAATTGGACATTGGGGGCCAAGTTGGAGGCATTAAAGGAAATTTATTCTACTTGTGTGACTGTGTTATTTTTGTGTCACGCCCCAGGTCATCACGAGAAGCTTCTAGGATGAGAAGCAAAACGTCTTCAAAGAAAAAAACCAGAAAGTCCAGTTGCCTCTTGAAAAAACACCTTCCAGATGTGTATGGACTACAGTTCCCAGATTGCTCAGCAAGGGTTGAGTGCATACATCTGGAACCAAATGCTGGACTGAGAGGACCCATGAAGACCAGGCACATAGTCTTTAAAGATTGAAAGGCTTACTCAAGTTGAATACTATTTGCTATATCACACAGTGGCCTCTTCTGTTTTTCTCTGGTGCAGACATACAATCAATGCAAATATAATCTTCCATCCCCTCCTTGCTGAACTTCAAACTTGGTTTTTGGCCGTTCCTCTGGATACAAACTGGTCTCTTGATTCCTTCTGGGTTGGTTTTTTTAAAATTTTCTTTCCCATATGACTACATGAATTTAATTGTTTAAATTTAGGGGTGTAAACTAGGAAAGCAATTGATGTAGCTCTTTCCCTTACAATTCCCAGTCCTGCCTCCTCGCCAACGATTTATCCATGAATGAAGGCAAGCAAATGTTTAGATACAAACAATTGTCTGTCTGCTTCCTTGGCCAGGAAACTTCAAGCTCATCTCTAATTAAGAATCACATCCTCTGTTTGTTTCTCTTGGATCTGCATCCCTCGTCATGACTTCATGCCTCTGACTCATTTTCTATTTTTAACCAGGCAGGAAAGGAGCATCTGGAGATCTTGTTTCTCCTCTTTTCTTTCTGAACTGGAGCACAATTACAGGAAGAAGATGTGTTGGGCTGTGTGTTCCTTCTCTCCCCAAGCAATATAAATTTGACAACTTTGATTTATTGAAAGGCACAAAACCTGGATGCTGCCACTCTCAAAATCAAGAACTCTGACCCAAAGCCAACCAGCCTAATGTGTTAGAACTGTCTCATTTTTCAGAATACTCCCTATTCAACCCAAAGATAATTTCACTGGTCTAAAAGCCAGGGGAAAAAAATCTAATTAAGAGGTAGGAAGGATGCTGTGACAAAAGGTTAAAAACCCCATTCAACTGGATGGTTTTCCCCAGCAAATATCAGCACCTCCTACACTGGATTTGTCTCACACACAAAATGTTAGGAACATGATAGGGCAGGAGTCTTCCAACTTGATAGCTTTAAGACTTGTGGACTTCAGCTTCCAGAATTCCTCCTCTAGTCATGTTCACTCAGGAATTCCGGAGTTGAAGTCCACAAGCAGGGGTGGGATTCAATTTTTTTAAACAACTGGGCATGGCTAGGTAGGTGTGGCAATGTGACTGGGTGGACGTGGCTTCTTTTTTGCAGCACCTCCTTCCCACCCTGGTGCCCCTTTTTGCCTTCTGGGCCTCAGGGACACCTCCTGGGGGAAGCAGTAAGACAGAGAATGGGATCCTGGCACAGCTGATCATTGGAAGAGCTGATTGTCAGGAGAGGAAAATAGCTTAAGGAGTGACTGGGCGGGGGAGACCACAGTCAGTGATGTCATACATGTGTGATAAGGACTGACTGGGAGGGGAGGAACGGGCCCAGCTGGGGCACGATTTGCTGGTTCTCTGAATTGTGCAGACACATAACAACCGGTTCTATAGAACCAGTCCAAACCGGTAGAATTCCACCCTGTCCACAAGTCTTAAACTTGCCAAGTTTGAAGACCCTTGTGATAAGGTCTCATTGGTGGAAATATCATACCTACCTTGCTGACCAGACCACTGGTGGTTACAACAGTCTCGGCTCCTTCCACTGTTTGCTTTGCCACTGTGTTGACGCTGGCCACCACACTGTCTCCCACAAGATTGGCCTGTTCTTTGGTCTTCTCAGCAACTGTAGTCAAAGCAGAAAGAAGCTGAGAGGATGATTCATTATAAAGTGGAAGTCCCACTTCTTTAGATGTCATTGGAAGCTACTAAGATTATCGGGGATCTTTTTCATGGAGGTCACTTTTGAAAGGAACAGTGTCTTCCCTGGATTTTTGGAACCCAAGTCTGGGAGTCTTAAAACTAGCATTATTTTTGGTGATCTCCACAAGCCCAAAAGTGTGTGTGTGAAGATTGTTCAGCCCTCATTGTGTACTTGCTGGAATTTTGAAGGGGTTTTATGCCCACCCCAAAGACATGTCCAGTCTGCACCCATTTTCAAAATATAGAATGGCAAAGCCCTAAAAATGAAGTACAGAAGAAGATGCACAAGTGGATTGGGGAACAACATCTGGTCTTTCCCCCAGAAAAAGTTCTTGCGTTGACCTGCTAGAGCAGAGGTCTCCAAACTTGGCAACTTTAAGATTGGCTGGAGGAATTCTGGGAGTTGAAGTCCACAAGTCTTAAAGTTGCCAAGTTTGGAGACCTCTGAGCTAGAGAGATTCTAATGGATCATTTCCTCTCTCTGCCTTAGGATAAGCCAAGATGCTTTCCTTTTTCTGATGCCCAAATAGATGTTTCAAGATCTCCTTGTTCTCTCCATCAATCATTTCCTTCTAGGACTATATGCTGGGAATTATTCCACAAACATGTGGCAAACTGTTTTGTGGTTTTGCACAAAGTGAAAGTGTAACTTTTGTCCACAAGCATAAATATGGGCCTTGGAAAAGAAACTGAAATGGTTTCTTTTCTAAGGATTTTTAGCCAGAAAATGGCAGGTAAATGTTAGCTCATGTTTAAGATTCAGCCACAAAATAATTGGCTTCCATCTGGTTTCTCTTGATGTGCAAATCCATTGGGGCTATAACTTGTTTTCTCTGTCAACTAAAAATAAATCACATTGTAGCATAATTTTTGTTTGCTTTTGCTTTTATTGATTGACTGCAGCAAAGAAAGACAAAAAAAAACTCGTGCAGAAAGAAAGAAAGAAAGAAAGAAAGAAAGAAAGAAAGAAAGAAAGAAAGAAAGAAAGAAAGAAAGAAAAGAAGGAGGAGGAGGAGAAGAATAAAAAGAAGAAAGAAAGAAAATAAGTTTATTGACTGAATGAAGCAAAGAAAGACAAGGAAAAACTTGTAAAGAAAGAAAGAAGAAAGAAAAAGAAAAGGAGGAGGAGGAGGAAGAGGAGGAGGATGAAGAAGAAGAAAAAGAAGAAGAAAAGGAAGAGGAGGAGGAGGAGGAGGAGGAAGAAGAAGAAGAAGAAGAAGAAGAAGAAGAAGAAGAAGAAGAAGAAGAAGAAGAAGAAGAAGAAGAAGAAGAAGAAGAAGAAGAAGAAGACAGAAATAAAATTTTATATGGGATACATTTTGCAAATATACAAGTTGTATAATAAACATTTCATGGAACAATGGCCACATTTCATTTCAACCATCCTTTGATAATCTATACTGATAACTGATTCCTCCAAAGCAAACAAAAATTATACTAATGCCATGCACTGGCAGACCTGGTGATACCTTATCTCCCTCTTTCCAATATTGAAGAAAAAGCCACACTGTATGAACATTCATCATATTAGTAAATGGATCATTTTTAGAAAATAAGTGAAGTCCCTTGCATTTATGCCATAGTACGGGTATAGGAGACAGAAGAGGACACCATTAATTCAAACCAGAAAACCTAAAAGCAACTCCATTGGGCCAACTTTTGTGTAGCTCTTACCGGAAGTCACACTTTGAACTACTCCTTCTTTGGTTTTTGTGCCTGCAAAGAGAGGGGAGAGAGAGAGAGAGAGAAGGAGGAGAGGGAGGGAAGGAAGGAAGGAGGGAGGAACAGAGAGGGAGAGGGGCAGAGAGAGGAGAAAGAAGAGAGGGAGAGGGAGGGAAGGAGAGGAGAGAGGAGAAAGGAGAGAGAGACAGAGAATAATTGATCAGTTTTGCTTTTAAAAACCATCCATTAAGATTTGCAGTGCTAGGGCAGCTTAGCAGAGAGTGAATCACCGGATAAAAAGGTCTTCAGTTTCCTTCTTTCAAGATGAATGTAGCACTTCAGACAAGTGGCCAGTTGAATATCCATTCAAATACAAAGCCCACCAACAAAACAAGAGTTCAGTTGCAGCTCTTTTTCATAATCCTTGCTGGGGAAGGGAGAAAAAGCTAGTAGGTAAATGGCCAAGATGGCACATCAGTGCTCAACTTGGGTTGGTGGACACCGTTTTTCTACTCAAAGGGTTATTAGTTCCCCAAATTTGATTTAAAGTCAAGAACAGTTACAGGAACTGGGCTTGGCTAGTCTAGTGAAGAGAAGGACCAGGGGAGAGGAGAGCAGTCTTCCAATATTTGAGGGGCTGCTACAGAGAGGAGGAAGGGGTCAAGCTATTTTCTATTTTCTATTTTCCAAGGCACCCAAAGGCCAGACAAGGAACAATGGATGGAAACTGAACAAGGAGAGATTGAACCTGGAAATAAGGAGAAACTTTCTGACAGGGAGAACAATCAACCCATGGAACAGAAGTTGCCTTCGGAAGTTGTGGGAGCGCCATCACTTGAGACTTTCAAGAAGAGATTGGACTGCCCTCTGTCAGAAACGGTGTAGGATCTCCTGCTTGGGCAAAGGAGTGGGTTGGACTAGATGATCTATAAGGTCCCTTCCAACTCTGATTATCTGTTATCTGTTAAATTTTAAGATGGGAAGAGCAAGGATCTTGGGCCACTATTAGCCTCTGGCCAGCAGACAGGAACAAGCAAACACATGGATAGATAGAATTCTTTATTGGCCAAGTGTGATTGGACACACAAGGAATTTATCTTGGTGCAAATGCTCTAAGTGGACATAAAAGAAAAGATACATTCGCCATCTTCCTCTACCTTGGCTATTATTTTCCTAATTCATCCCTGTAAAGCCATCTTATGCCCAATCAGCCTGTCCTCGTTCTCCTTCTTGTGCATATGTGCGAAATATTCACGGCCATCCTACGGGATGGTCTGAAGCTTGTAGAGCTTCTAGTGGCACCCATGCTTCTGCTACAAGCATTTCTGCATCGGTTCACAGGATTTCGAAGACAGCACACTTTCTATTTCATGGTGTGTGTTTTTTTTAAATGGATGTTTAGGGAAAGACGCCACCAGGGTGACGAAGGAAAAGAAAGGAGAGCATCCAAAGAAGTGCTCTTGAAAACCTGAGCTGCACTGCAGTCAAATTCCTTCCGGTCATTCAAATCAAAAAAGGGGAATTAGGGCTTAGTTTAGATCAGGGGGGTGGGGGCTGCATACAACCATCCTTGACTTAGGTTTTTGGCTCAAACATCATCATCCAGATAATCTTTAAAAGCAAGCAGAAAAGGGGCAGCTAATTCCCCTGGGCTGACTTGGCATGGCATTTGTACAAAATCTCTCTCTCTCTCTCTTTTTTTTTTATTCTGCAGATTCTTAGGCCTGAGAAGGTGGCCAGAAGTTCTGAGTTCCTTAATTCTAAATTCCTGTCTCTTGAATCTCTCTCTGGTTAGCGATTCTTTTAGTTCTAATAGAAGCAGACAATACGTGAGTCCTTGGCAAGCAACATCTGTTTGATCCTTGCCACAGTCCTCTCTCGTTGCAATGACTCGACATTATTGGAGCTTGTTTATAGTCAACAGGAGTCACGGGGTGGAGAAGGGGGAGGCTGGGAGAACACAGGGGAAGAAAATCTCATAAAGGCAAGGAGATCTTCCCTGCTAATGAACTGCAAAACACAGTGCTAAATTTGAGCAGTTGGTGCCAGGGACTCTTGCCTGCTAGATTCCCAGTCTGGAAAAAGGACTCACAACAACAAATGTCAGTCAGGCTGCAAACATTATTTGCCTTTATTGATCTTTTGCTAAGAGTTTCTATACAAATTTATTGGGCTCTGAAAGTTTATTCCATAGTAACAGCAAAGGGTTTTTTTAAAAAAACAAAATGGATTTGTGTGCTGTCAGCAAGTACTGCAATATGGTTAGATAGAACTGTTTAATTACATTTATGCATTGTCATGTATTTATTATGTAAATATATATCTATATCTATCTATCAATTTATATCCATATCCATCTATATCTATATATCTGGTATTCAGCTTTGTTTGGGTATTTTCCCATGTCATTATAGTTGTGCTTTTCAAGTTGTAGCAACGTTTTGACAGAATCTCATCTGCCATCATCAGGCTTCTGTATTGTGTTCGTCTGTGAGTCAACTTTAAAAGCACAACTTTAAAAGCACAACTATAATGACGTGGGAAAATACCCAAAC
Organism: Hydrophis major; assembly: GCA_033807585.1. Lineage (NCBI taxonomy): Eukaryota > Metazoa > Chordata > Lepidosauria > Squamata > Elapidae > Hydrophis > Hydrophis major. The sequence goes on from CM066331.1 coordinate 112,005,353, forward strand.
AAAGCTGAATATCATACATATAAATACTCGCGAAAACTTAAGAAAACATCTATATCTATATCTCTATATCTCTATCTATCTCTATATCTATCTATCTATTATCTATCTATCTATCTATCTATCTATCTATCTATCTATTTATCTATCATCTATCTATATATATATTTATCCATCTATCTATCATCTATCTATCTATCTATCTATCTATCTATCATCTATCTATCTATCTATCTATCATCTATCTATCATCTATCATCTATCTATCATCTATCATCTATCATCTATCATCCATCATCCATCATCCATTATCTATCTATCTATCTATCTATCTATCTATCTATCTATCTATCATTATCTATCATCTATCTATCCTCTATCATCCATCTATCTATCTATCTATCTATCTATCTATCTATCTATCTATCTATCTATCTATCATCTATCTATCCTCTATCATCCATCTATCTATCTATCTATCTATCTATCTATCTATCTATCTATCTATCCTCTATCATCTATCTATCTCTATCTATCTATCTATCTATCTATCTATCTATCTATCTATCTATCTATCTATCTATCTATCTATCATCTATCTATCCTCTATCATCCATCTATCTATCTATCTATCTATCTATCTATCTATCTATCTATCTATCTATCTATCTATCTATCGATCATCTATCTATCATCTATCATCCATCATCCATCATCCATCATCCATCATCCATCATCTATCTATCTATCTATCTATCTATCTATCTATCTATCTATCTATCTATCATCTATCTATCATCTATCTATCCTCTATCATCTATCTTTCTATCTATCTATCTATCTATCTATCTATCTATCTATCTATCTATCTATCATCTATCTATCATCTGTCATCTGTCATCCGTCATCCGTCATCCATCATCATCTATCTATCTATCTATCTATCTATCTATCTATCTATCTATCTATCTATCTATCTATCATCTATCTATCCTCTATCATCTATCTATCTATCTATCTATCTATCTATCTATCTATCTATCTATCTATCTATCCTCTATCATCTATCTATCTCTATCTATCTATCTATCTATCTATCTATCTATCTATCTATCTATCTATCTATCTATCTATCTATCTATCTATCTATCTATCATCTATCTATCATCTATCTATCCTCTATCATCTATCTTTCTATCTATCTATCTATCTATCTATCTATCTATCTATCTATCTATCTATCATCTATCTATCATCTGTCATCTGTCATCCGTCATCCGTCATCCATCATCATCTATCTATCTATCTATCTATCTATCTATCTATCTATCTATCTATCATCTATCTATCCTCTATCATCTATCTATCTATCTATCTATCTATCTATCTATCTATCCTCTATCATCTATCTATCTCTATCTATCTATCTATCTATCTATCTATCTATCTATCTATCTATCTATCTATCTATCTATCATCTATCTATCCTCTATCATCCATCCATCTATCTATCTATCTATCTATCTATCTATCTATCTATCTATCTATCATCTATCATCTATCCATCATCCATCATCCATCATCCATCATCCATCATCCATCATCCATCATCCATCATCTATCTATCTATCTATCTATCTATCTATCTATCTATCTATCTATCATTATCTATCATCTATCTATCCTCTATCATCTATCTATCTATCTATCTATCTATCTATCTATCTATCTATCATCTATCTATCCTCTATCATCCATCTATCTTTCTATCTATCTATCTATCTATCTATCTATCTATCTATCTATCTATCCTCTATCATCTATCTATCTCTATCTATCTATCTATCTATCTATCTATCTATCTATCTATCTATCTATCTATCTATCGATCATCTATCATCTATCTATCATCCATCATCCATCATCCATCATCCATCATCCATCATCCATCATCCATCATCTATCTATCTATCTATCTATCTATCTATCTATCTATCTATCTATCTATCATCTATCTATCCTCTATCATCTATCTTTCTATCTATCTATCTATCTATCTATCTATCTATCTATCTATCTATCTATCTATCATCTATCTATCATCTGTCATCTGTCATCCGTCATCCGTCATCCGTCATCATCTATCTATCTATCTATCTATCTATCTATCTATCTATCTATCTATCTATCTATCATCTATCTATCATCTGTCATCTGTCATCCGTCATCCGTCATCCGTCATCATCTATCTATCTATCTATCTATCTATCTATCTATCTATCTATCTATCTATCTATCTATCATCTATCTATCATCTATCTATCCTCTATCATCTATCTATCTATCTATCTATCTATCTATCTATCTATCTATCTATCTATCTATCATCTATCTATCCTCTATCATCCATCTATCTATCTATCTATCTATCTATCTATCTATCTATCTATCTATCGATCATCTATCATCTATCTATCATCTATCATCCATCATCCATCATCCATCATCCATCATCCATCATCCATCATCCATCATCCATCATCCATCATCCATCATCTATCTATCTATCTATCTATCTATCTATCTATCTATCTATCTATCTATCTATCATCTATCATCTATCTATCATCTATCTATCCTCTATCATCTATCTTTCTATCTATCTATCTATCTATCTATCTATCTATCTATCTATCTATCATCTATCATCTATCCATCATCCATCATCCATCATCCATCATCCATCATCCATCATCCATCATCCATCATCTATCTATCTATCTATCTATCTATCTATCTATCTATCTATCTATCATTATCTATCATCTATCTATCCTCTATCATCCATCTATCTATCTATCTATCTATCTATCTATCTATCTATCTATCTATCATCTATCTATCCTCTATCATCCATCTATCTTTCTATCTATCTATCTATCTATCTATCTATCTATCTATCTATCTATCTATCCTCTATCATCTATCTATCTCTATCTATCTATCTATCTATCTATCTATCTATCTATCTATCTATCTATCTATCTATCTATCGATCATCTATCATCTATCTATCATCCATCATCCATCATCCATCATCCATCATCCATCATCCATCATCCATCATCTATCTATCTATCTATCTATCTATCTATCTATCTATCTATCTATCTATCATCTATCTATCCTCTATCATCTATCTTTCTATCTATCTATCTATCTATCTATCTATCTATCTATCTATCTATCTATCTATCATCTATCTATCATCTGTCATCTGTCATCCGTCATCCGTCATCCGTCATCATCTATCTATCTATCTATCTATCTATCTATCTATCTATCTATCTATCATCTATCTATCATCTGTCATCTGTCATCCGTCATCCGTCATCCGTCATCATCTATCTATCTATCTATCTATCTATCTATCTATCTATCTATCTATCTATCTATCTATCATCTATCTATCATCTATCTATCCTCTATCATCTATCTATCTATCTATCTATCTATCTATCTATCTATCTATCTATCTATCTATCTATCTATCTATCATCTATCTATCCTCTATCATCCATCTATCTATCTATCTATCTATCTATCTATCTATCTATCTATCTATCGATCATCTATCATCTATCTATCATCTATCATCCATCATCCATCATCCATCATCCATCATCCATCATCCATCATCCATCATCCATCATCCATCATCTATCTATCTATCTATCTATCTATCTATCTATCTATCTATCTATCTATCTATCTATCATCTATCATCTATCTATCATCTATCTATCCTCTATCATCTATCTTTCTATCTATCTATCTATCTATCTATCTATCTATCTATCTATCTATCTATCTATCATCTATCTATCATCTGTCATCTGTCATCCGTCATCCGTCATCCGTCATCCATCATCTATCTATCTATCTATCTATCTATCTATCTATCTATCTATCTATCTATCTATCATCTATCTATCCTCTATCATCTATCTATCTATCTATCTATCTATCTATCTATCTATCTATCTATCTCTATCTATCTATCTATCTATCTATCTATCTATCTATCATCTATCTATCATCTATCTATCATCTGTCATCTGTCATCCGTCATCCGTCATCCATCATCATCTATCTATCTATCTATCTATCTATCTATCTATCTATCTATCTATCTATCTATCTATCATCTATCTATCCTCTATCATCTATCTATCTATCTATCTATCTATCTATCTATCTATCTATCTATCTATCTATCTATCTATCTATCTATCCTCTATCATCTATCTATCTCTATCTATCTATCTATCTATCTATCTATCTATCTATCTATCTATCTATCTATCTATCTATCATCTATCTATCCTCTATCATCCATCTATCTTTCTATCTATCTATCTATCTATCTATCTATCTATCTATCTATCTATCATCTATCTATCATCTATCATCCATCATCCATCATCCATCATCCATCATCCATCATCCATCATCCATCAATCTATCTATCTATCTATCTATCTATCTATCTATCTATCTATCTATCTATCTATCTATCATTATCTATCATCTATCTATCCTCTATCATCCATCTATCTATCTATCTATCTATCTATCTATCTATCTATCTATCTATCTATCTATCTATCCTCTATCATCTATCTATCTCTATCTATCTATCTATCTATCTATCTATCTATCTATCTATCTATCTATCTATCGATCATCTATCATCTATCTATCATCCATCATCCATCATCCATCATCCATCATCCATCATCCATCATCCATCATCTATCTATCTATCTATCTATCTATCTATCTATCTATCTATCTATCTATCTATCTATCTATCTATCATCTATCTATCATCTGTCATCTGTCATCCGTCATCCGTCATCCGTCATCATCTATCTATCTATCTATCTATCTATCTATCTATCTATCTATCTATCTATCTATCTATCTATCTATCTATCTGCCCCTTCTACTCAAACAACTTTGGGTATGTCGCCCAACAAAAGCACAAAAACATGCATGCAAAATTTAGAAAAGTCGAAATATGCCAGCTAGAAATAAGCATCTTTAACCTGGGGGGTGAGGGAAAGACATAAATTGGATTCTACTTCCCTAAAGCCTCAGAAAAGAACCAGGTTTTTTAAAGGCCTTTTGAATGGCCAACAAGGTTGGGGTCATGTAAAACTCAGGGAAGAGAATGTTCTACTGTCAGTCCACTGGTTGCGTTTCTGGATCAAGGAGGGTTCTGTAAGGTGAGCATTTCACAAAGTGGACCTTCATAACATGTCCTACCACAGGAGGAGAGAGGGCAGGTGTGTCTCCTCTTATCTCTTGACCTCGTCAGACGCATCTTCCAACCTCTGCACTCACCCAACAGAGCCTGAGGAACCCAGAAGACCCAGAGAAGAATAAATAGAGACAACTTTGCTCCCCTTTGGTGAAACTGGTCTGCACGCGCGAGCCAGACCAACATATCTTCACAGAATAGTGCACAGCTTCTGGATCCAGCCAATACTCTGAGCAAAGTGCAATTTGGGGCTGTGTGTGTGTGTGTGTCTGCCAGTCTTAGCACCATCTACAGACCCAGTCACTGTGGTTTATTCAACCAACCATGATTAAACACATCAAGGCCTAGCACCACTAACTGATCTGCTGGAATGCTGCCTGATGTTCCAAGAAGATGCATCAGCTTAAATGCAGGAGTTGGGTGTGTAAGCGGTAGAGCTGGGGAGAAGAATGTTGGTCCCATGGTTTAGGGTGGCTGAATCCATAAGCACCCATACTGCCTTTACCCTCCTGTATCATGTAGCTATGTGAGAGAAGACCAGAGGTGGTATTCAGTAGGTTCTGACCAGTTCTGGAGAACTGGTAGCGGACATTTTGAGTAGTTCGGAGAACCAGCAAATACCACCACTGACTGGCTCTGTCCCCATCTATTCCCTGCCTCCCATTGAGTCCCAGTTGATCAGCTGAGCCTTCTTTGGTTGCTCTGCACAGGAGAACGGAGCTGGAAAGCAGGATAGTGGGGTGGGGAGGGAATGGAGATTTTGCAGTATATCCTTTCCCTGCCACACCCAGCAAGCCACGCCCACAGAACCAGTAGTAAAACCTTTTGAATCCAACCACTGGAGAAGACACTTGTTATACAGGACTGAAATGAGCTGTAAGATAACAGTCTCTTGGGGTTGGCTCAGGTACTGCCAACAACACAGAAGTGGTTGTCTTTATATGGCACGGCTCCCTCAAAAAACATCAAAATAAAATTCAAGAAAAAAGACATCATGACATCTTAATAGGACTGTGCTAAAGCTCCATCTGCAAACTTTGGTAACGCTTTGTGCTTGTTTTGGGGTTGGAGTGCCAAGAGAGACTTCATACACATTTAATCTGGTTGTATAAAACAATAGGAATTTATTATAGGTGATAAGAATTTACTATAAGTAGATACTCTTATATCGATGCATACACAGTAATATAATATACAGAGATATGGGCCAATAATTTAATATTTCTAGACTGCCTTTGTTGGCCTAAATAATTTTCTGCCTCCAATATGGCTGACAGCAAAATATCAAACTGTTGTACCATGGGAACTCTTTGGAATGTGTTAAAAGGAAGCAGTTTAAGCCTCAAGGACAGTTTAAAAACAATTTTGTTTTAAAACTTCCCCATCTCTAGTACATGGCCCTGGGATATCCAACTGTTCTCCCTCTCAAGCATTAACCAGGTTTGGCTCTGCTCTGCTTTGATTTTTTTTTTTTTTTTTTTTTTGGAGTTCAGTCAAAGTTGACTAGAAACTAACCGCTACCCAGGAAAAATTCTACCTGCTAAAAATCCCTTCTCTTCCACTGGATTTTTTTTTTTTAATGGAAAACCTACATCTCTTAGCTGTGATTGAGGGAGACCAATTAACCACGCAGAAACGTGATTCCAGTGAATTGAAATCAAAGGAAGCCCAATACATTTATTTAAGGACCAAAGTAAACTCCCCTCCAAGTTTCCTTGGAGATGTCACAGTGAGGACAGGACCTAACTCTGAAATAGTCTTGGATGCAGAAGTTGAAGTCCACATGTGACGTTCCAATTAAATTGATTTATTACTATGCAGAGAAATGTACTCAACTAATGGTTAGCACTATGTTGGCACTAACTAAGGGTCAGCAGAATTCAAGAGAGGTTGGCTTTGTTCATTTGTGGCTATGTAGCAATTCTAGGCTAATTCCTCTTTTGATTCCACCCTCAGGTTCTGCCACTCCTTCCCTTACACCTTCCTAGCTGTGTTTTGCTCGGGGATGTAATCCCTACAGGTTCAGATTCTCCACATTGAAATTGTAATCAATGTAATCTGCAAAACCAGAGGGGGTGGACCAAAGAAACTCCTGCTTGGTTGATTAATTCTGCTTTATTCTGCTTCAGATTTTTGATGCTGATAGTTTTGCATCAGTGGAGCAGGGAAGAAAAGCTTTCTATTGCCTATCATGATACTGAGTATCTTTTGACATTTGCTACAGACATTGTATGGATAGCTTCAGTGGACAATTTGGAGAAGCTTTTCAGGAGAAGTGGAGGGAGAGAGAGAGAGAGATGGATGGGTGGATGGATGGATGGAAATACTGTGAAGTAAAGAGAGAAGGGTGGAGCTGCCTATTAATCTGGAAATTAAGGTAGGGTGTTTGTTTTAAGATGAAGGGCGATGTTGTTGGGATATAATCAGGCTTGAAAAGGACAGCAAAGAGATGACACTATCCCAATTTCATCCCTTTTTCCTGCTTTCTTTTCCAAAATTTGTCCCTTGCAGGTCCAACTTTTGAGGCTGAGGCTGCAGTCTCAGGAGAAATTGAATTTAGAGGAATATCTGCAGGAACATTGAAGCATTTCTTCTGAGGTTTCCCTGCAAGCTCAGGCTAATGTGTGAGTTGTAAGTTTTGTTTTTGTTTTGTTTTTTTTAAAAAAAGCTTAACAGGAATTATCCATGCTGGGATGAAATGGGAAGGTCACAAGAAAGAGAAGGGAGAAATTTCTGTATTTATGAACGGGAAAATGCTGGTCAAAGTATTGTACAACTGCACCCCAGGAAATGAAGGAAAGGAAAGAGGGAGGGAGAAGAAAGAAGGAGGGAGTTTATACGGCAATATTTTAAAAAGCCATTTTCACTGGCAGATAAAGGATTATCAATGTTTCTGAATTTGATGTGAATGAACATTTGTGCAATAGAAAAACAGAGGACTTGAGATTCAGGGTGATGCAACTTCCTATTTTATTTTCAGATAACTGCCTGATGATGTTTCCAAGTTAAAGTGATGGATTTAAATAGTATTTATTCCATGAAGGAACATTGGTTGTCCCTTCTTATCAAAATTAAGCCAGAGGGGAGTTTACTACCACCAGGAACTGCAGCTTATGACTGGTATATTTACTCTGGTATATTTGCTGGATTTGTTCTGGCTACATCTGTGTCCAAATTAGATCCCAGAATTAATGAGTGGAACAGCAGAAGCTGTGGTTGCTCTACCACTGGAGGTTTTCAAAAACAGCTCAGATAACCATTTCTCCAGAATGGTATAGTGTCTCCTGCTTGACTAGGTCCCTTCCAATTCTCTTATACTGCATTTAAAAAAAATATATATATCAGGTTTTGTTAAGCCCCAGAAATCAGAGGACACTGCAGGGCTTATGGATTACTCAAGCGTAGAAATATGATTAACTTAGATCCTGACCGGCTCAAGGTGGACTCAAGCCTTCCTTCCTTCCGAGGTGGGTAAAATGAGGACCCAGATTGTTGAGGGACAACAGGCTGACCCTGTAAACTGCTGAGAGAGGATTGTCGAGAGCACTATGAAGCTGCATGTAAGTGCTCTTGGCTAGTGCTATTAGGAGCTCTTCTTTGATGGCCCCCATAAAATAAGGAACAATGCCAGGGAATTCGGAGCAAAATAACGGATGGAAGAATTGCACAGTGAAATAGTTGGGGGAGAAAATAAAATATGTATTTGGTGCAGCTCTTAACTGATAATGCCATTCAGTTTCTGGGAGTCAGCCAAAAGAGATTTTACTTTTCTTTTCCCCCTCCCTTCCCCAGAGGAGCTGCATAGAGACTGAATGTAAGAAGGGAAGGTTGAGAAATCATATGGAAAGACAATTTTTTTAATCTTCAATTAATGCCTTTTTGTGTTTTATTCTCACAAAAAGTCTTTGGAGAAAGGGAAAGTTGCCATTCACCATCTGCCTGGCGTAGCCCTACGGCAAGTGGCAAATACATTTAAAACAAAAAAATAAATACATTCACAGCCAAACTTTTATTTGCCTCTAGTTTTTCTTCCCCAAAACAATTCTCCAACCAAGGCAGAAAAGATTTGTCTCACATAAACCTCCCTCTCTCCCTCCCTTGGTTTTGCAGACTTCTCTGGAACTCAGAGCAACTAATAGATCAAACTACAGTTTTCATCAGAATAAATTTTATAAGAGAAGGAGAAAAGGACATGCACAGACTACTCTTTCCTAACAGGATGACTTCAAATTATTCAGAAATACAAATTTCCATATTGACAGTCCCCTACTGGGGATGGGGGGGGGGGGATTAATAAGGTGGCATTCTTCAGGGAAAGCAATCCCTTCCTTCCTTCCTTCCTTCCCTGCCTCCCTCCATCTCACCTTCCCTTCCTTTCTTCATTCCCTCTCTCCCTCCCTCCCTCCATCTCACCTTCCTTCCTTCCCTCTCTCCCTCCCTCCCTCCATCTCACATTCTCTTCCTTCCTTCCTTCCTTCCTTCCTTCCTTCCTTCCTTCCTTCCTTCCTTCCTTCCTTCCTTCCTTCCTAATTCCTTCCTTCCTTCCCTGCTTCCCTCCCTCCCTCCATCTCTCCTTCCTTCCTTCCTCCCTCCCTCCCTCCCTCCCTCCCTCTCTCTCTCTCTCTTTCCTTTTTTCATGAGAGAACCTTCCCCCATCCTTTCCTTCCTCTCATCTCAAGAGCCTCACTCTGCAAGGTCACCCCAATTGCAGATTTCTTTTGATGCCGGGGACTGTAGAGCTGGCTGCCTGTGCAGAAGGGATGTGGTTCAAACCTACCTACGTACATCACCCCTTCTTTGGTCTTCTCAGCTGCTTCGGTGACCCCCTGCTTGGTCTTCTCAGCTGCAGCCACCACTCCCTCCTTCGCAATGGAGAAGCCCTTTTTAAAGACATCCATGGTGCCTGTCTTTGGCAAGAGTGTTGCTGGGGATGGGAGCCTTCCTTCTGTTTGCTCTGTGCAGCTTCCTCTCCTGGAGGCACTGCTGCTCTTACTTCTCTGCCAGATGCAGGGCTGGGTGAGTGGCTCGTCCTTCCTGGCTCTTATTCAGGCAGCCATTATCAGAGGGCAGCCAATGCCTGAGAGACACTGATGCTGGAATATTAATGGCACGGCTTAGCCTGTAAGGTTTTAGAGAGAGAAGCAGCAGAGAAAAGGGGGGTTGGAGGGGGAAGAGGAGGAGGGAACGGTAAGTGAGAGGCTTGGTTTTGGAAAAGCTCCAGGAGATGTTCAGATGCCCTTTCAAGAGCTGCAGCAATGCTTACTCAAGGTCACACAGTCTACGACTGGGGGGTTCTCCGAACTGCACAGAATCTTAGCTCGGGGCTCTCCCGAACCCCTGCGAGCCCCCAGCAGCCCAGCCCTGGAAACCCTCCAACCATCACACCTTTCAAGGAGGGTTTAATCTAGCCAGCCTTTGACTGCAAGGTAGCTCTTTGTGAACCTCAAGCAAATAAGAGTTATCAGAAATAAATTTGTGTATGGGCTTGTGTGTGTGTGTGTGTGTGTGTGTGTGTGTGTGTGTGCTTACATAGGCATGCATGTATACAGAATAAATGACTATGTAAAGAAAAGGAATATGAAATTGAGTTTTTTGGTTTTGCTTAAAGAAAAAAAAACTATATTAAAAATATCCCTTTCTTTTCCTTTTTACAGTAACTTATTAAAAAATATAAGCTCTCCAAAGAACATTTGAGTGTGGCTTAACTCAAATACACCTCTTACCTTACTAGTGGAGCATACCATACTTAGGACAGGTAGCATGACTGCAAGATGAAACATCTTCCTGATCTAGAAATTTGCAGAAATGATGAGAGAGAGAGAGAGAAAGAGAAAGAGAGAGAGAGAAAAAGAGAAAAAGAGAGAGAGAGAGAGAAAGAGAAAGAGAAAGAGAAAGAGAGAGAATGAGAAAGAGAGAGAGAGAGAAAGAGAAAGAGGGAGAAAGAGAGAGACAGAGAGAAAGAGAAAAGAGAGAGAAAGAGAGAGAGAATGAGAAAGAGAAAGAGAAAAAGAGAGAGAAAGAGAAAGAGGGAGAAAGAGATATGGAAAGAAAGAGAAAGAGAGAAAAAGAGAGAGAAAGAGAAAAAGAGAGAGAAAGAGAAAGAGGGAGAAAGAGAGAGACGGAGAGAAAGAGAAAGAGAGAAAAAGAGAGAGAGAAGGCTTTTGTATTAATTTATTATATAAGGGATGACTTACTATTTTTCTCCATTTTAGGTGGAAGATCAAGTTATTCAGTACAAATGACAAGGAGGTACACCTTGGTGTGACCCTAGGTGTGACCAGAGAAAGAATACAATCCTTATCAGAGCAAGTGCCTCCTAATAAACCTGTGTGATTAATTGATAGATCTTATGCCATCAAGCCAGGGCTGACTCTTAGTGATCACACAGATTTCCTCCAGGAAAATATAGGCAAAGCAAATACAATGCTAAAACCCACATGCTATTGTACAAGGAGGCCTTTGCATTACTGAGATGTCACCTGGAATTGAAGTTCCCGGGTTATAATAGAGAGAAATAATTTAGAAAAACTGATAAGGGAAAATAGCAGTTTCGACAATAGATAAATACAGCCAAATCATTTTTGAAAAATGCAGATTGGGAAAAAGAACTGAGAACTCCCCCACCCCCAAAAGCTAACAAGGGGTAAAAATCAACTATTTCCCCCCATTAAATTATCACATCGTTTGAAATCCCTGGATAAAGAGGAGATGCACCTGCCTGAGTTTTCGCTGAGTGCTCTTCTTCATATTTGCCCTTGAAAATGCAGGTTGTTAGCAGCTTCACAGAGAAAGCGGGAAGGGAATGAACGCAAGGAGCAGAAAACCCTTTCATCATAACTGAGGCCTGGTCAATGGCAATAAATCAATTGCTGCAATGCAGCATAAATCAAAATTTTATTCAGTCCTTAAAGGGATGATCATTGTGGATTCCTGATCTGAAATCCAGGAAAGGAAAAAAAAAAAATAAGAACAGGCTCTGGGCTATACTGTGAAGCAGTGGAAATGAAGGTTGCTTAAGGTAGCCTTCTCCCAACCTAGCTTAAGAAGCTGAAGTCCGAGTGAATAAAATTATTTAAATATTTTTTAAGTCTTTCTGCTAAGATTGAAGCAAAGATTTTATAGTCTGCATTCAATAAAGAAATAGGTCTATAATTCTTAATTTGCAATGGGTCAGTCTCTTCCTTTGGTATAAGTGTAATATAAGCCTCTGACCATGTTTTAGGTATCATCTTTTTTAGCATAACTTCATTCATAACTTCTAACAATGGGATGCTCAATAATTCTTGAAATGTTTTATAAAATTCTACTGGAAGCCCATCTGGGCCCGGAGCTTTCCCATTATTTTGTCTCTTAAATGCTTCATTTAGTTCCATCATTGTTATATTGCTTTCTAGCATTTCTTCAGTCTCTTTAGGTATCTTTGGTAAATTAGCTTCCTGTAAATACTGTTTGACTTTTTCTTCATCAATATTCTCTTGTTTATATAGTTGCCCATAAAAATCTCGAATAATTTCTTTTTTCTCCTTATTCCCATAACAAACTTGGCCTTGTTCATCTATTAACTTCAATATTTTTCTTGATTCCTTCTCTTTTCTCAATTTATATGCTAGCCATCTACCTGGTTTATTTGCATCTTCAAAATAATTCTGTTTAGAGTTTCTAATTTTCTGTGCCAATTCTTCTTTCTCTATTAATTCCATTTTATGTTTGATTACATCCAGCTTCAATTTAATATCCTTTTTCTGTGGCATTTTCTGTAATTCTTTTTCAAGAGTTTTATACTCATTTTCCAAGGCCTTAGAAGCTTGCCTTTTCCTAATATTCTTTTTTCTTGTATAATCTATTATCAAACCTCTAGCGTATGCCTTCATAGTGTCCCACACATTTTGCGTTGAAGTATCTTCTTTTTTATTTTCTCTGAAGAAAAAAGCCAATTCCTTCTCCATCCATTGTGTAAAATCTTTCTCCTTTAAAATAGTATTATTTAATGTCCATCTCGATCTTTTTTTTTGTCCCTTCCATTTAATTGTCATTGGGCTATGATCTGCCCAGGTACTTGTTTCAATGCTTGTTTCTTTAATATTAGATATTAGTTCTGTTGAGATCCAAATCATATCTAATCTGGACCATGATAAATGTCTATTTGAATAAAAAGTATATTGTTTAGCTTTAACGTTTCTTTCTCTCCAAATATCTTTTAAAGTTAATTCATCTGTCATTTTAAAAAAGGACCTTGGGAGAGCCTTTCTATTTTGCTTTGTTGTTGTTGCTATATAGTCCAGTTTATTGTCCACAATTCCATTAAAATCTCCCATCATAATTATATTAACATAGTCCAGTCCAATTATTTTCATGTGCAGCTTTTTATAAAATTCTTCTTGTTTATCATTCGGAGCATAAATTGCAATCAAGAGTATTTTTATATTATTATCCATTATTTCTACCATTAATACTCTTCCATCTTCATCCGAGTAAATCAATTTTGCTGGAATAGCCTCTTTAATGTATAAAACCACACCTCTTTTCTTACATTGAGTCAAAGAGGTAAATATTTTCCCTAATTTTGGTTGTAATAACAATTGTTCATGTTGTTTTTTAATGTGAACTTCTTGTAAACAAATTATATCAAATTTTAATTTCTCTAATTTATGAAAAGTTTTCCTTCTTTTAACAGCTGAATTAAGTCCGTTTATATTCATTGTAATCAGTTTTTTTTCCTCCATGATTATGCTTTATATTTAGGTCTAACAGCTCTCGTGGATCTCACTTCACGCTGTTCTTTGTTATCAATCTGTCCCCCTATTGCTCCTTTCTCTTTTTCAGTCTCCAGTTGTTCATCTTGAAACTCAATTAATGAACCCTCTTTCTCTGCTTCCTCTCTTCTTCCTCCAAAGAATTCTGCATGAAAAAGTTCTGCTTTCTCAATTGAGTCAATTCTATGTCTCTGCTCTTGCCACGTAAACATTAATCCTTCTGGAATCAGCCATCTATAATTCACTTCGTTTTCCAATAGTATTTTGGTCAGAAATCGATATTCTCTTCTCATCTCTCTCACTCTTCTAGGTATTTGTTTTAAAACCACAACCTCTTTACCCTTGTATTTCAGTATTTTCTCTCTTGCTACTTGTAATATTTGCGTTTTAATGGATTTTTTGGTAAATCTAATATGGACTTCCCTGGGTAATTTATTTCTCATCGCATATCTTGTATAGACTCGGTATATCTCATCTATTCCATCCATTATCTTTTCCTCTGTAATTTCCAAAGCATCTGCCAAAATTTCTATCATTACTGCTGCCAAATTTTCTCCTTTTTCCTCCTCTATATTTTGAAATCTGAGGTAAAATTCTGACCTTTCCATCTCCCACCTCAACATCCCAGCTTTTTCTTCTTCAACCGCTGTTAATCTGCTGTCAATATTTCCAATCTTCTTCTCTCTTTGTTTTCCTTCTTCCTCAATTTTTTGGAATCTCTCCTCATACTTAACCATCATCTGTTTAATATTTTCCACTTTTTCATCAGTCTTCTCTATTCTTTGTTCAATATTTTCTGTTCTTTGTTCAATATTTTCTGTTCTTTGTTCAATATTTCCTGTTCTTTGTTCAATGATATCTGATTTTGTCTTGAGTTCTTGGATTCCTTGCATAATCATCTGTAACTGTAAAGTTATTTTTTCTTGTTCCTTATCTTGCTTCAACATTGTCTGAATTAAACGTTGTCCTCCAGCTGGTGGGGAAGCAGAGGTAGAAGCAGAAATGCCAGATGGTATTGGTTTCTTGCTCATTTCAATATTTCCAAGACTTTAAATTCTTCTTAACTTTTAATCCAACTGGTAGAGCAGCCAATTATAATCCAAAATGGAGAACTCCAATGGTAAAAAACACGAAACCAAAGAAGAAACAAAAAAAAAAGGAAGAAGAAAGATCTTCAGGTTCTTCTAGACCCTAATCCAATTACGAGATAGTCCACCATAAAAAAGGAAAAAATAGAAAGGAAAAAACAAACAAATCCAAAAATAATAATATTGATTAAAAGCAAAGAAAAAGGAAAAAGCAAAAAGAGAAAAAAGAAAAACAAAAAAACAAGAAGTTCCTTCAGATTCTTCACACCTCAATCCAATTAAAAAATCTCAATAATCCAAAAAAAAAAAAAAAAAAAATCAACCACAACAACAAAATAATCCAAAAAGATAAATATGAAAAGCAAAAAAGTCCCAATAGAAAAAAAAAGAAAAATAAAGAAGAAAAAAGAAAAAACTCTGAGGCTTTCCCTTTAAAGTAAAAGGCAAAAATAAAAATATTACTAAAATTAAGATTTAGAAAAAGGCTAGCGAATGGGGTATATATAAGAAGACACACTGCACTTTGTTATTTATCCAAGGCTCTTGTTATGACTCTCTTCTCCAGCAGCTTCAAAGCCAAACCTCAAGTGTTGATAACAGTCCAGGAAAGCACCTGCAATAATATTTTACTGTGCTCTCCCTCTATCTTATCAGGTTAAAAAGTCCTTGAGATGAGGTCTTTTTGCAATTCTCTCCAATTCAAATAAAGATACTTTCAAGCCTCTAGTTGGCAGTGTTACAAAGTTTCTTAATGCTCTTTCTCCCCCCCCGCCAGAGAAAAGGAATAATATATACAGAAAAAAAAGGAAAAAATAGCCAAAGGGAGCCTCTATCCTAAAGAAAGTTAAAAAATCAAAGGGAGCATAAAATATATATATAAAAGAAAATTCAATCCGGTTATCTACAAAGTCACAATAAAATCTTTCCCAAAAAGTATAAAGAAAAAAAAAAAAAAAAAGCCAAGCCTCAATTTGACATCACTTTAAAAAACGCCGCTCAAAACAATTTCAGTCAAAAAAAAACCTCACAGCTTTCTTCTTTATATTGAATGAACTTTCCAACCTTAGCGAATTTACAGCACAAAAAAGTTTTTCTCACCCAGCTGACACACTTCACTTCAATCACTTTCCTTCCGGAGCTGTCCCGACTTCAGCAGCTATGGAGGCTGCCTCTCCGCCGCCAGCAAAAGGGCTTCTTCCGGATCTAACCAGAGATTTTGCGATATCTCTGGGATCCTGGAACAATGCCCTTCACGATCACCGTCTCTACGGGACGGTTTAGGTCCGTTAGGACCGACCAGGGGCGAAAATATCGGCTGCGATCTCAGAGCCCTGAGATCGCAGCTGTATCGCCGGAACGAAGCTCCGCCTTCCGACTCCATACAAAAATCATCACAATGACATAATCCTCAATTATAACTTCAAAAAAGGCATCTATGATCTTATAAACAATGATTTCTCATCCCTTGATTGGCAATTGTTAGGGATAACATTGTTTACCCTAACTGGTTTAGGTAAAATAATAAATATGTTATCATGGTTTGTTAGTTAAAGTGTCTGTAACTTTAACTGTAAGAATGTAATTAAGGGAGTGGTTGTAAAAGCACCATAAGAATTAGAATTAGAATGCCTTTTATTGTCACTATCCACATGTACAATTTGCATTATACGCATACACAGTGAGATTAGAGCAACTCAAAGGCACGGCAGCTTGCTCTTTCTGGCTTGATAATCCCTAATTACTGCATGGATTGAAGACTGCGTTTTTCCCCTACTGGAACGGGAGAGAGAAAGGACTGTTGATTTATCAACTGTGAGAGGACTGATTTATTGTAAGTGAACTGACATTGGATATTCTACATGGACTTTGCTAATTGAATATCCTTGAATGGACTGACTAAAACGATACATGACTAATGGACTGTTATTTTGACTATGCTATAACTCTAAATGGAATAAACTATATTTTTGATAGCACAAGCATATCTATTATTTTTACTGTATGTTAACTAACATACAAACTTATTTCACACATTTATCTGTATGCCTATCTGACTAACTCTGCACATTCTGCTTAGCTTGTCTCCTTAACCGTGGTTGGGGACCACAGGCATAACACTGGTTATGGGCCCAGGCTTAACACTGGTTATGGGCCCAGAGGCTGCAAAGTCAGTTTAACTAGGATAAAACAGATTTATGTAAAAAGTGAGAGTTTGTGTTGTCACACATTACAGTAAACAGACAGCTGTGTTTTATTAATTATAGTTTTATATCCATATAAGAAAACATGGCACAAGTCAATCTACAAAGTTTGTCCCTTATATCCAAGCTGGGTGGAACAAACTATGTATCATGGTCTATGAAATGTAGTCTACTTCTACGAAGAGAAGGTCTGTGGAACATAACTGAAAATCCACCAAACGTAGAGGAATGGGATCCAGAGATTGAGGAAGATAGACAAAAGATAGAAGACTTTAAACAGAAGAATGAACAAGCTCTTTGCATAATAGGACTAACACTATCTGACCAGCAACTTGTTCATATCCGTGGAGAGCAAATGGCTGTTGGGTGTTGGCAGAAGCTGAAGAGGATTTATGTCTGAGATAACGTTGGTGCTCACATAAATCTAACACGGAAGCATTTCAGGACGCATCTCCGAATGAATGATGATATGCTGAGTCATTTGAATACTATAAAAAGCATTTTTCAAGAACTGCACGAGAAAGAACTTATTTTCTCTGAACTACACCAAGTCTACATAATTCTATCTTCACTAGACGAAAGTTATGATAACTACGTCACTTCCCTTGAAATTTTGCCTAAGGAAAGTTTAACTTTAACTGCTATAACTGGCAGATTGATTGAAGAGGCCAGAAGAAGACTTGAAAGAGATCAGTTAAGGAGGGAGCAACCTCAAAAACAAGATAATGAATCTCCTACTGCATACGCAATTAAAAAGTGTTTTAATTGTGGAGGAAGAGGACATTTGGCAAGATTTTGTAAAAAGGCAAAGCGCCAGAATGCTGGCCAGAATACTAAAAGTAACCAAAATAAAAATAAAAATTTAGAGTTAGCCATGTATATTAACGGAGCTGTACAAAATAATTTATGGGTGGTTGACAGTGGAGCATCCCACTGTATAACAAATTATAACAAAAATTTTATTAAAATGTCCCAGAGTACACAGCAGATATCGTTAGCCAATGGCTGGAAACTGAAAGCTAAAGGTCAAGGTATAGCATATTGTTCTTTCATAAAAGAGAATGTAAAAGGGTTTTCCGGTTTCGCGTGGCTTCGGGGCAGCAGAAATTCGCGACAGCTCGCGATTCCTGCTGTGCTAGCCGTCGAGGTACCCCCGATCCAGATGGGTCAGGGGGATATGGCTGTCCTGTAGGGACAGCTGAAGAGAGAGGGGAGTCGGACAGGGAGGTGGGGGTGTCGCAGACCCCCCCCTTCTCCGGAAAAACCCCTTTTTCCCAAGGCGGTGGAGCGGCGGTCAGCAATGGCTGCCACGAAGAAGCCAGCAACCGGGTAAGATTGCGCTGGAGGAAATGTGAAGAGTGAAAGTTTTGTCTGAGCCGGGTCAAGTAACATCCTTTAAATTGCCTGGAACTGAGCTGTTTGAATTGCTGGAGGATACATTGTATCCCTAAGAAGAGCGAAAGCGGCGGAGAAGCTGTTAAAGGGAACTTTTGTTTTTTCTTCACTCTCCCACCCCATGGAAACAGCAGAAATGTTTGGATATATTGGACATTGAAAGTGAATTGTTTTGAGAGTTGAAGCTAAGAGACAAAAGGATTCTTGGACATTGAAAAATTTAAGAAATTGGAAAACCCTTGTTGGAGGTATGGATTTCTGATTATTTAAAATCGACATTGCAAGTGGGAAGGGAGAGGAAAAAAAATTGGAGCAGAAGCTGAAAGAGGGGGAGATTGCCTAGAATCCCAAAGAAAGATATATGGTAATTGGACCTCTTTGATTAAACATTAACCCCAGAAAGAGAAAGAGAAGAAGGAAGAAAAGTATTAACTTTTGGAACTTTTTTTTAATTGTTTTTGATTAAAAATACTTGTGGTTGTTTTGGGAAAAGTTTCTCTTTTCATAATGGCATCGTTTGTGGATGAACTAAAGACTGAATATCAAAAATATAAAAAGGAAGATACTTTGGGCGCTTTGTTTCAATTCTTAGAAATGGCGTTATGTACTTATGAAAAGTTGATTACGCAGCAGAAGGACTGGGACAAGGAAGAAGAGGAAGAAGAAGCCATCTTTGATGAACAATGGGTCCCTTCCAGAGAGGAGGAGAAAAAGGATAAGAAAAAGGGGATTTTAAGAATTATAAAAACAACCAAAAAAGAGAAAAATGAGCGAAAAGGTGGAGGCAAGGTTAGAAAGCAAAGGAAAAGGAGTAAGAAAAGCGAGGAGAAAAAACAAAGGGGTAAAAAGGGCAAGGAGAAGAATAAGCAAGAGAGAAAGGGGGGGAGGAGAAGCCTTAATGGGGGGAAGCAAGATCTAAAGAAAAAAAGTTTATTTAGAGACAATGGGTGAATTTAATTTAGGATAAAAGAGGGATTCTGGAGGG
The DNA here is from genome assembly GCA_033807585.1 of Hydrophis major. NCBI lineage: Eukaryota > Metazoa > Chordata > Lepidosauria > Squamata > Elapidae > Hydrophis > Hydrophis major. The sequence goes on from CM066331.1 coordinate 112,025,098, forward strand.
TACATAAGTTTGTGTTTTTACATGTGTATTTAGAGTATAAAATTCATTATGTAATTTTAGAATCTTTTAAACAGAATCCCAAGAAAAATTGTTATACGAAGTATTTTTAAGTTAGGGTAATGAGTTATAGACGTTACTCCAATTGGTGTATAGGAGAAGTATAGTAAAAGAAAAAAGATGAATGGATAGTTGGAAATAGAACAGACAAAGAATGTTATTGAAAATGGTAATAAGATATGGAAGGATATATAAAGGTTTTGTTATGGTTTTTTTTTTTGGATTTTGTATATTGATAAAAGGCAATAAAATTTTAATTAATAAGAAATAATTTGGATGAAAAGGAGAAGTAGGGATAAGATATGAAGTTAAATAGATAAAGTATTGATACTATAATTTGGAATTGTTATGCTCTATTGGTCTTTTATTATTATTTTTTCCTAGAAAAGAATTTATAAGCTGTTATGCCTTGATTCTTTGTGCATTGTTTTTATAAAATTGATAAAAATGGTTTTTATATATATATATAAAAAAGAAAATGATAATAAGATATGGAAGGATATATGGGATGAATATGATGTTTGAATTTGTGTCTGTGTGAAGAGTTTTAACCCGGGATCAGACAACCTTCAGAAAAGATCTTTTAGTTTTGTTTAGGTTTTGTGTTTTGTATGTTTGTGTATTGTGTCTTCTGTAAAATTAATAAAATTTGTTTAAAAAAAAAAAGAGAGAATGTAAAAATGTTATATGTACCACAACTTAAGTTTAATTTAATTTCAGTTAGAATTTTGGTTAAACTAGGATATGTAGTTACCTTTAGGGGAGATGACTGCATAATTGAAAAAGAAGATAAGAAAATTACTGCATCTTTAAGAGGTGAATTATATGTTTTAAATGATAATAGTTTAGAGGTGGCTAACACGGTTTATGATAATAAGAAACCTCATGATGAATGTATTCACTTGTTACACCGACGGCTAGGGCATTTAAATTTTAAAATGCTTAAAAGAACTGTTCAACTATCTAAAGGAATAAGTTTGAAACCTTGTAATTAGTATTTGCAATGTTTTGCTTATAATCAAAGCAAAAGCAAGGTCATACCAGCAAATAGAGTTGATGGATTTACTACCAAAGAGTCTTTAGAAGTAGTATTTGCCGATTTAATAGGTCCGAAAAAACCAAGTGTAGGAGGAGCTCGATACATATTAAGTATAATAGACCACTATTCTAGATATGGGTTTTGCTATTTAATGAAGAGCAAAACTGAAATGTCTCTAAATCTCTTTAATTGGATTAAATTTGCAGAAAGAAAAACTAAAAAGAAATTAGTAACTCTTATAACAGATAATGGTGCGGAATTTACAAATAATAAATTCCAGATTAGACTTAGAATGTTAGGTATTCAACATAAAAAGTCTGCACCATACAGGCCACAACATAATGCCTTTATAGAGAGACGAGGCCAAACACAACAATCAATGGCACGTACTATGTTGTCTGATTCAGGATTACCTGACAATTTGTGGGGAGAAGCAATAATGTGTGGTAATCATATATTAAATAATGTTGTTAATTCAACAACAGGTGAATTACCATTCACACTGTGGCATGGTACAAAACCTGATTTAAGTTACATGCACACATTTGGAGCACCAGCATGGGTGCATATCCCTACACAACTCAGACAAAAAGGACAGCATAGAGCTAAAAGATTATTTTTTGTAGGATATGAATCTAATCACAGATCTTATAGATTCTGGGAACCAGGTACATCTAGAGTTTATACCAGTGCTAGTGCTAAATTCCTAGAACATGTAGGATGGAATAGATTAGAGCAAGATTTAAATAACGAAGTAATTATTGAACCCTACAAAAGGCAAAAAGATCAGACTAGTTATAAGAAGAGTCCAATTAAAGAAGAAGTCCACGAAGAGCAAATAGGACCAGAACAAGAGGAAACAATTGATAGGAAGAGTTAGATAATCAAGAACAGTTAATAAATGAAAGTCCATCTGTAAGTCCTGTAATACCTAGATGTACTACACGTGTAACTCGACCACCTGATAGGTATCAAGCAAGTATAGTTTGCCAAGTAACTAAAGTTCCAACTAGTGTAGATGAACTTAGGATGTATCCTACTAAGGATCAGAGGAATTGGCAAAAGGCAATGGAAAAAGAACTAAATTCATTAAAGGTAATGAAAGTATATGAAGATGCTAAATTACCTCCAGGAGAAAAATCCATTGGGTGCAAATGGATATTTAAAGTAAAAACTGGAAATGATGGGACTGTTTCCCATAAAGCTAGGTTGGTAGCTCAAGGATTTAATCAAACTGCATCTGATTATGATGAAGTTTTCGCACCAAGTCTTAAAGCAACATCTTTGAGAGCAGCTTTAGTGTGGGCAGCTAAGAAAAACTATGTCATTAACCATTTAGATGTAGAAACTGCTTATTTGCATGCACCATTGCAGCACACTATATATTTGAAAAAGCCAGTTATTATAAAAGACAATAAAGTAAATAGTGATGATTGTTGGAAACTCAAAAAGAGTCTTTACGGGTTGAAACAATCTGGCTTTGAGTGGAACCAATATATTGTGAAAGAATTAAACAATATAGGTTTTAAATCTGCTTTAGCAGATCCATGTGTGTTTAAAAGAGAAAATAATGGAACAGTGTCATTATTGTTATTATTTACAGATGATATTGCTTTGATAACTAAGACTAATAATGAAGCTAATGAGATTATATCATTATTAGCTAAAAAGATAAAATTAAAGTATTTAGGTGAAATTAAAAAGTATCTAGGATTGACAATTAACAAAACAAAAAATGGATTTAAGATATCTCAAGAAGATAAAATTTGCCAATTAATTAAAACGTATAAAATGGAACTTTATAAACCGGCAAAGACTCCAATGAGTCAGGAAGTTTGCCAAACTGATGATCAAAGTCCCAAATTTGATAAGTCTATATATCAATCTTTGATTGGTAGCTTATCATATATAAGCAATTGGTCAAGGCCAGATATAGCTTATAGTGTTAATCAGCTGGCACGTTTTAATTCAGATCCACATCAATGTCAATGGCAATCATTAAAAAGAATTTTAAGATATCTTAAAGGAACAATGAACCATGCATTGTATATAGAACCAAAGGGTGATTTGAGTCTTAGTGCCTATGCAGATGCAAGTTTTGCAACTGACATAAATACTAGAAAATCAACCTCTGGAATGGCTATATTATTTGGTAAGACACTAATAGGGTGGAGGTCAATCAGACAACAGCATATCAGCTTGTCCACGATGGAAGCGGAATTTTCATGTCTGTCATTACTATGCACTGACTTAATTTTGTACAAACAGTTATTATTAGACATGGGTATAACTGTTAAAGAATCCATTATTGTGTACGAGGACAACCAAGCAGCCATAAAGTTAACTACTAATATTGCTGTAAAAACTAGATCAAAGCATATTGATTTAAGATACTTAAATGTTAGAGAATCTGTAAAGAATGGGCTGATTAAATTGGAATACTGCATGACAGAAGAAAACATTGCAGACCAATTTACAAAAGCTCAAGGAGTAATTAAGTTTAAAGAGAGTTGTAACAAATATGATTTAAAGATGTAAATAGTTATAGTGTTATTATTACCTAAAAGGGGAGAATGTTAGGGATAACATTGTTTACCCTAACTGGTTTAGGTAAAATAATAAATATGTTATCATGGTTTGTTAATTAAAGTGTCTGTAACTTTAACTGTAAGAATGTAATTAAGGGAGTGGTTGTAAAAGCACCATAAAAGAAGCAAGGCACGGCAGCTTGCTCTCTCTGGCTTGATAACCCCTAATTACTGCATGGATTGAAGATTGCGTTTTTCCCCTACAGGAACGGGAAAGAGAAAGGACTGTTGATTTATCAACTGTGAGAGGACTTATTTATTGTAAGTGAACTGACATTGGATATTCTACATGGACTTTGCTAATTGAATATCCTTGAATGGACTGACTAAAACGATACATGACTAATGGACTGTTATTTTGACTATGCTATAACTCTAAATGGAATAAACTATATTTTTGATAGCACAAGTGTATCTGTTATTTTTACTGTATGTTAACTAACATACAAACTTATGTCATACATTTATCTGTATGCCTATCTGACTAACGCTGCACATTCTGTTTAGCTTGTCTCCTTAACCTTGGTTGGGGACCACAGGCATAACACTGGTTATGGGCCCAGGCTTAACAGCAATCATTATTCACTGGATGCAATACTGTTGAAGACCATTACAACATATTTTTACTTGAAGTCAAGAGAGTCATCAAACTACATGTACCAACAACAACTCCCAAAACAACAACAACAAAAAACCAGATTACCCTTAACAATAAGGAAACTTCAATCCAAAAAGAGATCACTTTGGTGGAAAAACAAATCTGGTCATGTTGCCAATTTCAAACGCTGATACAAAAATTTAGGCCACCAGATAAAGACAGAATGCACCAATTATCACATTAAACAAGAGGAAAACCTTCTATGTACCAATTCCACCCATGCTTTTTACAATTTTGTAAACAACAAACTAAAAGACTCAAGGTCCATCCCATCCCTGAAAGGACCTAATGGTAAAGACTGCAACGATTACACCATTAAAGCCAACCTCTTGAACACATTCTTTGGCTCAGTATTTGTAAACAGCAATGGATCATGCCCAGTTATTCCTAGCTCAACCACAGAAAATTACAATGATCTAATACATATCGATTTTATGGAAGACATTGTTGAGAAAGCACTGCGTAATCTAAAACCATCAATATCTATTGGACCAGATGGAATATGTGCCTACTTCTTAAAAAAGCTATCCACTACCATGGCAGAACCTCTAAGCATAATCTTTGAAAAATCTTTCAGGACTAGCTTCTTGCCAAAACTATGGTCACAAGCCACGGTCATCCCCATCTTCAAAAAGGGAACCCCAGCCTAGTTGAAAATTACAGACCAATCTCCTTATGCTGCGTCACCTGTAAAGTCATGGAATCAATTATTAACCAATCCATTATCCTCCACTTAGAGACAAACAACCTACTCTCTAACAAACAATTTGGTTTCAGAAAAAAACTATCCTGTAATCTGCAACATTTACACTGTAAAAACATGGAGTATACAACTCGATCAGGGCAAAACAATAGACGCAATTTACATAGACTTGTGTAAAGCCTTTGATTCAGTGGTACAAGACAAACTACTCTTAAAACTAAAATCTTATGGTATCTCTGGACACCTGCATAACTGGATAGAAGCATTCCTGTCAAACAGACAAGAAATGGTCAAAATTGGGAGTGTCCTATCAAATTCTGTACCTGTCAACAGTGGTGTCCCCCAAGGCAGTGGACCAACTCTCTTCATACTCTACATAAATGACCTCTGTGATCATATTAAGAGCAACTATGTTCTTTTAGCTGATAGTGTAAAGCTAAACACCACAGACAATACTGCTATCCTTCAAAAGACCTTGACTATGTATCAGAATGGTCAAACAAATGGCAACTTCAATCTCAACAAATAAATGCTCTGTTCTACATATTGGCAAAAAAAATCAGAAAATAAAATACAGGCTGAATAGTCAAGTTCTTGTTGATGATCCAAACTCTGTCAAGGACCTTGGAGTACTCATGTCTAATGATCTAAATGCTAGGGGCCACTGTAATTACATAGCCAAAAAGGCATTAAGAGTTGTTAACCTAATCCTGCATAGCTTTTTCTCAGGTAATATCACACTACTAACTAGAGCATACAAAACTTTTGCTAGTCCAATACTTGAATACAGCTCATCAGTCTGGAACCTGCATTACATATCTGATATTAATACAGTGGAGAAAGTCCAGAAATATTTCACAGGAAGAATTCTCCGCTCCTCTACTCATTGCAGAATACCTTATGCCACCAGACTTGAAATTCTAGACCTAGACAACCTAGAACTATGACGCCTTTGGTCTGATATAAGTATAGTATATAAAATTATACATTGTAATGTCCTACCTGTCAATGAATACTTCAGCTTCAACCTTAACAATACAAGAGCACACAATAGATACAAACTCAAGGTAAATCGCACCAAACTTGATTGCAGGAAATACGACTTCAGCAACGGAGTGGTCAATGTCTGGAATATTCTCCCTGACTCTGTGGTTTCTTCCCCAAACCCCAAAAACTTTAACATTAGACTGTCTACTATTGACCTCACCCCTTTCCTAAGAGGCCTGTAGCGGGTGTTCATAAGCACACCAATGTGCCTACCGTCCCTATCCTATTGTTTCTTTTATTTTTCTTATATGTACCCATTTCATGTATTCATAACTATGTATATACTTATACCTATTATTTTGTAAGCGATTGACAAATCAAATAAATAAATAAAGTTGGGATGGTTGGTGATCGGAACATATGATGGACTGATGGGTGCAGGGGTTGGTTTTGGACTTTTGAATTACTAAGGGAAAACCCAGAACTCTCCGATTCGGGTTTTCCCAGATGTGCCAGTATAACTACTCTAATAAAAGGAAACTTTGAGAAAATGCCTGTCTCGGAGTTTTTAATTGGAGTTGGGTTTTTCTGGAACCTTGACAGCAGGTTAGTGGGGTGGGAATGGAGATTTTACAGTATCCTTTCCCTGCCACGCCCACCAAGCCCCACCCACAAACCAGTACTAAAAAAATCTGCATCCCACCACTGGGCTCTATCTCATCAAAAAAACTGGAAAAGATCCAGATTATTAAGGAATCCTGTTATAACATTGTCCAACTTTCAGAATGAAGACTTCAAGAAGGAAGTGAAGACATCTTTGAAGTTGAGGTCTCAGAGGCTTCTGGAGATGGTGATCTATTTTTGGGTAAGTCTGTGCGTGCATATAAGAAGAGGATGTTTGCTTCCTAAAGCAACTTATATCAGATTTTCTATAAAACCTAATTATAGAAATTATATTTTGTTTTCCTTCCACTTGGAGGAAAATAGTCAAGAGTTTGTTGACTTAAGAAAACCTATTTGAGGATGTGTAATGCAATGCACCTGATGAAATGCCTCCTTTCCTGAGTTAAAGTCACATCTGAGCATTTAAAAGAGTACTCCGGAAAGAAAACTATGTTTTAGCATTTATTTGAAGAAGGGAGTGTATGTCCTGTATTAAAAAAAAAAGCCCAAGATGTGATGAGATTGTCCAAAAGTTTTGCACAATTGGCAACTCTGTTGTACTGATTGGCCACTTTTACTGCCATAATGGCCTTATTTTGCAAAAATTACTCTTCATCGTTGTCTTTTGAGTATACTTTATTTGAATTTAAATGTTGCTAAAGGACTTGGTGGAGAATCTCAATCAATGGATATATTGCTTCGCTTACTGACATGTTAAGATATTAGTTCCATATTAACACAATCAACATACTGTCACATAAGGTACAGTACTTCTTCTACATCAACTAAAATAGAAATTTATCTTTTTGTTATTAACACGGAAAACTAAGAGTCAAAAAAGTGTAATATAAACTATAATATTTTAGATTCCTTATTTTTTCAATGGCCTTTGCCTTCTCTCCTTCCTTCCTTCCTTCCTTCTTTTCCTTCCTTCCTTCTCTCCCTCCCTCCTCCTCCCTTCCTCTTTCTTTCTTTCTTTCTTTCTTTCTCTTTCTTTCTTCTCCTTGCTTCCTTCTCTCCAACCCTCCTTCCTTCCCTCCTTCTTTCTTTCTTTCTTTTTTTCTTTCTTTCTTTCTCTTTCCTTCCTTCCTTCCTTCCTTTCTTTCTCTTTCTTTCTTCTCCTTGCTTCCTTCTCTCCCTCCCTCCTTCCTTCCTTCTTTCTTTCTTCTCCTCCCTCCCTCCCTCCCTCCCTCCCTCCCTCCCTCCCTCCTTTCTTTCTTTCTTTCTTTCTTTCTTTCTTTCTTTCTTTCTTTCTTTTTTTCTTTCTTTCTTTCCTTCCTCCCTCCCTCCCTCCCTCCCTCCCTCCCTCCTTTCCTTCCTTCCTTCCTTCCTTCCTTCCTTTCTTTCTCTTTCTTTCTTTCTTCTCCTTGCTTCCTTCTCTCCCTCCCTCCTTCCTTCCTTCCTTCTTTCTTTCTTCTCCTCCCTCCCTCCCTCCCTCCCTCCCTCCCTCCCTTCTTTCTTTCTTTCTTTCTTTCTTTCTTTCTTTCTTTCTTTCTTTCTTTCTTTCTTTCTTTCTTTCTTTCTTTCTTTCTTTCTCTTTCTTTCCTTCCTTCCTTCCTTCCTTCCTTCCTCCCTCCCTCCCTCCCTCCCTCCCTCCCTCCCTGCTTCTCTGCCCTATTCCCTTCCCTTCCTCATCCTTATGACCACTGCAACATCCCCACAGCCATGTGATCAAAATTTGAACTGACCCATATTTATGCCAGTTGCAGTGTTGCAGGGATTATGTGATCACCTTTTGTGACCTTCTGTCAGGCAAAATAAAACAGAAGTCAGATTCCCTGAACAGCCATGTTACTAATTGTGCAGTGATTCACTTAACGACTGTGGCAAGGAAGGTCATAAAATGGGGCAAAACTCACTTTACAATTGTCTCGCTTAGCAGTAGAAATGTTGAGTGGTCGAAGACTGCCTCTACTTCAGATATTGATCAACAATTTTACAAGACATTGGTGCCAATCCAGGGCAGAATTCTCTTGCAGTGTTAAACCCTTGGAAACAGCGCTCTGTAACTTAGCTCCACATTTGTTTAGGTGCATTATTAATTTTATCTCTCGCTTTTCTGTTTCTGTAACCAGCTTGCAATTAGACCACAAGACCCAGTCTCCAGCTTTTGAGGTGCAAGGCAGGGGTGGGATGCAAATATTTTTATGACTGGTTCTGTGAGCGTGGCCAGGTGGCAGCACCCTCCTGGGCCTCAGAGAAGCCTCCTGGGTGAAGAAGCAAGACAGAGAGGGGGATCCCAGCACAGCTGATCGTTGGAACAGCTGATTGCCGGGAGGGGAAAAAAAAGAAATACTTTAAAGGGTGACTGGGTGGAAAGGGAGGGGTGGGCGGAGAAGGGCGGGGCCAGCCAGGGGCACCATTTGATGGTTCTCTGAACTGTGTAGAATCGTAACAACTAGTTCTACATAACCGGTCTGAACCAGTAGAATCCCACCCCTGGTGCAAGGCATCTGATCCCTTGGCTTGAGAACTTAACAACAGCAGAGTTGGAAGGGACCCCTGGAGGTTTTCTAGTCCAACCCCTGCTCAGGCAGGAAACCCTATTCCATTGCAGACAAACAGTTGTCCAATCTCTTCTTAAAAACGTTCAGTTGTTGGAGCATCCATAACTTCTGAAGGCAAGCCATTGCGCTGGTTTTTCTTAACAATCCCAAAATTTCTCCTTAGTTCTAGGTTGACTCTCTCCTTGAATTGTTTGCATCCATTGCCTTCAGGTGCTTTGGAGAGTAGCTTGACTCCCTCTTCCTTGTGGCAACCCCTGAGATATTGGAACATTGTTATCATGTCTCCCCTAGTCCTCCTTTTCATTAAACTAGACATACCCAATTCCTCAGGGACGTGGTGGCTCAGTGGCTAAGACGCTGAGCTTGTCGATCCGAAAGATTGACAGTTCAGCGGTTTGAACCCCTAGTGCCGCATAATGGAGTGAGCTCCCGTTCCTTGTCCCAGCAGCTTCTGCCAACCTAGCAGTTCAAAAGCATGTAAAAATGCAAGAAGAAAAACAGGGGCCCCTTTGGTGGGAAGGGAACAGCGTTCTGTGCACCTTCAGCATTTAGTCCTGCTGGCCACATGACTACGGAGACGTCTTCGGATAGCGCTGACTCTTCGGCTTTGTAACGGAGATGGGCACCGCCCCCTAGAGCCAGAAATAAGTAGCACATATGTGCAAAGGGAACCTTTACCTTTACCCAATTCCTGCAATCATTTTTTACATTATACATTTTTGCCTCCGCTTCTCTAATCATCTCTGTTGCTCTGCTCTACACTCTTTCTAGAGTCTCAACATCTTCACTCACTTTAGAGAGATAGACTTGCCAAGTGCCAGGATATTTTTTACGATATTCATTTTGGGAATCTGCTCCAGCCCTCAATATTTACTTTTCCTTGCCTGCTAGTTAAAGTTAACATCCTTTTCCTGTATCCTGGCATGAAGGCAGCTGATAAAAAGGGGCTGTGTTTCTCTGTGTTTGTTGATAAGCCCAAAGAAAGTCAAAAGGTAAGATTGCCTCCCCTCAAATCAACTGCGGCTCCTTCCCTCAAATTCACATGCAACCATTGCTCACACGGAGGTCCTCTGCGCTCTTTCACATTGTCATCTGACCCCTGACATTTCCATCAGGGCTGGGAGGGCCCACATGATAAGCTTCCGCCCTTTGTTAGCCGTACCATGCCTTGTTCCAAGCTTCAGTTAAAGGAACGGGGCAAGGCAGGTTGAAGGAACAGACCAATCTGAAGACCAGAGAGGTCTCAAGACGTTTGAGAAGACCTGAAGATGCTAACTACACTCTTATTGCTTTGTGGGGCTGTTGAGCTGCTGAAATCAGACCCACATTCCAGGCATCCTGGTTATCACCCTCAGAGACCAGGGCCTGAAGTTCCTCAGATGCCTGTACCTCCAGCACTAACTTCTCCAGCAGAAGAATTCTGGAGAGGAGAGTCCATCCAAGGAGAAACTGAGGCAGACGTGGAAGAATTTTACCCTGCAAGCCGTGAATCCAGAAACAAGTAAGTAATCTCCATTGTACCAATCTGCGGTTGTTGAAATAGTAAGCAACTTTTCCTTCTGGAATTACAAAGAGAATAATAGAGTTGGAAGGGATCTTGGAGGATCAACCTTCCTGCTCAGACAGGAAGCTATTTCACACAAGTGGCAGTCCAGCCTCTTCTTAAAAACCTCCAGTTTTGGAGCATCCACAACTGGGTGGACTAAAATATCATATTTTGTGGGGGGAGAAGGGATGCTGTTAATTCCAGAACTTTTGATTGCATTTCTTATCCACAGAGCAAATACAAACATATTGTGGTATGTCAGTCTTTTCATCTTGTAGCCTTATTAGAATCCCAAAAACAAGGAGGTAAGGACCCAGAACTAAATCTCTGATCCTCAAACTATTTTTTGTGCTGGTAGAGACCATCTGTATATTCTTGGTGGAGCTGGCAAATTACTGAAGAGCATCACTTTCTTTCCCACAATCAAAACCCTCATTCAAGCTGTAATAAGCATAAAAACCCTCATTCAAGCTGTAATAAGCATAGAACACTCTGCTTTCCCTGACCTTGTGCCATCTAGATATGAAAACCTATGACATCCATCATCCCTGACCAATGCAGTCAGATGAAGGCATTTAAGCTCTACTTAAGTAGGTATCATGGAGAAAGTCCATTGCTGCCTTCAGATCAATGAAACAGAGCTTAGGTTTATTGGTCTGCAACAGATCATTTTCCCTTTCGTTCATTTGTTCATTTTTTTAAAAAGGGTTTGGTTGTTGTTTAACAGCCAATTAAGAACCAAAGGAAATGGAAAAGAGAATATGCAGTTAGGGCTTTTAAAAAAAATCCACTAGATTCTTCTTCTTTGATCAGAATTTGGCTACTGGTCATAAAGATAGCAAAGTGGAATCTGGCCACTGCCAGAGATGTAAAATTGTATTGATCTGCCAATAATAGTTGACTGTAAAAAAAAGGCTTGTTTGTTGTGAGAAGTTCACTAAAAAGGGGGTGTAATGTTTCTGTTCTTTATATCCCTGTAGAAGAGACAGCATAATAAAACATGGTTTAAGGATTCCATTGTGTTCAATCCACAAGGATATAATTGGTTATTAATTTATAAGAGATCTCTTTGAACTACCCTTCCAAGTCAGCAGGAGGCAGAGAATCAAAGCAGGACAGGCTGAGCAAACTTCTAACATTTAGAAGTTTGTTATATAGCAATAGCACCTAGACCTATATACGCTTTATAGTGCTTTACAGCCCCTCTTCTAAGAGGTTTACAAAGTAAGCATCTTGTCCCTAACAATCTGGCTCTTTATTTTACCCACCTCAGAAGGATGGAAGGCTGAGTCAACCTTGAGCCTAGTGGGATTTCAACTGCCAAATTGCAGGCAGCTGGCTGCAGAAGTAGCTTGTAATACTGCACTCTAACCACTGCACCACAGAGGCTCCTATATGCGGGTAGTCCACTGCTTATGCCCACAATTGATGTTGCTAAGCAAGAAAGTTGTTAAATGAGTTTTGCCCCATGTAATGACCATTATAAATACGAGTCAGCTACCAAAATTCTTAATTTTGATCGCGGGACCATGGGAACTGCTGCAATAATTGTAAGTATGAAAAAGGTCATAAGTCACTTTTTTCAGTACTATTATAAGTTTGAACGGTCACTAAATGAAGTCAAGGATTACCTGTGGTTCAGGTAGCACCTGGTTTCCACATAGAGGTGAAGTTGCTTAAGAGAAGATCTTTAGGTATGGCTGCAAAACCTAACTGGCTCTTCCACAGTATATCCAAGATGCATTCAATTATCAATTTTTCATCCGTGTTCATTCAGTTTTTCACCAGTGTAAACATTCATGTTAGCGGCTGTTTGCAACAGTTAGGGAACCTGTTATTCATCTCTTGCCTTGAATTCAAGGCAGCTCACAGTGAAGAAGGAATGCAGGAAGAACAACGGATCTAGCAAATGGCAGCCATGTGCAACCGTGTAAAAAAAAGGATTAAATGAGTTAAAATATGTGGGAAATCTGAACTGAGAAAAATCAGACTTCTGTGTCTCTGTGGTTTGAAGATCGAAGTGCATTTTCGTTGATATCAGTGCTAAATTATGGGCGTGGCTTCAATGGCTAAGATGCTGAGCTTGGCCAGCAGTTCGGCGGTTCGAATCCCTTGCATAACAGAGTAATGGAGTGCACTCCTTGTCCCAGCTTCTGCCAACCTAGCAGTTTGAGAGCATGTAAAAAATGCAAGTCGAAAAATAGGGAATACCTTTGGTGAGAAGGAAACAGAATTCCGTGCACCTTCGGCGTTTAGTCATACCGATCACAGAGATATCTTCAGACAGCGCTGGCTCTTTGGCTTTGTAATGGAGATGAGCACTGCCCCCTAGAGGCAAAAATGAGTAACACGTATGTGCAAGGGGAACCTTTACCTTTAAACTTGGCAAGTCAAATCATGACTGTCATATTGGCCAGTCCTCATCCTAGATGCCTTTGATGGGAATGTAAACAGGTTCCTTCAGAGTTTTCAAAAGAGTACCTGTGCTTTATGTACTTTTTTCTACACTGGTTGTCTGTCTACCAGGACAGGACAATCCTACAAGGCATGGAGAACCTATTAGTTCTGGCTCCATGTTTGGAGAACTTCAACCATAATGTTCGTGGTGACCATCTCTTCTTCCATAGTACCAACTATTTGATGCCCCTTATCCTCTGGACAGAATCCCTGAAGGAAGACACAGGAAGGATCAGATAAGTCATAGCAATCACTTCTTTCTGGTTAACCCTCAACAATTCTTGGTGCACTCTTCTTGACTAAAAAGTTGGGGCAGGTTAGAGAAGCAACAAGGAGGTTCAAGACCTTGGTGGTAAGCAATGAATCTCCTCTTGGAGTGTGGGTCTTAGCAAGCATTTAATGGTTGAAAAAAAACAGTAGGAACTATGGAATCCATCATCCATATGGGACCACTAAGAATGTATAATACTGCATTTCCAGAACTAAAAGTTTGAGAAGAAAAGTTGTGCGGAGTTATCGTCAAGGCTCCTAAAAACTGAGACAGATTCTGAGCACGTCCATTGATACCTACCTGATAAAATATAAAAAATCTTGAGGAAAGATGGATGAATGTTTTATTATAGCACACTTCATTACCAGGCAACTCTCGGGAAACAACCTACTTCTCTGAATTTATGGTCTGTGCTAGTAAGGCTTTGGGGATTTCACTTTCAGAAGTATCAATTCTTATAACCAAATTCTTCTTTGATGGATATAATGGGGAAAAACCAGATTAATATTATTTGCTTTCTTTTGGTCTCTGAAAAAAACACACCCCAAAACACAATTCCATAAGTTTGCAATTTTCAGTCAGCATAGCTGGCTGGAGAATTCTGGGAGTTGAAGTCCACAAGTCTTAAAGTTGCCAGGTTTGGAGACCTCCAATGTAGGCTATAATAACAGGATCTCAAAAGCTTGACACACTTTCTCCTTTTTTTTCCTTCTATTTCTTCTATGCAAGAGTGGGGCTGAGAGGTTTTTTTTTTTTTTTTGTTTTTTTTAACATGTCTATTCTTGGCCATTCAGGTCATGGTCGTCCCAAAGGTGCTTTTCAAAACGCAACTGGATTTTCTTGAGTTTTTTCTTGAAAATGTTTCTCTTCTCATCCAAGACGTTTCTTCAGTTTGAGGCTTGTGCTGTCCAAACAGTTGCTGCATCTTTTCTTCGAGGCCATCAGTGTAGTTTCCTACAAGCACATGGGATCGTGTCTTTCTCCTCTTGCAAACCTAAGCATTCCCTTTTAGAAATCTGCAAATATTAAAATCCAGTCCTGGTATCTCATTTTGTCTCATCTCTAAATTATTATTCAACATGATTGTTGCCCTTGACATTAACCTGCATGGTTCTTTGCAGATTTTTTTTTTTTTTTTGCAATTTGCAGCACTAAAAAAGCCCAAGCTTCTTTTGTATTATTTATTCTTTTCTGATGACAAAAGTTGCCTTTCTCTGCACAGTAATTTAAAAAAAAAAGCTATAATTGATGGTATCATCTGGGTGTGAAGTTCCTTACACTTCTTTTCATGATTGAATAGTCCCACGGAAATATTTTATTCATACATTTCTTATTCCAAAGGACTATTGTGCTGCACACATAAAGCCTAAGCAGCTAAGCAATCAACACACAATAGATGAGCAATGACAGCCATATAATCATCCATACAATCTTCTGAAGCCTCTTTTCATAATCCAGCTCCTTCCAAATTCTGCTCATCAACTCCAGCCCTCAGGGTTAGCAAGCATGGAAAGTGTAGTCTAAAACAACAGGGGTGCCAGGTTGAGGAAAACTAAGAGAAATTTTCTTGCTTCCCTTTAATCTTGTGATATTTTATAGAATTTTTTATTGGCCAAGTGTGATCGGATGCACAAGGAATTTGACTTGGTGCAAATGCTCTCAGTGTACATAAAAGAAAAGATACATTCGTCAAGAGTCAAGAATCATAAGGTACAGCACTTAATGAGAGTCATAGGGTACAATAAGCGATGAAATCATACTAGGAAACAGCCAATATAAATCGTAAGGATACAAGTGACAAGGTTACAGTCATATAGTCACAAGTGGAAGGTGATAAGGAGTGATGAGAAGATTAACAGTGCAGACTTTGTAAATAGTTGCACAGTGCTGAGGGAATTATTTGTTTAGCAGAGCAATGGCTTTTGGGGAAAAACTCCCCTTGTGTCTAGTTGTTCTGGTGTGCAGGGCTCTATAGCATCGTTTTGAGGGAAGGAGTTGAACCAGTTTATTCTGGGATGTGAGGGATCTGTAGATATTTTCACAGCCCTCTTTTTGACTCAGAGTGCAGAGTCCTCCATGGAAGGCAGGTTGGTAGCCATTGTTTTTTTTTCTGCCATCCTAATTACCCTCTGAAGTCTGTGTCTGTCCTGTTGGGTTGCAGAACCAAACCAGAAAGTTATAGAGGTGCAGATGACAGACTCAATCATTCCTCTGTAGAACTGGATCAGCAGCTCCTCGGACAGTTTGAGCTTCCTGAGTTGGCGCAGAAAGAACTTTCTTGGTTGTGCTTTTTTGATGAAGTTTTTAATGTTAGGTGTCCATTTTAGGTCTTGTGATATGATAGAACCTAGAAATTTGAAGGTCTCTACTGTTGATATTGTGTTGTCTAGTATTGTAAGAGGTGGTGGTATGGGAGAGTTTCTTCTAAAGTCTACCACCATTTCTATGGTTTTGAGTGTGTTCAGTTCGAGATTGTTCTAATTACACAATTGTTCCAGTTACACTTTAAAGCAGGGGTGTCAAATTCAAGGCCTGTCGAGTGCTTAGATCTGGCCCGTGGGGTCAGCCTGGAAATAGCAAAGGACTGGCCCACGTTGCCTCTGCCAGCAAAAATGGAGCTCGGGGGGGGGACACCCCCCCTGTGTAGCCCATTTTTGGCTTGGCTGGCCTCCTGCCAGCAAAAACCGAGCTGGGGGGGGACGGCGTGCTGCACCCCAGGCCCAGTGTTTGCTGGCAGAGGGCTGCAGGAGGCTGTCGAGGCTGAAAATGCGGGACAGGGAGCAGGGCCACACACAGCCCTCCTGAGTTCCATTTTTGTTGGCAGAGGGCTATCAAAACAAGCTAAAAATAAAACAAAAGGAGAAAATTGAGCATGCAAGAAGGGACAGGAAAGGAGAAAAGGGAAAGATGAAAGGAGAAGAAGAAGAAGAAGAAGAAGAAGAAGGAAAGATGGGAAGAGAGCAAGGAAGGAAAAATAAGGAAAGGGGAAGGAAGGGGAAAGGAGAATGAAGACGGAAGGAAAAAGAAGAAAAGGAAGGAAGGAAGGAAGGAAGGAAGGAAGGAAGGAAGGAAGGAAGGAAGGAAGGAAGGAAGGAAGGAAGAAGGAAGGAGGGAAGATTATAATGAGAGTGAGAGAGAGTCTCAGGGAAGTCCTGCCTTAGCACTTGGCCACCACCGACATGAGTCCTGTGTCATTCTCACCATGGCCATGTCCACCTCAGCCACGCCCATCATGGCCACACACTCTGGCTACACTCCATGCTCCCTAGCCCTCTGAAGTCAAACACAACCCTGATGTGGCCCTCAACGAAATTGAGCTTGACACTCCTGTTTTCAAGGAACATGCTTGGATCATGCAAGGTGATCAAAGATGAAACTAGCCTTCCGATTGAAGGACTATGCCCTTTAGGATGTTTATGTCAGACCACTGGCCAGGCTGCATGCACCTTAGATAGAAATTTGTAATTGCAAATAGGTGCTTGCAGTTCATTCTGGATAAGAGGCAGACACTTTGGGCTTTCTGTTTATGGGACTTTTCAAAATCTTTTCTCGAATTGGAGTCATCCCCTGAGATAAAGGCAATGCTCTAAATGTGGCTTTTCATATAGGAACATGGTGCTGACACTGGAATGGTCTCTCAATGGTAGGCGTGAGAATATAATCCAAGGAAACAATTCAATGTCCAGATGGAGCCATCAACCAGCCCTACATAAATAAATCTGACTGATGATCACATTTCCCCATATAAGGTCATATATAGCATTATCCTACTGACATAATCTCACCACAGGTGGTTTGAATGTATATCTGCAGGGGGAGAAGGGATGTCTATTATTTCTATCCATTTCATCTCAATCTCACGATCACGGACGGACTATCCGGGAGATGCTAAAAAAACACAACTTTGTGATGTGACCGGATATAAGGAAGTTCCATACAGTAGCTAGCAGGAAATCTTTGAAGTTTCCCCTTCATGTCTATCACTGGAGTCTGCATTAAAGCAGAGGTGTGAGGAAGGACTGTTAGACAATGAGGTTTTCCATCAACAATATCTTCTCATCTCGCACCGAAAACAGTGGTGGGATTCATGTGGTTCTGTGGGTATGGCTTGGTGGACGTGGTATGGCTTGGTGGGCGTGGCAGGGGAAGGATACTGTAAAATCTCCATTCCCTCCTCACTCCTGGGGGAAGGTTATGAAAAATCCCATTCCCTCCCCACCCCACTAACCTGCTTTCCAGCTCCATTCTCTTGTGCAGGGCAATAAAAGAAGACCCAGCCAATCAGCTGGGACTCAATGGGAGGCAGAGAATGGATGGGGTTGGTGGGACCAGTCAGAGGTGGTATTGACCGGTTCTCCAAACTACTCCAAATTTCTGCTACCGGCTCTCCAGAACTGGTCAGAACCTGTTGAATATCACCTCTGAATGAAAACAGAAGAGAGCTCCAGTGGGTATTCTCCTGTCTAAGTGTGTAGCTCAGAAGCAGAAGAGAACTTGATGGCTTCACAGCAACAGGGATCTCTAGTTCATCATTTATTGAATCCAATCCAATGTAGTCAATGATGTCCGCTTTGCTCTCTTACAAGAAGTGTAAGCTACCTTCAGCCATCTTACCTTCACAATCTCCCTGAGAGCTACCTTAAGATGAATGCATAAACAGGTCAGCCACACCGAATGGGAGTAGAATAACAAGAGTTGGAACCCCAAAGGTGCTTTCTTTTATTTTATTATTTGTTTGGTTTGTCAATTGCTTACAAGATAATAGGTATAAGTAAAAACATAGTTATGAATACATGGATGCATGTAAGAAAAAAAAAAAAAGAAACATTAGGACAAGGACGGTAGACACATTGTTGCGCTTATGCATGCCTCCTACAGACCTCTTAGGAAATGAGTGAGGTCAATAGTAGACAGTCTCAGGTTAGTTTTTGGGGTTGGGGGTTTTAGTTTAGTTTAGTGTAGTGTAGTTTACTTTACTTTATTGTCACTGCACCTCGTACAATGAAATCAAACACCATCTTCAGTGCACATCATGACCATGAAAATAAACACAAACACACATCCTTCACCCTCCACACATTGAATTGAAAACCCTCCACTGTACTATACGGTAGTATTCAACACTGTACTATATAGTAGTATTCAAAAGAGCTACTGCCCTGGGATAGAAGCTATTATCCTGTACCGTCTGCCAGATAGTAATAGTTCAAAAAAAGGGTTCCCAGGATGAGATGGATCTTTGAGAATGTTTTGAACTTCCTTCAGGCAGTGGGAGCTACAAACTCTTCCAAGAGGGGAGAGGGCAACCAATGATCTTTTGGGGGCAATGACGTTAACCCTCTGGAGTGCCGTCCTATCTGCCACTGTGCAATTTGTTTTGGTTTCTTTGAAGACGTTTTGCTTCTCATCCAAGAAGCTTCTTCAGCTTTGACTGAATGGTGGGGAATAGAAGGATTTATATTCCTTGCAGACAGCTGGTCATTTGCATCCTTTTTAGAGGGTTATTGAAGCACTTGGAGGTTGACCAGCTGTCTACAAAGAATATAAAAAAAAAGTGTGAGAAAGAAACCAGAAATGAGGAAACTATGTGGATGAGAAGAGAAACATTTTCAAGAAAAACTCAAGAAAATCCAGTTGCCTCCTGAAAAAGCACCTTTGGGATAACCATGACCTGGAGGATTGAGAATCTCTTCTAATATAGTTGAAAGGGACCTTGGAGGTCTTCTAGTCACAGAACAACCACCTGCTCAAACAGGAGACTCCATACCATTTTGGGCAAATTGTTGTCCAGTCTCTTCTCAAACATCTCCAGTGGTGGAGCAAATCAAGATGTCTCCAGGTTAGTTCACCATCAAAGCCCTAAATCAGAGCTCTCCAAACTTGACAACTTTGTGGACTTCAACTCCCAGAATTCCTCAGCCAGATGAATTCTGGAGTTAAAGTCCACAAGAGTTAGAGTTACCAACTGGAGATCCCTGCCTTATACCACAGGTTAATTTGCTTCTTATTTGGCTTGAGAGTTGATAGACCAGTCTTGGTATATTTAGTCTGGGATTTTTTATTTTTTATTTTACTTTTGATCTTGGATTAAGGAAAGCAAGCAAGATGCTGACTCAGGAAGCAAGTGTTGGTTTGGGTTGGGGATGACCAAACAATTGCAGGAAGAGTGGGCTGTCTGAAAGGAGTTTTCCTTTCCTGAAAGCCAGCCTGTGCTTGTAGCTGGCAGGCTTCCCAAAACACTAAGCCTGTTTCAGAATAAAATTATGCTAGCCAAGTTGGCAACGTGTGTGTTTCCATTTGCATGAGAAAGTAGACGAGGGTATAAAATCGGGTGGGGGAGAACTTAATGAGCACAGAAACATTTTTCAGCACAGGGCGAAGCACATGGATGCAACTGTGAGAGCTCCTCTTGGGGACCCATTTATACCAGAACTTCCTTTGTAAAAATATTGAATTTCTGATCAAGCCCCAGGTAGTGTCATAAGCCAAGAGTCCTTCATTTATGCTAGAGGGGAGAGAAAGAGAGGCTGGTTGATAGATACATGCAAGTGGGAATCGATGGACTTCACATTTTACTTCAGTTCTAATCATGATAAGTGCACTTGATTGCATTTGATTGGCAAGAAGGCATTGTGTAGGGTTCAGAATCTATGATTGATTTTCAATCTTAAATTCAGGTACATCTTAAATTTAGAACATTTTTCTTTCACTTTAATAAGATAAGAGAGACGAGAGGCATTTGTGTGGGGGGGGGAGAAAGAAAGAAGAAAGGAGGAAGGAAAGAAAGAAGACAAAGAAAGGAAAGAAGAGAGAAAGAAAAAAGAAAGAAGGAAGGAAGGAAGGAAGGAAGGAAGGAAGGAAGGAAGGAAGGAAGGAAGGAAAGAAAGGAGAGACAGAGGAAGAAAGAAAAAGGAAGGGAGACAAAGGAAGGAAGGAAGGAAAGGAGAGAAAGGAAAGAAGAGAGGAAGGAAGGAAAGAAAGGAGAGAGAGAGAGGAAGAAAGGAAAGAAGGAAGGAAGGAAGGAAGAGGAAGGAAGGAAAGAGTGAGCAGGGGTTAGAAGGTTCTTCCAACTCTGTTATTCTGTTAAAAGAATATTTCTCTTGCATCGAACTGAATTCTGGATGACGACATGGACATGGACATGCAATTACTGGGCAAGGATATGCTCATGAAGTTCTTGGTGCTCTCTGAAGTTCTTGCAGATGTTTCATGGCCCAACTAAGTAACATCTTCAGTGCTGTTGGGAGTGAGGTTTGCTCTTTGTTTATATACTACTTCCTACTAGCTTCCTCTGTCAGTGTTGGTGGGAGTTTCTGGTGATTCCTTGATTAGGTTATTTTTTACTGAGTTGGTAATATCCTGGGTGTACTGCTATTTCCTGATGTTTACTGCTTGGTGTTAATCTCTGTTTATAAGGGTGTTGATTGTTGGTCAGACAATGTTATGGTCTTTTAGCTTAATCAAGGAACAGCCCAGATCACTCCCACCACCACTGGTAGGGCTAGCTACGTGTGTGTGTGTGTGTGTGTGTGTGTGTGTGCTCCACCTCTGGTGTGATGTCCATTTCCCCTCAGGGGCTTTACACACTTCCCGTTGTTTCATCCACTCCACTCCAAAGCAGAAAACCTTCCCATGTAAGGAGGTTATCAGAACTTCAGCTCCTCAACTCCCACGCCGAGAGAGTAAACTCCACCGACCATTCTTTGCAGGGTGAAGTTCTTTCTATTCTTAGGAGGCCCACACCCAACGTCCATGCGAGTCCTCCAATGCAGCCATGGGTAAAGGGGCCCCTGACCTTTCAGAGTTCCTCTCTGGAGGCTTGTGGAATTGTATGAGAATTTCTGTTTTGATTCGGTCATCTGCTCTTTCAGGAGAAAAGAGTATTTATATCCACACAATGAAAAGGGAACAAAATACCCCAACTTTCTTGGCATCTTGGCCACAGTTACTGATCCAGGACAATTCTGGGTGGAACTGCCTTCTCATGTTTTCCAAAACACCAATGCTTTGGGTGAACAGACATCCTAACACAATAGATTTGAGTCACTCCATGTGGGATCAGCTGAGGTAGAGATGGAGGTGGAAGCAGCATGGAGATCAGAAAGTTGGGAGCTAAAAGAGCCAGTTTGTATAGTGGTGAAGGTACCAGGCTAGAAACCATGAGGTCTAGTCCTATCTTAGGCGTTAAGTCAGGCTGGTTGATCTTGGGCTAATCACTCTGTCTCAGCCCTAGGAAGAAGAAGGCAAGGTCAAACCACTTCTGAAAGTCTTGCCAAGAAAACTGCAGATACTACTTTAGACAGTCACCTGGACTCAAAGACCTACCATCACCACCACCGGTTCTGTGGGTGTGGCTTGGTGGTCGTGGCTTGGTGGTCGTTGCAGGGGAAGGATACTGCAAATCCCCATTCCCTCCCCACCCCACTAACCTGCTTTCTAGCTCCATTCTCCTGTGCAGGGCAACCAAAGGAGACCCAGCCAATCATCTGAGACTCGGGAGGCAGAAAATAGATGGAGTTGATGGGGCCAGTCAGTGGTAGGATTTGCCGGTTCTCCAAACTACCCAAAATTTCCGTGACTGGCTCTCCAGAACTGGTTAGAACCTGCTGAATTCTGTCAGGATTCCAGCAGTTACTCCAATTAAATCAGGAGTCACACTCCCCAAACTTCAAAGGATTTATTAGAAGTCAACATGTCGGCATGACCTGGGTGTAGCCGACTCTGAGATACGTAATTCACTGTCACCCTTGACTCTGCTTTCCCCCCTAACATTTTTATACATGTTTTATAGTTGTCAAATACCACCTCTGACCACCATCCAAAAATGGTTAAATGCAGAAGGTCTCATTTTTGCATACAAGCTCAATCTTTGGTATCTCAAGTTAGGCATTGCTTCTCTGAAATTTTTGTTTGGTTGTTGACCCTTAGGACAGAAGATCTAACAGAATAACAGAAGGGACATTGGAGTCTTCTAGTCCACTTCCCTGCTCAAGCAGGAGATCCTATACCATTCCAGACAAATGGTTGTCCAAGCTCTTCTTAAAAATCTCCAGTGATGGAGCACCCACAACCCCCGAAAGCTTTTCCCATCTTGAAGGTCTTGAGATATTTTGACTGGGGTTGATCCTGTAACTAGTTCAAACATGTGGAGGAAATCAGGTTGAGGAGAGATGATGCACAGAGACTGGTTGACTCAGTGCTAGTAGATCTTAGTTTCTACTGGGTTTGTACTACTGCACCAGAGGCAGAGAAGAAGATTCTTGAAGAAGAGTCTTGCAAAGCAGCAAAATGACATTTCTCCCCTCCTTTTAATGACAGAGAATGTCATTAATTTTCTTTCTGGGCTGCCACAAAGAAGATGGGGTGGGGTGTCAACCTATTCTCTAAACCCCTGAAGGCAGGTCAAGAAGCAAAGGGTGGAAACTAATCAAAGAGAGAAGCAACCTGGAAATAAAGAGAAATTTCCTAACAGTGAGGACAATCAACCGGTGGAACAGCTTCCCTCCAGAAGTTGTAGGTGCTTCCATCACTGGAAGTTTTAAAGTTTGGACAGTCATTTACCTGAAATGGCATAGAGTTTCCTGCTTGAGCAGGGGATTGGCCCAGAAGACCTATTAATGTGCTTGGATGAATGACTTGCCTGATTTCCGAGATCTGCCTTGGCAAATTCAATCCGTTCTCTCTTTTCCCTTAGGAACTGGTGCCCCTCTGTTCAATATCGGCATGCCACGTACATTGTAGTTTGCAGGACAGAGAAATACGTCATCAGGTCCCAACAATCATGTCCGAATGGAACTCCAGACTGCCAGAAGATCATGTACGTAGCACCATCTTTCTTAAGGGGGAGTCAATCCAACATCTAAAGCAGCCTTGTCTGTTTGAGATCCAGTGTTAGGTGTCTCCCTTGATATGGAACAGAGCTTTTGTCCTCTCCTCAAAAAAGGGAATGGGACAACTTGCCATGGCCAACTCACCACAGCCAACTCACCACGGCCAACTCACCACAGCCAACCACGGCCAACTCACCATGGCCAACTCACCACAGCCAACTCACCACAGCCAACCACGGCCAACTCACCACAGCCAACTCACCACAGCCAACTCACCATGGCCAACTCACCACAGCCAACTCACCACGGCCAACTCACCACAGCTAACCACGGCCAACTCACCACAGCCAACTCACCACGGCCAACTCACCACGGCCAACTCACCACAGCCAACTCACCACGGCCAACTCACCATGGCCAACTCACCATGGCCAACTCATCACGGCCAACTCACCACGGCCATCTCACCACGGCCACTTCACCATGGTCAACTTATCACAGCCAACTCACCATGGCCAACTCACCATGGTCAACTTACCACGGCCAACTCACCACAGCCAACTCTTCATGGCTGACTTGCTGCAGGCCAACTTGCCATGGGACAATTTAACAATTCTGTTTTATTATTTAAAATAAATAAGAATTATTTTAATTTTTGCCATTCACATTTCATTCTGTCCCTCCTTCTGTATCCTTTCTTTATTGATTCTATTCCATCATTTCTTTGATATTAGTGTAACTCTTGTCCCCCAATGAGTTGGCCATGGCAAGTTGGCTATGGCAAGTTAGTTGTGGATGCCAAGTTGGCCATGGTGCATTGTTATAGACCCCCTCAAAAAAAAAGGCTATCCAATGCAGCTTGCAGTTTTCTCAGGAGTGAGGAAATATCTCACCTAGCTTAGAGAAAGTTGCCTTCTTTGGGAATTATACCTCATCAGATGAGCCTTGCTGTAGAACTCAGCTCAACCCGAATAGAGACACATGGGACACAACCAAGAAAGCCAAATTTGATGAGTTCATTACTGAAAACTTTTGCTATGTAAATGATCCCAATTTGATTCCTTAGCATGCAGCCAGAAATGGATGCTCCAGCCATGCTGAGAGATTGATCCTCAGCTGCAGCAGCAGTTCCCATGCTAGAAAATGAGATTCGTTGCAAATGTTCAAAGGAGAATGTCAGAGGAATGTTAAAGAATTTCCCAAGAATCCAGAGACAACATCTTAGTTCGATCCAGGGACGGGCTTCAAATTTTTTTAGCAAAGAGTTCTCTGCCTCGTTGCTAGGTGGGTGTGGCCATGGTGGGCGTGGCCTAGTTGGCCTCCTGCACCATGTGGGGGGGGGGCAGGCATTTTTTACCCTCCTCGGGCTCTGGAGGTTTTGCTTGAGCCTCTGGAAGGATGAAAACGGTCTCCCCAGGCTCCGGAGGCTCTCTGGAAGTTGGAAATGGGGCCCTTTCTGGCCTTCTTGAACTTCCAGGAGGCCTATTTTTCACCCTTCCAGAGTCTCCGTGCATGCCCTGCACTTACCTGGCGAGGCCAGCCAGGAATGGGATTTGGAGAGAGTTCTCCAAACTGCACAGAATCTTAGCTAGGGGCTCTCCTGAACCCCTGCGAACCCCCAGCAGCCCCACCCCTGGTTTTGTCTCTCTTTTATGGTCACAAACACCTTGTCCCAAAGGAGGAATGCTTCTCTCTTTAGAGGCATCCTAGGATGGGTTAAAACCAATGGTCTTGTTGACTGGCAGTTCTCAACCTCCTGGGGGCATATTTAAGCTTCAAGTGGGTAACTTTCAAGAGAAAGGAAAAGATGGCGCTCATAGAGGCTGTCTCTGCAGAAGCCCTCCGAGCAGAGAATGGCCTTTTGCAGAAGCAGGTTGACGGTTAAAGAAACCCGCATTTTTTAGCAACTGGGCAGGGACACAAAAAAAGCAAACGAAGCCTTCAGATGAAGACTAGATAGTAGCAAAGAAGTAGAGAGGGAAAAAAAAATCATAGGGTCACCTGGATTTCTGCAGATAAATTTTGCCTAGCCAAAACGTCTGATCGGTCTCATAATTGCGATGGTTCTTTATCAAGACCTTCAGGGTATGAGATGAGGCTTACTTCTAATCTATCATTTTTTTTCCTCTTTCTTTTTCTTCTTCTAGGTACAGAACAGCTGTGAAGCCAGTCTACAAGATAAAAGAGAAAGTTGTAAGCTTTTTAGACTGGAAGTGCTGTCCAGGTTATGTAGGCAAGGATTGTGAACAATACGGTAAGAATACAACTTTAAGTAACCTTCTGTAGTTGGGTGCACTCTGTGTTATCAACTCATCAACCAGATTGGCCGAGGTCAGGTCCAAGAATCGGGAGGGTTGAGAAACCTAAAGGGATTCTTGATTGTTGAGAACGATCTCTGCTGGGTCATTATGACCAAGGCTTCCTGAGACAGGACCAATCATATGCTTAGTCCCAAAAACCCTCTTTTTATTTCAACGGCTTTATATGCATTCGCAGTCCGTAATGAGTCCCAAACAGTTTATGAATAGTCCAACAGAAGTCTGTCACAGTCTTTTTGGGATAAGGCTGATAAGCACCCACCTTTATCTCCCTTGAAATGCTGCCAATGACTAAATGGCCAATAAGCTGTACAAGGCCAAACAGAGCACAAAGTCAACACGGAGCTTCAGAGTTTAAAGCGATCAGAACGAACAAAGTTGCTTCCTGCAAAGGCTCACGTCCCTTTGCTCCCCCTTTATGTCTTATGGGAGGGGCCAAACATCTCCAAGCCTTACTCCCAAGTTTCTCCTTTTGTCTTAACTGTTCTTGCTGTTCCTCTGCCTCACTGATGTCAGATTCTGAGGCTCCAGAGTCTGCACATAACTCCCAGATGGTCCTGTCCCCATCTCTGTGTTGGATGCAGAACCCTCATCTGAGTCCTCCCCAGACGCCAGGACTGGTTCCTGTTCCTCCCCACTGTCCAACTCTGCTGCCAGCTCCACGGGTCTCTGGCAGACCACAACAATAAGTAGCAGAAAAGCGGAGAGGATTTCAAAGCCACAAAAGTCCTTCTTCCCATCTTCTCAGAATCTGAATTCTTACCTCAATCTCTAAGACTTTCTTGTCCCCTATAATATGAAGATCATCCTGACTTTCCTAATAAGTAAGGATGGTCAAAAATACAAGAGAACTCTTTTGAAGGACCAGAAAAACCTGAATTGTAACTAGGTGCTCTCTTAACATTTTTACATCAGTGCAGAGGTGGGTATTCAGCAGGTTCTGAGAAATTTTGAGTAGTTCGGAGAACCGGCAAATCTCACCTCTGACTGGAGACTTTATAGTATCCTTCACCTGCCACGCCCACCAAGCCACGCCCACAGAACCGGTAGTAAAAACATTTGAATCCCATCACTGCATCAGTGCATATATTAGTATTAGGAAATGGACTGCTCTGTGGGATGACACAGACATGAAATATGTTTTTTAAAAGGTTAAATAATTTTTTTGGGGGGGGGCGTTTCCTGCCATAAATTGGGGGCAAAGGGAAATAAATGTCTTATGGAATTGATTTTCAGATCCAGCTCAGTTTCCAGTGGGTACCAGTCAGCCTGAACACTGGGAAGAAGCATCCTCAAACCACGGTAGGTTTCAGCTCATCTTTTATTTCTACAACTGGAAGAATGTATCTGTGAAGCTGTTAGTGATTAACTCCATAGTTGTACTTCACATCCTCATAGTATGCACGGAGGATATTTCTGCAGCTTCTTCATTCATAGCACCTGCTGCTTTTCAGATGTGTTAGATTTTCAACATTCTTCTCCTTCTGCTACATCCTGCTTTTTAAGATGGGGGTTGCTTAATCCAACAGTGTCTACGGAGTCTTTAATTACCTATTAAAACCATGCCTGAAATTTACAAACAGTGTTTATCACTTTTAACTGCTTATCTCTGGGTATTAGCAAAATATGAACAACGGAAGAGAAAGGCAGTAAGAAAAAATAAACAAAATAGAGATGAAGGCATTCCATGTGCGAGTAATTAATAAAAGCACAGATGATACAAACAAGGACTTTAAAGTGATCTGCCATCTAACATAAATCATATTGTTGATTTGAAAATATATTTCTTAAATGTGTTTCATATTGATTGGCAACATCTAAGCTACATTTCTTGCTGTTTTGAAATTCCATTTCCTGCAACAAAAACCAGCCTCCTTCTTCCTATTAGCAACATACGTGCATGGGTTTTGTTTTGTTTTTTAAATTTGGCCATTCACCTTCCATGCTAAAGTATATTTAGAAGTGTTCTTATCTTGTCTTGCTTCTTTGCAAACAATGTTCATCTTTGTCAGATTCAGGAGATGTTGCAGAAGCCCATCAAAGTCATGAAGCAGTGCTAGAAGACCTGCAGAACGACATTCACCAGACGGCAAACAGTTTGGGAATCTTACAGAAAGTCCTTCATCACAATAGCACCGACAGAAAGGGAGGCACGGACCAGCACCAGTCAGGTAAGGGAGGTACTTCTCAACAGTACCAATAAAGGCACTGGTGAGATTCAAATAATTTTGTTGTGTATGTATATAAGTAATAAAGTGTGAGCTTGGAGTAAGTGCAGGGTTCTGGCCCTGCACTTCTGATTGGCTGTTAAGCGGCTGTACCGGATTGGCCCATTCTGGGGAATCCGATTGGCCCTTAACAGAGAGTTCCTATTGGTCATAAAAGCTAGCGTTCCTAGCCTGTTATTGGTTAAAACGTTACAAGGGTTGCCTATATAAGGTGAGGGTTACTGTTGTTTGATTGAGAAGTCACTATGTAAATAAAGAGCTGAAGTTCACCGTTCAGAGGCTTGTCTCCATTCCTCCTCACCCATTCCCAAACTTAACAAATTTAACAGCTGGTTCTCTGCCCTAATTACCAGCTGGGTGGGCATGGCCAGAGTGTGTGACAGGCAGTACTTGGCCTCCTGAACCCCACTAGGAGTAAAAACAGGCTGTGGGGGGGAGAGGAAGTGCCTCCTTTGGGGCCTAGTAGGCCTCCCTGCACTTACTCTGGAGCCAAAACGAGGTGCGTGGGAACTCCTGGAAGGGGTGAGATGGGGAGGGGCCAGCCAGCAATTTAAGAACCGTTTCGGCTGAAGTGGTGCAATCCGGTTGAATCCCACCAGTGGATAAAGGAGATTATTTGTAGCTCAGGATCGAACTGTGGTTGATGCTGTGTTGCTTAGTTGTTTCCTTGCAGATGTTTCATGACCCAAACTAGATAACATCATCATTGCTAGAGGGGAGTGGGGTTTGAGGAAGAGAGGAGGAGGAGGAGGAGGAGGAGGAGGAGGAGGAGGAGGAGGAGGAGAACTGTGGTGTCCTTGGTGTTCTCTGAGCTTGGTTGGGTGTTTCCTTGCAGACGTTTCATGACCCAAACTAGGCAACATCATCAATGCTGATGATGATGTTACCTAGTATGGGTCATGAAACATCTGGAAGAAAACAACCAAGCTCAGAGAGCACCAAAGACCTCTCTCATTTCTCAACAGTGTGAAGCAATCAATCAAGCATAGGAGTAAATGCTAATGTACTTTTGGCTTGTGATGTGTTTCAGAACTCCAGCAAATGCTCTTTCTCCACATAAACAGTTTCTTGAAGGAGCATTTCAATCCTGTCTGGGCCAGTTTCAATAAAAGCCTCCAGGACCTGTCCGTTGCTGTGCAGAACCTTTCCCAGAGCGTGGAAGCTAATCGGAAGAGCATAGAGCGATTCCAAGAAAGTTCTGTGCCCAGAAAAGATTTCCAAGAACTAGGGACAAAGTTTGAATCCAAAGTCCAAGCAAATGTTCTGAGGGCCGACCAGATGAAGCGAGAAATGGATCATCATAACTATCTGCAACAAGCTGTCATCCATTACAATCTTACGATGATCAAAGCAGACACGGATCTGAAGCTCAAGAGGCACCACAAGCTGCAGCAGTCTTTTTTATTCGCTTTAAACAACAGTTTGGCCGACATGAGGCAAGAGCAAAACAAGCTTCGTGGGGAGCTTGAGATCCTAAACAGAAATGTTGCCATGTTCCCAAGGCAATCGGGCAATCAGAATGGGGTGTCTGCTGATATTGATATCCAGAGCTTCAATCAGACCTTGGAGAAACATGCTCGGGAGCTAAAGACGCTTTATGAGGAGTCTGAAAAAGACTATGAAGAACTAACTGATTCTCTCACAAGGTTAAAAGACAGCTCAAAACGTGACATAGAGGACTTCCGTGTACGATTAATAGAAGGGAGTCTCATGATCGATGAATACAGAGAAGATGTAGAAAAGAGGATTTTTGCTCTTAATGATAGTCTGGCAGATATTCAAGAAAACTACTGGAGTCTACAGAAGTCCATGAAGACGTGCTGTTGTGAAGATCCGCCTTCAAGTATCCAAGTGGAAGACTTAAAGAACACCACTCAGATGCACGGAGAACATCTAAAGCATCTGGAGGCGCGTTTAAAAGATCTCGCTGCTGCTTTCCCACTTATCCATCAATCTTTGGATTTCCAGCAAGAACAAAGTTGGAGGCTACAAGATGGCCTGTCTCTCTTAAAAAACCATTCTGACATTTCTTCTGAGGAGGTTAATATGCTCAAAAAAGCCGACGAGAAGATGCGCGACCATGTGAGGTATCTCAACAGTTCTTTCAACTCATTGCTGGTGGATGCACTGAGACACGAGAAGGCCCTTGAGGTCCTGCTAGGAGAGGAAATTTTGGAACACCTGTATGAAGAAGAAGTCATTCTACCCACAGATCAATTTCCAGTGATGAACATCAAATTAATTTCAGACCATCTCAAGAAGCAAAGTATGGCACTAGAGAATTTTAAGAAGAGAATAGACTTTTTGGAGGCAGATCATGAGGAGAATCCACATGATCATAAATCTTTGAAAGAGCCTGATCCTGAGAAACAAACAGACCTCAATCCCCAACATGGTAGAGTGGAATATATGGAGCCAAACCATGAAGCTTTCATGGAGGATGCCTTAGACAATCCAGCATACCATGATATTACAACCCTAAAAAGAGAGATTGGACACCTTACCAAAGAGATAAAGAAATTTGAATTGCAATGGGATTATATTCATTCTTGCTGCAATCAAACTAAAGCCAACCTAGGAGACTTCCTTGGTGTTTCAGTAAAGGAGGTGAAGGAAGATCTTGTATCAGCCAAAAAAAACTTTGAAGAACATCTAGTGATCTTTCATAAATTGTTTGGAAATAGTAAGGACTTGGCTGCCTCAAATGTCAGCCTGGATGTAGCAAAGCTTCAGTTGCTGATGAGCAGAAAAACAAGGAAGCAAGAACATCAAAACATGAGGGAGAAGAAAGAGGTCCATGGCCACAGAGAAGCTACTCTGAATGGAAGGAACAAGATAAATGCAGAGACACTGGAGACAGGTAGATTCCTTCCATTTTTTTTGAAATGGTTTCATTGTGGTTTCCAAAATTTCATGTCCAATGTTCCCACTGCATTTGCGAGTGGCTGTTAAGACTTCAGCAGACAAGGTGTTATTTTATTCTTACAATTAATAATTGCTCTGGTATATTAAAAAAAATTAGCCACTATTGTGTATCATCTGGACCATGGGTCCCCAAACTTGGCAACTTTTAAGACTTGTGGACTTCAACTCCCAAAATTCTCCAGCTATGCTGGCTGGAGAATTCTAGAACTTAAAGTCCACAAGTCTTAAAGTTGCCAAGCTTGGAGACCTCTGATTGGGACTGTCACATGACAGGTTCTTTTATTTAAATTTATTTAAAACTATTTTAAGAGAGGGATGGTGGATATGAAGAAAGCCTAACCCTACAAGGTCCAGGTTGATCCTTACAACTTTTGAACACTTATTTCCTCAGCTAGGTTCCTTCCCATTCTCTTCTCCCTGCCCTGGACTGTGATGAGTAGCCCTATCTAACAAAATGAAAGTCAATGCAGACAAAATAAGGGTTTACACTTAGGCAAAAAACCCCCAAATATTCAGGTACAGATTAGGAGAAACCTGGCTCAATAGCAGTAATTGTAAGAGGAATCTCGGAGTCCTAGTCAACGGTCACTTAAATATTGTTTAAATGTTGCAGGCTAACTCTGTCCACAGTATAGAGTTTGATCCTAATAGGGCTCCATTCTTCCAGGGTTGATGGGATGAGAACCTGGATTGTTGGGGGCAATAGGCTGACATTGTGAGCCTCGGTGGCGCAGTGGTTAGAGTGCAGTACTGCAAGCTACTCCTACTACAATTTGGCAGATCGAATCCCACTCAGGTTGACTCAGCCTTCCATCCTTCCGAGATGGGTCAAATGAGGACCCAGATTGTTGGAGGAAAGAGGCCGACTCTGTAAAACCGCTTTGAGAGGGCTGTAAAGCACTATAAAGAGTTATGTAAGTCTAAGTGCTATGGCTATTGCTATTGTAGAGGGCTTGGAGAGTCCTCTAAAGCACTATGGAACAGTATATAAGTCTATCTCTGCAACGAAGATGATTAGAGGACTGGAGGCTAAAACATACAAAAAACGGGGCTGGAATTGGATATGCCTAGTTTAATGAAAAGGAGGATTCTAGAGGTGACATGATAGCAAATGTTCCAACATCTCAGGAGCTGCCGTAAAGAAGAGGGAATCAGGCTATTCTCCAAAGCAGTGGATGAAACTGAACAAATATGAGCCAACAGTGTCTGGTGGCCGCCAAAAAAGCCAATGTAATCTTAGGTTGCAAAAACAGAGGGATCAGATCAAGGCCAGTTGAAGTATTAATACTGCTTTATAAAGCCTTAGTAAGGCCACACCTGGGATACTGCATCCAGTTTTGGTCACCACGTTACAAAAAAGATGTTGAGACTTTGGAAAAAGTGCAAAGAAAAGCAATTAAGATGATTAGAGGAGGCTGGAAGCTAAAGCTATGAAAGAACAGCTTCAGGATCTGGGTACGTCTGGTCTAGAGAAAAAGACGATTAGGGGGTGACATGATAGCAGCAGCCCGCCAACATTTGAGGGGCTGCCACAAAGAAGGTGGAAGGTGGGGCATTATTTTCCAAAGCACCAGAAGGCAAAGACAAGAAACAACGGATGGAAACTAATCAAGGAGAGATTCAACCTAGAACTAAGGAGGAATTCCCCGACAGAACCATTAACCAATGGAATGGCTTGCTTTCAGAAGTTGTGAGTGTCTGACAGGGGTGGGGTTCTACCAGTTCAGACCAGTTCAATAGAACCGGTTTGTTCTGTACTTTCATTTGAATTCTTGAGATCCCCGCGCTTGGATTGGCCAAAGCGCAGGGCGATCGGATTGGCTAGGCGAGCTCGCTGAGAATCTCCCGCGATTGGTAGATTCGAATCGCGGGAGATTCAAAGCGGTGCCATTGGCCGCGGCCGCGGCGGCTTGGGAATAAAAAGCCGCAAAGTTTTTCTAAGAGCCAGTTCGGTTCCTGACTGCAATAAAGAGCTTGATACAAAGTCACCGACTCCTGGCTTCCTTCCACGCGGACTTAACACGGTTGTTATGATTCCGCACAGATTGGAGAATGGGCAAATCGTGCCCCTGGTGGCCTCACCCCTCTCCCTGCCCAGTCAGTCGTTATCACGCATGCTCAACAGCACTGACTGCGTTCTTCCCCACCCAGTCACTTCTTAAGGTATTTCCTTAAATAGTTGTGGGTTTGTTTGTTTTTTTGGTTTTTTTTCCCCTTCCTGAGCCCCAGGGAAGCCTTCTGGGAGCAAAAATGCTACCCCAGGAGGCGCCCAAAACAGGGGGAAGATGCTGCAAAAAAAGAGGCATGCCCACCTAGTCACATGACCATGACCCACCTAGCCACGCCCACAGAACCGGTTGTTACAAAATTTGAATCCCGCCCCTGGTGTCTGAAGTGGTACAGGGGGTTGGGCTGGAGGACCTTCCATGTCCTTTCCAACTCTTGTGATTCTGTTAAATCGGCTGAAGAGACTAATGGAGGGAGGAGGTGGATCTTCAGTTTTTGATTCTGGATGGCAAGAATGCTGGGGGAAATTCAGAAACCTTAGATGTCCCTTGCCAAGTGCAGCAGGTTGCATGGAAATCTATGTTTTCCGTTTCCCAGCCTTGGGTACACCAGATGTGTGGGACCAAGAACGGTGGTAGTGGTATTTCTGGGAATGTTGGGAGTGGACTTGCACGCTGGATTTTGTCACTGGGTTTTGTCAAGATTATGAAATACTGAGCTGGATGATCCCAACAGAAAAGACTATCTGTAGCTCAGGGCTGAACTGGGGTGCCTTTCAGAGGTGGGTTTTCAGCAGGTTCTGACCAGTTCTGGAGAACCAGTAGCAGAAATTTTGAGTAGTTCAGAGAACCGGCAAATCCCACCTCTGACTGGCCACACCCCCATCTATTCTCTGCCTCCCACTGAATCCCAGCTGATTGGCTGGCTCTTCTTTGGTTGCCCTGCACCGGAGAACGGAGCTGGAAAGCAGATTGGTGGGGTCGGGAGGGAATGGGGATTTTGCAATATATCCTTCCCTTGCCACGCCCACCAAGCCACACCCACGGAACTGGTAGTAAAAAAAAAATTAATCCCACCAGTGTTGCCCTTGATGCTTTTTGCTTAGTTGTTTCCTTACAGATATTTCATTACTAGGTAATCCCATCGGTGCATTCAAGAAGCTAAGGATCCATGATTTATTTAATGACCACGGTGTTTTACTGATGGAAAAAAAATTGTAAAAACCAGGTGGAACTCACTTAATGTCTTGCTCATTGAGGGAAGTTCCAGCCTCAGCTGTGACGTAAGTTGAGGACTAGCTGTAGTGCATCTCAGAAGGGATATGCCGAGGAAATGATTCAGTTAAAAAGGGAAATTTTGTCAGAGACCTGGATCTATTTACCACTAATGCACATTTTCAGTTCCAGTGTCTGTTTGGGGAGGTGGGATAGCATGATCAAGTATTATACAATCAAATATAAAGAGAACATGAGGCTTTGGATAATGCACAAATGCACTTTGCTTTGCTGTGATGAAAAAAGCCATATTATATACAAAAGCCTGTTGTATCAGAGATTCAGAGTGAACGTTGTCCCTTATGCCCTTGATTAGCTTTCTAGTATCTCTCTCTATTAAATATGGAGAGTTTTCGAAAAGCTTAGGAAAATAACTATTCCGTTTATCAAAAAAGGTGGAGCTTATCAATAAGATGGCAACAGCTAAAAGGGATCTTCAGGAGTCTGAGCTTCAAATATTTTCCTTTTCTG
Source organism: Hydrophis major (assembly GCA_033807585.1). Lineage (NCBI taxonomy): Eukaryota > Metazoa > Chordata > Lepidosauria > Squamata > Elapidae > Hydrophis > Hydrophis major. The sequence goes on from CM066331.1 coordinate 112,059,627, forward strand.
GTGAAGTTATTTTCCTTTGTAGCAGCGACATCTCCTGGCCATCTTCCTAGTCCCAAGCTGAACTACTTCCCAGAAGGGTTTGCAGGATGCTTTGTTGCAATGCAGAATGGATGCCACCTTCTGGTGTCCACATCCTTCACTGAGACAATGTTGGGTGGGAGCTTTTCAGGACTCCTCCCGCTTCGCTTTGATGGTTGAGTTGGGTGTCTAATCCCAGAAGTAGGCTGTGTTTTGTCTGTTTCCTAGAAGCCTTTGTTCTTCTCCTTCATAGAATGAGGGAAGGAAATATCTCTTTTTTCACCTTTGGGATAAGAAAAAAAAGGTCCTCTTTGGACATGGTTGATTTTCTTATGGATAAGTCCACCTCTACAGATCCAGAGAAGGTGCGGTAAATTGTTTATTCATCCACTGAGCACCAATAATTGTGCTTTGTGCATCATGTTGTCCAAACAAACTACTTTAACTGGCGTGGCTTGTATTGTTGGGAGAAACCTATTGTCTAAACTGGGGAGGACCATCAATCTTCACTTATATCCATTTCAAACCCCTTGACAGCTCCTTATTTCTCAACTCTCCACAGCAAAGGTCTTCAAACTTGGCAACTTTAACTTAGACTTGTAGACTTCAACTTCCAGAATTCTCCAGCCAGCTATGCTCTGTCTTAAAGTTGCCAAGTTGGGGACCCCTGCTCTATAGTATGGGGGGGGCATTTAAGACAAACACACAAAAGATGAAGAATTATTGTATTAATCAGTAATGGAAACTGTGCCAAGAGCAGAATCAACTGGAGAAACTGAGGTTGATGAAGCTGCGAGGCCTGCCGATGCTCCGGCGAGATGTTACAACTCCTTGTGACAATGGAGTTCTTGACATCGCTATTAAGTTAAGATGCAGAATATATTTGAAGAGGTAGCAAGGATAGAAGAGGGAGACAGACTGGAGACAGTCTTAGATGGCTGGGGAAAACTGAGAATGAAAATCTGGATCAAAGAAAAATTTGGGAGTAAGATTTATCTTGAATGTTGGCCTCTGCTACATGTCTTACTATTCATTTCCAAACTGGTTTGGAAGAACATCACTAGAATGTCTACGGTTACATCAAAGGTGATACAGCTATGTGGAATTCTGTTCACATCCCCTAATTTTTCTTTTTTCTTATCTCCAGACACAGCGGTGGCTTTTTATGTACAATACGCCGAAGATAAAGAGGAACCCTCCGTCTTTAACCGCACCTACATTAACTATGGAGGAGGTTACTCTCACGAACATGGCTACTTCAAGGCATCTCATAACGGGGTTTATATGGTGGTGATCGGTGCAGAGTTCCCCACAGGACCTGCTCTGGGACAACTAGTTTTCAGCAATGGCCACAGAATGACTCTAGTAAACAACAAGAAGAGGAAGTCCAGCGGTGGTTATACAACCGTCTTCGCCCTGGTGGAGCTGGAGAAAGGAGACTTCATGTGGTTTGAACTAGTGCAAGGGGCTGCAGTGAGACAGAACACCATTGGACTGAGCATGGCAGGATTCCTGCTACTGAAAACCTGAGAAGGGACATCTTGGTGCCAGGGATCTTCTGGTGAGCGCAGTCAGCTTGATGTTTCAATGAATGACCTGTTTTGTCTGCGTGAGGACATTAGCTCAGCAATGCTTTCTGAAAGGACTCCAGTAGCTGCTTAGCCACAGCTCAAGCGAGGTGGAGTTGCAGAAGACAATCTGTTATGTGGCTGGTGCTTGTGACATTTTTTTCCCCCTTTGTTGTCCTCGACATTTTTGTGTTGTCAACCGCCCCAGAGCTGTGGGATGTGAGATGTGTGGCAAATAAATTGTATAAATAAAATCTCAAGTCTGATCTCCACACTCACAATTTGGAGAGCCAGGCTGTGAGTAGGAAGAGAGAGTAATGCTACTAAAACCCATCCATGGGGGGGGGAGGGGGGAAACAGCTTTGTGCATCACATTATCCAAACAAACTACTTTGTTTAATGGCTTGTTTCTTCCTGCATCACCTATAGCAGGGTATCAAACTCACGGCATTACGTTGTCATCACGTGATGTATCACGATCCCCGCCTTCTCTAAACTGGGTGTAAGTGTGGCCAGCATGTGATGCATCTGGTCCGTGGGCCACAAGTTTGACACTCCCTGATCTATAGTCTACCTGGAGAATTAGAAACTTAGTGCTTGTGACTTTTTTTTCCTTTTGTTGTCCTCAACATTTTTGTGTTGTCACCCATGCCAGACTTGTTGGATATGAGATGTGATGACACAAAAATAACAAAATTACAAAAGTAGAATAAATTCCCTTTAATGCCTCCAACTTGGCTCCAATGTCCAATTATTCTCGGCTGGATAACGAACTCTTCAAAAAAACAGTCAACGAAGGGCAGAAATGCAGTTTGAACCCAAAGTAAAGATAATTAGAAATAAAAAAAAAAACCAACACAAACCACACTGAAGTAATTAACACAGCAGGCCAGGAAGATAAATTGAAATAGATTTTCAAAGGATAAGGCAACACCCACAGTTGGGAGGATGCCAAAACCCAGATAAGGTTCGACTAAGATAATGCACGCTCTGCTTCCAGCAAGGAGCATTGACCTACTTGAGCCAGCATTTTTTTTTTTAACATCCTGGATTAAAATGTACCTGGAGTGATTATTTCCAAAATTCATGTGCTGAAAACTGTGGGATCAAACTTACTCAATGAATGGAAATCATTTTTCTTAAAAAAAAAAAAAAATCCTTTTCAGGACAGGGTTCCAATTTATTACTAGTAATGATTTAAAAAAAAAAAAAGCAAGGATGAATAAAATTGGGAGTTTTGCAAATATACATGAGGAAATAAGAAAGAAGCTATTTTTGACGCAATTAATTTGCCTTTGGCCAAAAACAGAAGCTACGCAAAACTGAACTTACCGTAGTTGGTCTTTATATTAAGATACCTCCAGAGGATATCAGGCTACAATTAGGATGGGATTTTTTAAAGGTAATTGGCAAAAAAAAAAAAAACCCTATAGGTAGTCTTTAACTTACACTATTTATTTAGTGACCGTTCAAAATTACAGTGGCATTGAAAAAAGTGACCTATGATAGTTTTTTCACACTTACAACAGTTGTAGCATCCGCACGGCCACGTAATCAAAATTCAGATGCCTGGCTACAGATTCATATTTATGATGGCTGCAGTGTCCTGCATTTGAAATGTGGATTTATAGGCGGCTGTTCCGTATAAGCTGGGTTGACAAAATCAGAAATGAGGTGGTGATAAGCTGCCTAGGAAAGCCAAGGGAAGTAATCAAAGCCATTAAAAAGTGAAAATTAGAATATTTCGGACAAGGGATGTGACACCCAGAAAAACACGGCATCCTTCACTTAATCCTCTAAGGAAAGACTGAAGACAAGTGAGGGCCAGGCAGAAGAAGAACATCAGGGCTTCAGAATCTAAGGGACCAGTTTGGACAAAGCTCAACAGGACTTTTTCGTGCGGCTGTTGATAAAAATAGGAATTGCCAACATGATCACCAACATCCGATGATGGATACGGCACAGGAAGAAGCAGTGTTCCCTTTATAACCTTGTTAGTAACTTAACAACTGCAGTGATTCGCTTAACAAGTGTGGCAGGCAAGGTCGTAAAATGGGGCCAAACTCATTTAACAACTGTATCATTGAACAGCAGAAATTTTGCGCTCAGTTGTAGTCTTAAGTCAAGGACTATTCCCTGCACAGATGTATCTATATAAACTTCCCCCCAAAATCTCTACCTTAAAAAATAGTGAAGCATATATTAATGGAATCTCTGTACTCTTGGCACACCAAGAGACAGGGAATGTTTTTGGGTAGGAATATTGCTGTGATGACCTGGGGCATGGCACCAAGGCAACACAGTCACACAAGCGAGAGGAGTCCCTTTAATATCTCCAACTTTGCCCCCCAGTGTCCAAGGTTACCTTCGGCTGGAAGAAAAAACTCTCCCAAGAACAGTCTTTCAGTGGAGGAAATTCAGTCTGAAAACAAAGTCCATACAAACTGTAAATAAAAATCCACATAAACCACGCTGCAGCAATAACTTGACAGGTCAGGATAAGGAATTCCAGACCTGAAAGTCTAGCAAAACATACATAGTTGGGAAGATGCCAGGAACCCAGCTAAGCCTCGACAATAACAGATAACTCACAATTTGTTTCCAACAAGTTGCTGTGCGCAATCTCCCCTTTTAAACACAGTTCCCAGCTGCAGCTAATGAAGGGAATCAGGACCCTTTCCTCCCCCGTAAGCCACGCAACTCACGTTGCTCCCTTCTCTGTTCCTTCCTGCGTGCCCTAGGATGAAGAAGGGATGGACCTGGATCTTCCTCTGAATTCCCTCTGCCTTGCTCTACCTCTCCCCTGCTCTGCCCAGCTGGACTTTGCCCTTCCCATTTCTTCCATAGCCAATGGAGTTGCACTCCACTTCCTGTCAGCTGTTTGGCCTCCCCCCGAATCAGATTCCAACAGGGGCATGACAATTGCTTCCATATATGCATTACATAAAATAGCAAATACACTAGCTAGCCCACCATTGAGAATCATTACTGTTTGTCTGGAAATTGTTATCAGCAATGCCACAGATGTGTTTCAGTCACCAGGGGACATATAAACATGAGGATAAAATGTTATTCTCATATCCCTTTGTAATGTTATTGCGCCATTTCTTGGCGATGTACAATGTCCTCCTTGATTCTGAGCCATAATAAATGTGATTACTACACCGAGAATAATCTTTATTATACATGCTGAAGATTACTTTGGGTGTTAATTTCACTGCGTGATGTAGGGCCAAACAACTCCTAGTTGGATTCTTAATTTAAATACATGGACAGCAACTTAGCAAATAATATGAACAGCTGGGAGTGAAATTGGCACACAATTTTAAGCACGTTCTGTGTAAAATACAGGACTGGGATCTAACTGCTGTCTCTTACCAATTTCCCTCTGCTGCAATGAATACCAGGCAATTTAAAAATAAAGAAATTCAGTAAGGGTTCTCTGCATAAAACTGAGTAAATAAAAACTCAGAATTAGCCACACCAAGTTAATAATACTAGTGTTTAACTCCTGTTGAAAGCAAGACTGTGTCTATAAGTCAAATGTTTAAGAATCATACCCAGCCAAATTATCATGTTTAATTTTTTTGTAGTAAGTGTGACATATTTAAATCCTATGATTTTAGTGACTGACATTGGCACTGTCTGAGCTTGGTTGTTTTCTTGCAGACGTTTCATGACCCAAACTAGGTAACATCATCAGTCACTGATGAAGTCATGAAACCTTTGCAGAAAAGCAATCAAAATTAAAGAGCACCAAGAACCCCACATTTCAATCTTGAAGTATAAATATTCGCCACCAATTTAGCATCTTCCCGTAATTCTTCCTGGCACAAGACACAATTGGGAGAATGGCAACAATCATCACTGATAGAAAATTTAACATTTATGGTCGATTATGTGAGATCTCCAACTTTCACGTTACCGCAATAGTATTATATTGAAACATCCCAGTATATCTTTGTTACATTCTTAGTCAACTTGATGGCCTCAGGATTGTGGCTTTTAAACAAGAACACAACATGTTGACATCATGTTTCAAATGGCGTGTTAAGAGAGGTTAGCCTCTTCATATCCTGAGCCTCTGTCAAAAGATTCAATATGGCCTGGAAACTTGTTCCACAAAACATGGATTCTTGTGTTGACCACACATGAGGCTCTTAGAAATTCCAAAGTTTTTATAAGGATCCCAAAATTCGGAGCAAACATAAAGGACGTTTGAGTAAAAGGGGGATAAAGAGTATGATTGAAGAGGTGGGAGGGAAAATGGTCAATTGGATCAGGGAATGAGCTTCAAATGAAGTTGCCAGGATAAAATCCTGCTTGCAGCCTTCTGGTAAATGGATTGTGGGAACACCAACTGTGGCAGATGTACTAAGATCATCATCCATCGATTGATCGATCGATCGACCCATTAAACCAACACTTATGCACATCTAAAGTTTAAAGGTAGATAAAAGCTAATGTTATTGACAGTTAAGCTTTACGGGAAAGCAAAGAATGTTTTTGTGGTATTCTGATGAAATGAACAGATCTGCTTATTTTACATTTTAGAGCTATTGTGCACATGTGCTTTCCCTTGTTAGCTTTCTTAGCAGATTATCTTGAGATTTATTCTGTTTGGGATGGTTATCCAGTGCCCGTGGAAAGGAAATCTCCATTTCTCTTCACTGCATTTCTGGATATCTCCACCCCTTCATCCATCCTTCTGTTTATCTATTTATCCATCCATCCCTCCACCCATCAATCCATCCATCCTTTCCCCTCCATGCATCTTCACCATTTTTTTAAAAAATGTAACTGAAACAGCTGTGCTATTTTTCTGAACAGACGCATTTTCTTGTACTTGAGCATTAATTTTTCTCATGCTCATTTTTAAAAGCAAGAGAGACCACTGTAGATCTGGAATTCTGCAGCCACCCAATATTAAAACTGCTCAGGAACAAATATATTACTAACGTTTACTAAAATAAGATTATTTACTAAAAAAAAAAGATACAGTGACATAAACTTGTGTACAGAACAAAGCAATTCATGGTAAACATAAGGCACCTTTTAAAATGGATGTGATACAAAATAAAATAAAATAAAATTAGCCCAGTACATTTTAAAAACATTCTACGTCTGGCATCTGTAACAAAAGGAATATAATCAAGCTGCTATTTTCACCCTCTCTTCTTTATTTACACGATCTCTAAAGTCAGCTACATTATTCTTTCTGTTTACAATATAATACAATTTTATATAAGGCAGGAATAAGCCAGAGCATGTAAGAGTACATGAAGTGAACTTCTAGACTGTATTCAAGGTCATTTTACAAAGCTATAATGAGATGATTTGAGTTGGGACAAAAAGCATTGTTCATTCTACACATATTACCACCTGTAACAAGCCTTTAAACTGAAGAACCCACCTGTTTTAAAAAAAATGGCAAGCCAGGGAAATTTCTCTATTATGAAGGGTTTTTTTTAAGAAAATAAAAAACGTGGCAAATCCTTTCCAGCTCATGGAGATGTTCGCAACAGCCCATTTTCTGGAGATCTCCCTGGCTCATAAACCAGCATTTGCCACCACAATGGACTGTGAGAATATTCACAAGCACTGAAAATTCAGTAAAACATAAGGCAAGAAGGTCAACTTTATATTTAACCGCTGTCACCAGACCAGAATATGGATCAAATCCAAGACAGTTTTCCCGAAGACCATTACAATTTTAAATGCTTCCAGGCACCACCAAGTGGAATTTGGCATTCTCATTTAGGAGCAGTTGACATTATTGCAAACTGATTTTTGCATGCTCTTTCTTTCTTTGACTCTTTCTCTCTTTGACTATCCCAGTGCTTGAAAGAGCAGGAGGGAATTTTTCTGCCCTCCATGCTTTAGGTGGTGTTAAACGGAACTAACTGGATCCACTGACAAATGACTTTAAAAAAGGAGCCCAACAGAGTGAGAAGCACTGAGGAAATAAGTATGAGAAATTAAAGGCATCCTAAAGGATGCCTTTAATTTCTCATACTTATACTCCTAAATACCTTTAAGGCCTCATTGGTGCAGTGGTTAGACTGCAGTATTGCAGGCAACTTCCGCTGACTGCTGGCTGCCTGCAATTTGGCAGATCGAATCTCACCAGGCTCAAATTGACTCAGCCTTCCATCCTTCCATGGTTAGTAAAATGAGGACCCAGATTGTTGGGGGAAATACGCTGACTCTGTAAGCCACTTAGAGAGGGCTGTAAAAAGCACACTGAAGTGGTATATAAGTCTAAGTGCTATTGCTATCACTGAGTGAAAAGACTTTGATGGATTAATTGAAGCCGAGCGTTCTTCTTGAAACATGGAAGGCTGATTGACACCAGCCCTTCAGGACAGGCAGACTTTTGATGGTCTCTGAGGCTCCTGGACTGTTTAATGGCACCAAAAAGATTCATTCTTTTTGTAAAAAAGGGGTTTTGTCTCTGAAATTATGGTGACGTTTTGGCAGCATTATGCTAATAGAGATATAAATCTTTCATTTACTATTCCGTAATTGAGGTCTTATCCCACAGAATGAAAATTAATATACAACGTCAAGGAGCAGAAGGCTCACTGAGCAGATCATAATAGGAGAAACATCTTAGAGCAAGAAAGGTGAATCTTGCATAGGGTTCTACAAATGGCTGGATCTTTCTGTTGCTTCTAAACACCGTTCATTCCCCAAGGAGTAAAATATATGGAAATCTTCTTCCCCTACAATCAGAAACATTTTTGTTTTCGTATGATTTCGTATTAACTTCAAGGCTTCCATGCACAAGTACTTTTTAAGGTGAAAAGTTTTCTTAAAAGCACAGTCCAAAGGCACAATTACCTGTTGGCCAGGCGTCAATCTGCACAACATGTAATGGAAGACATTACAAACCATTTTTTGAAGAAGAGGCCCATACTCCCTAATAGTAACTGTACTAAAAAACACAATATACTGCTATTGAAACTCTCCAGATTGGGGTGGGTTATAAAAATAAGACCATTACATAAGACGGCCATTAGTTTAAACAAGGGGTCTCCCACCTTGGTGTTTTAAAGAATTGTGGACTTCAACTCCCAAATAATCTGGGAGTTGAAGTCCGCAAGCATGGCTGGCTGGGGAATTCTGGGAGTTGAAGTCCACAAGTCTTAAAGTTGCCACAGTTGGAGACTTGTTTAAAACAGAAAGCAAAACAGTATCAAATTCTGACAACCTCTGCACAATTCACTCTTGCTATCATGAACATCCTATTTCTTTATTTGCTTGCAATATCCAATGGCAGCTGAAACAAGCACATAGCACAATTTTGTGTAGTCCAGCCTGGCCATCTATTGTTAGATCTATTGTACCCCAAGAAGAATGTCATTATCCCACAACAGACAGAGAGTGTCCAGTCTCCTTCGCGCACGAAAGGAGGAGATTCTGAATTATCCATCGTCTTGGGACAACCAGTTGTAAGTCGCAAGTTCAACAAAAGGCATCTGATTGTTGTTTCGCTCAGGTCCACGGAGTGACCTGTGATAAATGTACACTTCAAAAAAAGGCAATGTGGGTTGGAAGATGTATCAATAAAACTAGGGCGCTGGAAGAGACCTGTTGAATTACATACTAAGTGACTAACAACATGGGGTATATTAAGGAGAAGTTATGCTTTTTTTTTTTTCAGTTAAAAGAACCAAGGCTGTGAGGCAGGTTCCACACAAACATACGCTGAAATTTACTCCCGTGTACTGTGAACCGATAGCAGCAACAAGCTAGTTGAAATAAAGATAGGAGTAAGGTAGAGTTAGTAGTCGAGTAAAGGACATCACTTTCTGGAGCAGAATTAAACTAACAAAATTAATCTCAGTTCTGACTGTAAATTTTTCACCTACCACTAAATTGCAAAGGAAGAATTGGTGTGTTGCTTTGATTACGCCAATGTGGGCGATTGTGAAATGAAGGAAACTGTTACACAGCTGTAATCCACTCTGGAAACTGTAGCCTCTATCCTATTGGAGATCACCAGACCAGAAAAACTGATCTATACTAAGACATGTTAAGAAAATGTAAAACACATTTAACAATTCATAGATATAAAAAACAAATTAGGAGGCCTACTGGATCCAAAGAGCAATGGCTCTGACCAAATATGATATTAAGTAGATTGCCTTTTATTCTAAAGCTTTTTAAAAATGTGAATATTAATGGTCAGCACTTACAATGCTACTAGAAGTTAGCCATCCTACATGGCACTTTAAAGCGAAATACACCAGCCTAATAAACCGACATATTCCTCACCAAAATTTCCAAAGAACCGTGATATCTTTTGTAAACAAATATTGGCTTAAATTGAATTTTAATTTTAAAAAAATTGGCTAGACTGGGGGTTTCTTATCTGTATTCTCAAGAAGCCCGAGGCCCTCCTTGGAAGATCTCTACAAGAAGACCATGGTTGCTGATTGTTACAGAGGTCGCTGCAAAATTAAGAGAAAAATCAGAAAATTGGGTGTCTAGATCTCTAGAATGTCATTGTTGTGGCCTACTGGCGGCTAGCAGAGCTGGCAGCAGAGTCGGATAGTGAGGAGGTTGGGGAGGAACCTGGGCCAGTCCTGGAGGCTGAGGAAGGCTCAGACGAGGGCTCTGCGTCAGAGGTACAGATGAGGCCAGGGCAGTCTGGCAGTTGTCAGCTGCCTTCAGAGTTGGGCAGCAGTGAGGTGGGGGAGCAGCTGGAACCAGGTCCGAGCCTGCGCATGCGCAGAGCTGCTAAAAGAACAATTACAGACTAAGGGTCATTGTGGGAGTAAAGTCACAGGTGGATGGTAAATGGCCCCTCCCATAGGAATTAAAAGAGGGGCTTTTGCTAGAAACAATTTGTTCGTTGCAGAAGTGTGAAGATTTGTCTGTGCATCTCAGAGACTCTGTGCTGAGCCTTCCTTGTCAGCACTATGTTTGGAAATATTTACTTGGCAGCTCTCCAAGCTAGATAAGGTCTGTGCTCCTCATTGCACCCTTGAAAGACTGTTTGCCAGGCGTTTGGCAGAATGCAAATGCAAGAAATTCACCTTTGTTTAATAAAAGGGGTTTTGCTAGGACAAAGGGTCTGCTTAGTGCTCTTTGGGGAAGCCTAGGACAAAACAGTCATTGGGTTGTGAAACATACTGGTGTGGCACCTGGTGGATGAGCAGCCCTTAGTAGACACTGCGGTATAGAAAGTAGAGAGAAATCTCAGAACGCACAGAACTCAAAAGAAAAGCTGGACTACATTAATAATTTGGTTTATCCCAAGTAATCTTAAACTGCTCCCGCAAAACAAGACCTGAGGTAAGTTTCAGAATCTTACACTACCTTCTTAGCGATGGACAGAAGAATGTGTCCTTCACTAAGGACCGGTGGCAAACCATCGTCCGCTGTTCGCTTGCCTTCCCAATAAATTAATCCATAGCTTATGTACCTATTATCCGTTTGGAGGAATATGCACTAATACTTAAAGGCATTGCTGAGTAGTGAACAAATGACTTAAAAGAAACGTTAAATAAAATTTTGTACACCAAGTTATAAATTAAACGAATACTGCTATGTGTTGCCTGACCCCAAATCCCTTCCATGCCATTTTGGTTGAATTCACCCTCAAGTTGCATTAAAGCAAGAGTATCCAACCGTGGCAACTTTGGACTTCAATTCCCAGAATTCCCCAGCTGGGGGATTCTGGGAGTTGAAGTCCACAAATCTTAAAAGTTGCCAAGGATGGACCCCCCCTGCATTAAATTTTCTACTGAATGCTTCTCAAAGGAAAATTGAAACGCTTTGTGTAATATCCGTGCCATCTATTCCATTCAAAGTGTCACATTTGGCAGGTGTGTTTCTAATGGGATCTGATGACTCTGAAAATTAATTTCATGTCTCTGCATGGCATGTTGACACCTATACAAAGAGCAGGCAATAAAAGCACACTGTGTAATAATTTCCCTTTTCGAAAAAAAATTAAAAAACCCAACCCCCCCCCCCCAAATCACACCAGCTAGGACATGGTTTACAGTACAAGATTATAGGCACTTAAAATTATCAAAGCGATTCTGCGGTTCATTCTGGCGGATTTGGGGGGTCTTTGGAAATAGCCTGCGATATCGATATCGATCTTCGCCTCAAGCTTGAAAGGAAGCCGCATGAACTTTTACAGGAGCTGTTTGATTTCGGGTCATCCTTTTGATGCAAACACAAAAAGGAAGGTAGATGTAACTCTTCTTCCCATCTCATAGGCATTGTGAAAAAAAAAGAAAAGAAACAGGTAGCTTTGCACAAAATTGAATGGCTTCTTTAAGTACTCCAAACATGGGAGGAAAAAAAAAATTCTGGCACAACATTGTAGAAGACTTAAGGGACTTGTCTGATTACTTTAAGCGTCCCAGACACACAGGCTATTCTGTCAAGTCCTGGTTAGGTAACATCAGGCAGGGGACAAAAAACTCGATTTTTCCTTCCATTCATTGCTGTTGCATTCATTTAACTTAAGGCTTTCACAGAAAGCGCGATCCATCTGAATGTTCAATTCAGCACTGAAGAAACCGATGGGAACCTAAAACTGGGATGAAAATCTTAATGCAGCTCAAAATTAAAACTAAAAAGAAGACGATAAGGCCATCCACGCATGTATTGTATTGTGTGCGCGGATCCCACGTTCTTATTAAAATGTAGTATTTTTTAGCAGCCTGTAGAATTAGCGAGGAAGTGTGGGCTGAAAGTCAGATGTCTCCTCCTGATCCCACCAAACCTGCTCTGGGTTGAGTGAACAGTTCTTAAAAGAGTCCCCAAATTCACGTCCTGCGACGTTTCTTTGTCAAATTTTAACGTCTTGCGATTCCACCATCTTGCCCAGGGTTTTCTTAATCCTCAAGGCGGTCAGTCTAGAGGCTGGGTTGTGGGCCCAGCATTCGCACATTAATTTCAGTATGGCCCTTAAACACTGGAAACAGAACAGAACAGAAAAATCTCATAGAAAAGAATACACTGAAATAATATTAACCAACCGTGTAACATGTGCTAGTCCCATTATGCCCAGTTTAAAATTGGTCGCACAAAGAAAAATAACAATAAGCAGAGAAAAACTCTGAAGTAGATGAGTTGACCAGGAATTCAACAACAACAACAACAATAATAATAATAATAATAATGGGATGGGATTCCTGGGCTTAATGAGAGAGCAGCACAGATGGAGAGAGGTATGAGAAAAAGGAATGCCAGAAAACTAGTAACAGAGGATGACACAGCATAAATTAAAGGATGAAACTACTGAAAGTATCCTTTACTTTGGAGTTAACTACTGTAGTGTCCTTTATTTTAGAGCAAGGGTCTTCAAACTTGGCAGATTTAAGACTTGTGGACTTCAACTCCCAGAATTCCTGGAGCTAACAGGACTGGAGGAGGAATTCTGGGAGTTGAAGTCCACAAGTCTTAAATCTGCCAAGTTTGAAGTCCCGTTTTAGAATAAAGGATAAATAAAAAACAGAGGCAATAATAATACAAAGAGGCAAAGAACACAAAAACTAAGGTGTCTTTTTAAAAGAGAGTCTAGTAATTGGGGATGTATACATATACTGAGAAACCAGATTTTAGGAAATTAATAACATTTTAAATATCTACTCTTAGTATTTTAAGGCCTAGCAGTGCTTTACATGTATGGATAATCTATCAGCGAAAATATGAACAAAGTAACCAACTTTAAATGTGCCCTTTGAACACTATTATATTCAAAGCTCTTTGATGTTGCATTAATTGTTCACCAAAACAATTTCTCAGAATAACATGATGTGACCGAGTTCTCCAGCATGGTTTTGTTCTGTTCTAAACATGAAAGAAAACCACTTTTGTGTCTACTCTAAATTTTTAGTCTTCGATGGATGAAAAGATCCCAATTAGAAGCCAGCCAGAAAGCATGGAATTTTTTTGTAAGAGAGATTAAAAAGAAAAAAAATCTGAATTCACCCTGAGTTCATTCCTAGTGTGGTGCTTACCTCATCGCTATTCCATCGATTTGACACCACCGGGCGCAGATGTTTCATGCAAACCACCTCTCTCATATCTTCGAACGAAGGATCATTCGGGACCATATCGTAATAGGGCAGTTGGTATTCTTCGACAATCCCTGTGAGAAATTCACAGCTGCTATAAATATTGGGGTGAGTTATGCCCCAGAGGTCACCGAAAATGTGCCTTTAATTCAAGCTGCAGTTAAAGCTCTTGCAGGCTTGATTTTCCCAGTTTGGAGAATGCAGTGAACAAAAAGAGAGCCCATTGGTGGCTGTCATGCCCGTCAGAATCTGATGAAGATGACGAACAGCTGACAGGGAATGGGAATGTGGCTCCGGTGGCTGTGGAAGAAACTGGGGAAGGGCAAAGTCTGGCTGGGCAGAGCAGGGGAGAGGTAGGACAAGAGAGAGGGAATTCAGAGGAAGATCCAGGCCCACCCCCTCTTCAACCTAGTGCATGCAGGGAGGAATGGAGAAGGGAGCAATGTGGGTTGGGTGGCTTATGCGGGAGGAAAGGGCCCTGATTCCCTTCATAAGCTGCAGATGGGAACTCAGTGTATAAAAGAGGAAGCTGTGTGCAGCAAGCTGTTGGGAGCAAACGTGAATTTATCTTGTATCTTCGTGTTTTATCTGTGTTTCTGGCATCTTCCCAACTATGTGCTTTCAAGTCTGAAATTCCTTCTCCTGCCCTTTCAAGGTAATTACTTCAGTTTGGTTTGTTTGGATTTTAAGTTACAGTTTGTGTGTCCCTTGTTTTTGGACTGAATTTTCTACAGTTAAAGGCTGATCTTGGGAAAGATTTTCTCCAGCGGAAGGTAACCTGGACATTGGGGGCAAAGTTAGAGATAATAAAGGGACTATTATTGCATATTTGACTGTGTTGCCTTTGTGCCATGCCCTGGGTCATCACAGTGGCTTTTTCTATTTCTTTGAGCAAATTCGATCAGTCCCAAAGAACGTCAGGAGAACAGCACTTAGAGAGCCCACCTGCGTTCCATTCTATTTGCATCCTATTTCTCATGCAGAGGGTTTGCCAAAATATACATAAATTGCCTGACAACTACAGTTAAACTGTATAAAAGGACCTCTGGAATGAGAGATTCTAAATTATCCCAGGTTGTTCAGATACCACGTTTAGTATTTAACAGGGGGTGTGAGAGCTGGTTAAAAAAAAAGTCTGAAAAAATCTGAAGTGAATAAGGTGCACGAAGTGCTTGTGCGCGAAGTGCATGTGCGCAAAGCGCATATCACGAGCGCGAAGCGCGAAGTCCCTTAGGCTGGGGTCCAGGGCCCGCCTAGGGCCCTGGAAGCTCTGGGGTTCTAGATGCTCTCTGGTGCAACTTAGGCTTATTTTGGAGACTATTTCCATCAATTTCAACTGCTGTTTTTGAGAATAAACACTTTACTTTTTCCATACCTAACCTGAGGCTTGAATCTTTGCATCTGGGACAACCACTGTAAAAAACACTTCTAAATAATCTGCTGCCTGGCAACTGGCATTTGCTGGTAACAGGTTGAAAAAAACACCAGGCAACTCTCAACTTTGCAGTGAAATCCAATTCTATACAGTCATGTATAACAGTTCAAAAAGTGTTTGTGAATTCAAATCTGCAAATTCAATTGTCCATGTATAAAACTTCTGAAACAGGCAAAAAATAAAATAGATTAAAAAATAAAGATATTCAATGAGTCCATTCTATCAAATTCAAAATAGCCAAACAATCATGCAGAAATGTAGGCTCCAAACATCCATGATGATTACAAATAAAAGCCAGGATATATTTTTTAATCTGAATCAGAATTTTTTAAAAAAATGTTTGTTTTACTTTTATGTTAAGTGCTGTCTGGGGCAAACTATTTGTATAGGGCCCCATTTTCTCTCTCTCTCTTCTTTCTTTCTTTCTTTAAATTGGGGCTGAGAGAAGGGAAGGGAAGAAAAGATCATTGACAGGGAGAAAGACAGGGAGAAACACCTGGAAGTGTGAGCCCTCGAGTTTCCTTAGGGAAGACCAGACAACAAGGGGAGAGGAGAGGAGGAGGAGGAAGAGGAGAGTTAAAAAAAAAAAGAGTGGGAAGCCAACTCACGTGTGCCATCAAAGCCAGGGGGAAGTGGGGCTTTCTCCGCCTGCTGCCGCCAGAGGAGTGCGGGGGGGGGAGTGCGGGGAAAGGGGGTTCGTGCCGAGGCTCCGCAAGCGATTACCAGATTTGCAGCTCCGTTTGTTGGTGAAGCTGGAAGCGCGCAACACAGGAGCTCACGGGGGCCCCGGGCGCCCGTTAATGGGGAAGAAGAGGCCGCTTGGGGTCGCCAGGCTCAGGCAGCCTCCCCCCCCAGCAGCGAAGAGCTGCTTCGGGGGCTCCCGCCACGGCGCAGCCAGGCACTTTGTCTCGCTGCCCCCGGAGCAGCTCTTCGCTGCTGAGCTAGGGGGTGGGGGAGGCTGCCTGAGCCTGGCGGTTTCTTTGCGAAGCTGGAAGCGCGCAACACAGGAGCTCGTGGGGGCCCCGGGCGCCCGTTAATGGGGAAGAAGAGGCCGCTTGAGGTCACCAGGTTCAGGCAGCCTCCCCCCCCCAGCAGCGAAGAGCTGCTTCGGGGGCTCCCGCCACGGCGCAGCCAGGCACTTTGTCTCGCTGCCCCCGGAGCAGCTCTTCGCTGCTAGGCTAGGGGGTGGGGGAGGCTGCCTGAGCCTGGCAGTTTCTTTGCGAAGCTGGAAGCGTGCAACACAGGAGCTTGCGGGGGCCCCGGGCGCCCGTTAATGGGGAAGGAGAGGCCGCTTGGGGTCGCCAGGCTCAGGCAGCCTCCCCCCCCCTCCCCTAGCAGCGAAGAGCTGCTCCGAGGGCTCCTGCCACGGCGCAGCCAGGCACTTTGTCTCGCTGCCCCCGGAGCAGCTCTTCGCTGCTGGGCTAGGGGGTGGGGGAGGCTGCCTGAGCCTGGCGGTTTCTTTGCGAAGCTGGAAGCGCGCAACACAGGAGCTCGCGGGGGCCCCGGGCGCCCGTTAATGGGGAAGAAGAGGCCGCTTGGGGTCGCCTGTGTGTACCTCAGTGGGTAGACAGCCGCGGCAGCGATGCTGCCATGGAGGCGCGATCAGTTGCAGCCACGCCAGCGCAGGCCAGGCATGGTGCCGTAGCGGCTGACTCGAGTATAAGCCGAGGGCGGTTTTTTCAGCACAAAAAATGGGCTGAAAAACTCGGCTTATACTCGAGTATATACGGTATGCCTGAGCTGAGAAAAAACGCGGAAAATGTAGATTGGTGTTTGAGGGAAAAAATCGGAATTCCGCGTAAAATCGGAGATTTCACAGCCCTGATTTAACAGGATAACAGAATACGACCTTGGAGGTCCTTCCCTTGCTCAAGCAGAAAACCCTATACTATTTCAGACAAATGGCTATCCAGTCTCTTCTTAAAAGCCTCCAGTGATGTGGCACTCACAATTTCTGAAGCCAAGCCGAATCACTGGTTGATTGTTCTTACTGTCAGGAAATTTCTCCTTAGTTCCACGTTGCTTCTCTCCTTGATCAGTTTCCATCCATTGCTTCTTGTCCTGCCCTCTGGTAATTTGGAAAAGAGGTTGAGCTCCCCTCTTCTTTCTGGTAGACCCTCAAATACTGGAAGACTGCTATCCTGTCACCCCAGGTTCTCCTTTTCACTTGCCTAGACATGCACAATTCCTACCACTGTCCTTCACCACATTTTAGTCTCCAGGCCCTTAATTGCTCTGTACAGGAATCGGCAATCTTAAGCACTCAAAAATCCATTTGAATTTTCCCACAGAAAACACCGGGAGCCACAAAACCTACTGCGGGGGGGTGGGGGTGTTTGAAAAGCTCAATAAATCGTGTGCCACCGGGTGTCGCACATGGGCGGTTCTGACACATATTTTGAGTGACAGAGAGCCACAGCAGAGGGATGAAAGAGCCACATGCGGCTCCAGAGCCACAGGTTGCTGACTCCTGGTTTAGTGCAAAAGGATTCAGGCAATGAGGAACACAGAAGGTTCCACTTGGGGGTGATCTAGGAGGGTTTGGGAGTATTTTTTTTTTTACCTCCTGTGATGCATCGCCGAGCCATTTCCCAAATGATCAAGCCGAAGCTGTAAATATCGGCCATGATGTATGGCTGGAAGTGATTTTTATTCAAAGTTTCATCCAGGACTTCAGGGGCCATGTATCGTTTCGTGCCCACCCTCGTATTTATAGGGACATCAACTTCATTTGTATCGCTAAAAGGCGGCAAAAGATAGGAAACAAAGTAAGACAGAAGACGATGCAATTATGGTAATAACCATACAGAATGTTTACGACGGTAATTTTTTTATGCAAATGCACTGAGATTAAACTCATTTACTAATGATTTACCATTTTCAACCGCCTGCTTCTAAGATGGAAATTATACTAATTTACTTCTCAAGCATTAATAAAATGGTATTATTTCTGAAGATTCAGCGTTAAAAGGATTTCTTCATTGTAATGGAAATATTTGAAGCTGCCAAGGAAGAGCAGAATCAACACTGAAATATGCCTTTTGGTTTGAAGCCAGAGATAGTTTTAGCTTGTGTTTTTAGAACGTCAGTCTAGATACGTTTTGACATTAATGTTCTGTCTTGATTATCCCTTTCATGTTTGTTTTACGAAGAAAACACTGAATTGCCTTAGTTTGTCAATGCTGAGCATCTGTTCTTCTGATACAAGTCATCCATGGGAAGGAACAATGCTGTTTAGATATGTGGGCAAGCAACCCATGGTATGAATCTTATCAGCTGCTCTAGCAAATGACTCAGAAGGTGATTGGCTCTCCTTAGCTTGAGATGTATGAAACTAGATGTCACCTGATGGTCAAGGTGGTGTTGTGGTCCGCCAGCAGCCTGTGGAGATGGCAGCAGAGTGGGACAGTGGGGAGGAACATGGGCCAGTCTGGGATTCTGGGGAGGAATCAGACAAGGGTTCTGTGTCCGATACAGAGATGGGGCCAGGGCCATCTGGGAATTCTGTGCTGACTCCGGAGCCTCCAGAATCTGACAGCAGAGAGGCAGAGGAACAAGGGGAGCTTGTTCCCAGTGAGCATATGCGCAGAGCTGCCAGAAGGAAAGAACAGTTAAGACAAAAGGGGCAACTCGGGAATAAGGCTTGGAGGTGATTGGCCTTCCCGTAAGACATAAAGGAGGAGCAAAGGGACAGGAACCATTGCAGGAAGCAACTTTGTTCGTACTGGTCAGTTTGAAACCTGAAGCTCTGTGTTGAATTTGTGCTCCGTTTTGGCCTCGTATAACTAATTGGAAATTTAGTTGTTGGCAGCATTTCAAGGACAATAAAGGTGCGTGCTTATCAGACTTATCCTGAAGGACATTGGTAGACTTCCATAGGACTGTTTACAAACTCTGTGAAATTCATTATGGGCTGTGAATGACTAAAATTCACAGCTGTTGAAATAAAGAAAAAAGGGTTTTGGGACTAATGTGTGTTTGCTAGTGTCTCAATAAGTGTTGGTCAGAACAGGTGTTGACCTAGGTGATCTAACAGTGACCATACAATAGAGTTAGAAGGAAACTTGGTCTTCTAGTCCAATCCCCTGCTCAAGCAGGAGACCCTAAACCAGAGGTCTCCAACCTTGGCAAGTTTAAGCCTGGTGGACTTCAACTCCTAGAATTCTGGAAGTTGAAGTCCACCAAGCTTAAACTTGCCAAGGTTGGAGACCCCTGCCCTAAACCATTCTGGACAACCTCTTCTTAATGGAGCACTCACAACTCCTGAAGGCAAACTGTTCTCCTGATTAATTGTTCTGCCAGGAAATTTCTCCTTAATTCTAGGTTGGATCTCTCTTTAATGTAATACTCATTGCTTCTTGTCCTGCTCTCAAGTGCTTCAGAGAATAGGTGGACCCTGTTCTGTCTGTGGCAGACCCTCAAATATTGGAAGACTGCTATCAAATCGCCGCTCATCCTTATCTTCTTTAGATTAGACACACCCAGTTCTTGCAACCATTCAACATGTGTTTTATCCTACAACCCACTAGTCATCTTTGTTGCTCTTCTCTGCCATCTTTCTAGAGTCTCAATGTGTTTTTGTATTGTAGAGACCAGGACTGGATGCAATATTCCAAGCTTACTGGTGCAGCAGAAGAACTAACTCTTTCTCTAACCTTGATACTATCTCTATGTTGATGCATCTCCAGGTTTCGTTGTATATGAATACTGTATTTACTTTATTGATGCCTCTCAACTCAGCAACTTTAAACTGTGTGGACACAGAGAAACCTGGCTGTGGAATTCTGGGAGTGGAATCCACGCAGATTAAAGTTGCTAAGGTTGAGAAGCACTGTTCTCTGTAAAGCTGCGTTGGTGCAGTGGTCAGATTGCAATACTGCAGGCTCCTTCTGCTGACTGCCAGCTGCCTGCAATTTGGCAGTTTGAATCTCACCAGGCTCAAGGTTGACTCAGCCTTCCATCCTTCTGAGGTGGGTAAAATGAGGACCCAGATTGTTGGGGGCAAAAGGCTGATTCTGTAAACAGCTTAGAGAAGGCTGTAAAAAGCACTGTGAAGCGTATATAAGTCTAAGTCAGGAGTCGGCAACCTTAAACACTCAAAGAGCCATTTGGATCCATTTCCCACAGATCAGAAAACACCGGGAGCCAAAAAACCTACTGGGGGTTGAAAAGCTCAATAAATTGTGTGCCAGCAGGTGTCGCCCATTGGCAGTTGTGACACATATTTTGAGTGACATGGAGCCACAGCAGGGATGAAAAGAGCTCCATGCAGCTCCAGAGTTGCAGGTTGCTGACCCCTGCTCTAAGCGCTATTGCTACATAAGGAGGACTTGATTGTCTACCTGTTAAATTTGACAGCGAGGCCCAAATCTGCAATGCAGCAGGACCCGTTCCTCTTGATCAAAATGTTTTTGCTCTTGAGGTCTCTGTGGGCAATAGCAGGCTTCCCTTGAGTCCCATAGATTTCCGTGTGCAGGTGGCAGAGGCCACACGCAGCAGAATAAGCCAGTTTCAACAACGCTCTGTTGTCCAGCGTGGTATACTGCAGGAAATCATACAAGGATCCCTTTTCGTGGTAATCAGTGATCAGGTAGAGATGAGTCCAGGAGCCTGTGCCTTTAATGTCTGCTGCGATGAACCCTGCATAATTGGGAACAGAATGGGGGGAGGGGTTTAAGTGCTTCCCATTTATCATTCAACGGAAAGCAAATTTAGAGATGAAAAATGAATACGTTTAAAAAGCATTCTGGAGACACGAGGCAGGCGTCTTCACTCAGGGAGCTGTCACCCAAATCCAGTTTTTCAGCTTTGAGGAGAATAAAAGCCAAATGTTGCCTCTAACAACAACTGCTGGTTCATTTTAAGACGGCTCGTTCCCCCTGCATTTCTGAGTTTCTGATTTATGTTTTCCATTGTGGTGGTTCCGGGTTTGCTAATGTTAACAGTCAGGTGAAAAAAGTAAAATATGAAGGGTTTTCTCTCCCCTCCTTCCCCTTTTGGACATATCAAAATGTTATCTTAATTGAAACACTCTGTAAGGGTAATGTGACTGCCCAACAGTAGTCTGAAAAATTTGACATTTGCAATCATTGATTTCACCAAAAATGAACAGATTTTCCACAAATCCTCCTTTGGAAAAATTTAAGTATGCCTTTGGCTCTAATTCCTGGTCTCATGGCAGAAACAACCTCAAGTAGGCATTCCTCTTCACTGTCTACCAATCTCTTGACTAAGATGATTTCTTTTTTCAGCAATGCATCTTTTGAGGGATTGCTTCCATGCCTAGCCAGTTTTAAATCATCTCGTAGATCTCAATGGGATTTAAATCTGGGTTTTGACATGGCCACTAGAGACCTTCCTTCCTTCCTTTCTTCTCTTCCTTCCCCTTTCTTTCTCCTTCCTCTCTTTTTCCCTTTCTTTCCCTTTCCTTTCCCCTTTCCATTCTTTTTTCAGCCGTTCCTTAATGCATTTATTGAAATGTTTAGTGTCCTTGTTGTATTGCCAGATCCACTTTCAGTTCGGCTTCATGTTTGCAGCTGATCTGCTGCACTTGATTTTAATTTTAGGTATCTGAGCTAGTGATCAATGTAGGAGCGTGCTTACTTTTTCCGCAGGTGAAATTGTGCAGTTACGTTTATTTAAATTACAGATTGGAACGCAAATTGTAAATGTGGCATGATCTTCTGTTACATTATATTCCCCCTTATCAATATGATCAAAATGAAGGATTAACATTTGTATGCTAATAATAAGTTGAAAAGCTAAAAAAAATTGTAAATGGGGTGTACTTGTTTTTTTCCCTCCAACAAGTTTATACAGAAATTTACACACTCGACTAGCTGCAAATCCAATGGAATACATTGGCTCACTCTGAATTTTAGGAATATAGCAGGCGAGGTGAGGGATTTTCATCTCATCCAATTTTCACTTTACTGGAGAAAATGTTTCAAAGCCTTAACAGCTAACAATGCAAATGGAATTCAGTAAAAAGAAAAAGAAAAGAAAAGAAGGAAAAACACTCAAGAAAGTGTTGGAGAAAACTTTTTTGTCATCTTTTCATATTCTGCTAGAAACATCGCATTATGTATGAAATCCTTTCCATGACAAAACACAATCACAGTGTGAGCCTCTTTACTTACCAAGTATATTTTCATGGCGCATAAGAACCGTCTGGTAAATCTCTGTTTCCCGAAACCAGCTGGCTTCTTCGGGGGTGGAAAACACTTTCACGGCCACCTTTTCCCCTCTCCATTTACCCATCCAAACTTCACCATACCTCCCTTTTCCAACCTGCTGGATCATCTGAATCTGTTTGGCGATCGTCCGTTGCACCTGACAAAGGAGGGAGGAAAGAAAGGCACCTGAGGATTCTCAAACTGCTGATGAAACGTTTTAACTGTCAGGATTCCCGGCAGTTACTCCAAATTAAATCATGAGCCTCGAGCCACACTTCCAAAACTATAAAAGGGATTTATTAGAAGTTGACATGCCGGCATTAGTCTGGGCGTAGACGACTCTGAGATACGTAATTCACTGTCATCCTCAACCCTGCTTCCCCCCGCCCCCCGGTGTATCATCCAATGAAACACGTCCACAGCCAAGAGTCATCAATTGTGCTCTCCAATTAGATTTTAGCCCCAGCAGAAGCTTCATTCATCTAATCAGTTTCTGAAGAAAACATGAATGAAATGTACTTTCAAATCCACACTGCCGCCTGCTCTTTGAAACTCCCTCCCCTTCTTTCTATTGTCAACGATAAAACGTGTATACAAAATGTTTTATGAGTTGACATCAACATCATCATCGTTAAAAAGGATGTGAACTAAAAAGGTAATGACCTCTTTGAGGATTTCATAAATTAGGCATTTAAAAGGTTTGTTCAAAAACAGCTATTTTTTACATTAAAGTAGGAGGGATCCAACAGGATTTCTTGGAGGGCCAGATCAGCATTGTAGTTGTTCCCTGCAGGCCGGGCCGGGAAGAGATGAGAAATGGGACGGACACACTCTTACAGCACCCTGCCCACTCAAACAGAGTACGGGGGGCCCACAGGCTGTCCCTCTGTGCCCCATTTTCACTAGCAGAGACCGGTCCTTTGCTACTTCCAGGCCGGCCCTCCGGGCCATATTTAAACACCCTGTGGGCCAAATCCAGCCTGTGGGCCTTGAATTCGATACTCCTGTCTTAAAGCATGTGATAGCTGAAAAGCACAGGATTGAACAATATTGTAGCAACCGAAATTCTCTGCCCCCTTTTTTTCTGTTCTGTTGCATCACCGATTGAGGAACAACAGCACAAGCTGTAACCTCACCCAAAAGTAATGCTGTTTCTTTACTCTTCCACGACAACTTCCTAGGCCATCGGAAAACGGACCCAACAAGTGCTTTTTGAAGGGAAGCAACTGAAATTCTTGAACTACCCTGTTTTCCTGAAAATATGACCTACCCTGAAAGTAAGTCCTAGTTTGATTTTTTTTTACATGTGCGCCCACTATAAGCCCTACCCCCAAAATAAGCCCTAATTAAGATCCCGCCCACTCCAGAGTACACGGGTAAAAATTAAGCTAGGGTGGGAATGGGGGTGCTGTCCTACTACTTACCTTTGGACAGTTGTAGCCAGGTCTTGTGTACTCCAACACCTGCCTTGCCAGGCCATTTCTTCTGCAACCAGCAAGGCTTTCCTAAAGGCCTCTGTAGCTGATAACAGAGCCCCAGATCAATCCGGAGCTCTGTTATTGGCTGCAGAAGCCTTCAGGAAAGCCTTGCCGGCTGCAGAAGAAGTTCCTGAAGGCCTCTGACAGCGAAAAGGAGGCCGGGAGCGATGCGCGCAAGTGAGGTTAGTTAGTGGATGACATCCCCCGAAAATAAGACCTGGTGCCTTTTTTGTGGCAAAAAATGTAAGACGGGGTCTTATTTTCAGGGAAACATGGTACATTCATTTTGCTTGCCTTTCTCTTCAAGAATGCCTTAGGCTGTAGGAGAAGGAATGACAGAGCCAGGGATGGGAATGAAAAGAGGGATCCCTACGTAGCCAGAAACATACTAAGTCCAACTGCTTTGAGTGCTGTTGAATTTTATTTAGATCTAACCAGGTGCTGATTGTTAGTTGAGAAGATTCCTGTACATGGGTTATTAGCAAAAGAAATAAGTTAAATTGATAAAATCGGTTAAATTGAACCTTCATGCCTGGACACAGAAACTTTGACAAGTCTGCTATAAATCATGTAACTCCTAAACCAGGAGCTTACCAACAGAGGCAATCCTGAACCACTGCCAGAGCTGATCGACTGGTCAATAAGATCCTTTAATGATTCCCCCGCTGGGATGAAGGCCTCATTCTGCTCCAAATCACGATTATAACGTCGTCTCTTTGTTACCCCTTTGCAGTAATGTCTGGAGAAAAAAGAGATTCAAATTCATGCAATTCTGATTTGTCAAAAGTAATTTCAAAATCGTATGCCACAGACTTCCTCCATGTTTACATTAGTAAGGTTTTTTTTTTAGTTTACTTTATTGATTAGCTCTTAGGCCATATCAAAGTGCAGTTCCAGACACAAGTTATTACTAAAATCTGTTAAACACAACTTAAAATGAAATTGGAATCAAATACATTTTAAAATGAAATTGGAAAAAAATAATAATAATTTCATATATAGATAAATAAAATGTGATAAAACTATATTTCAGTGTCACCCCTACAATCTACCCCAATCAGTCCCACATATGCCAATCTCAACCGAACCATCTTGCTTAAGTTCTGTGCTGTGTTAAATGTTATTTTCAGATTCTGGCTGCACATACGATAAGTTGTTTTGATATGGGGGTCCTAATAAGTCATTCATTTGGTATATAGATGGAAGTACCTGTCTCTTAACGTGAAATGGCCAAGCAAATACAAACGTACTTTTCAAAGAGACAGCTATTTAAAGTTGCAACTGCCAAACATCTTAGAGAGATATTTACGCAAGCGAGATTCGAACATTAGTAAGCAATTTCCTAATTGTTCATTTTATGCGATCATTATCTACTTGAAACAGAATTGAATAACTGAAGAGAGAATTTGTGCCTCACCTTGAATGGAGGGTTTACGTATAAGTGATACAAGTGAGTTCAACATTCAATCGGTAATTTCTATCTCTGGATAATAATATCATATCATATAAAATATAGTTTCTTCATCTTACTATGAAGTTATTTAATTTAGATCAAGCTAAATAATTTAAGCTAAATTAGATGAATTTTAATCATCCTAGTTTTTCTGTAAATATCTTCAGGATCCCATATAAGATTATACGATGTAAAGGAATATATTAACCATAAACATTAAATGTGCAGATAGGTAAATACAGGTATCAAATCATTAAAAATATTTTATATCCAGCACAAATAAGACCATGAATCTCGAAAGTTTCTCCCACATTCCACTACAGACTGTGCAATGGGAGGTCCTGAGTATTATGCCACTTTATACAATTTTCTACACATTCAACCACCCAAAGTGATGCAAATCAAATTGGGTTCAACTCTAAACTGTATTTAAAACTTCCAGTCTATCCTGTTTTAATGCAACACATTAAAGCTGTAAATATCCAACATGATTTACCTGTAGCAGAAGCAGCCAAAGAGGGCAATCATGGCCATTATGCAGACTGCCATGCAAATAAGCACAGCTATCCAACGTATGCTGCCATCAAACAGGTTAACTAAACGAACAAACAAACAAACAAACAATAAATAAATATTAACATAGAATTTCTCAACCTTGGTCTCTTTAAGATGTGTGGACGTCACACTTCTAGAATTCCTCAGCATAGCTGGCTACAGAATTCTGGGACTTGAAGTCCACACATCTTAAAAACTGTCAAGGTTAAGAAACACTGCATTAATATAATCATAATTAAATGCAGAACTCTCTCACAGAAAGTATCAGACAAGATTTAGACAAATCTTATTGCCATCTACCTTCAGTAATGCAATTTTGCAATAGTTGTTGTGTGCAAACTTTATGTGGAATGTCATCATCTGTGGTTCTATTGTTATTCCACTGGTATCTTACTTCCCAGAGATTATAATTAAGAAGATGAAGAGCTCTAAATTGAAATTTTTTGAAACAGGGCAATCTGCCTAGCACCTGATTTGAAGTCTATGCAAATAAACAGTGTTACCTTCCCCCAGAGTTTTATACTATGTTTTACAATGCTCAGAACTAATTGATGTCCACATTGCTAAGTCTTCTGTTGCTACGATATCAGCTACTTGGGTGATAGAGCAAGGTTGAAAAATAGATGGGTAAATTGTTCATGCAAACGCCCACTGCCCCAGGGATCCCACCCTCTGAATATATCAACAAGCATGGTACTTTTTGAAGTTGGGGGTAGAGTGGGCTGCAGATCTTGATTGCAGAAGTCGGTCCGGCAACATTCAATGGTACGGCGTCGTAGAACAACTCGGGAATCCTACAGAAGAAATTGGACACTGAAGCAGTGCTGAAGCACTCAGCTATACACAAAACAGTTACACACCAGTTATTAGTATTTAGAGAATGATGAAAACATGGCAGAAGTGAAGCAAACATACCCATATATACATAGTCTGCATGATTATGAGTAAAACTCTACAGGGGGTATGGCAATGGTCTCACAACTGAATGTCCAATTCAGCTGCCCAGGCGATGGCCTCTGGCACTTCTAAGGAACCAGAGAACGTACTTCACAATATGTTTAATAGTTTGCAGATCAGCACCACAATTGCACAAGGGGAAATCCTGCCATTCCCACTGATACAATTCTTTCCAGTATCATATCTAATTCTGAGACAGGTCAAACCCAGACGATTTGGTAGAGAATCACTAATGGTCAGGCCACAAGAAAGTAGCCATCCAGTAACTTGGCCATCAGCTAATCATAGGTATTTTCACAACCATGTACACATGTTCCAGGATCTACAACGAAGAACTGGAAAGCAGGCATTTATATATATTGTTGCTTTCCAAACAATATTAAAATAAAGAAATGAGATCTGCCACAAAAGGTTGGGGTGTGAAGGTCAGGTAGCCATAACTGTGACCTTACATCTAGCAATGGCACTTACGACTTAGGTACCACTTCACAGTGTTCTAGAACACAACACTTTCTGAATGGTTTTGCAGAGTCAGCCCATTGCCCCCAACCATCTGGGTCCTCATTTTACTGACCTCGGAAGGATGAGTCAACCTTGAGCCAGTCAGGATCGAACTCCCAGCTGTGGGTAGAATCAGCCTGCAATTCTGCTTTCTAACCATGATGCCACCACGGCTCTCACCTTAGATGCCCCATTCGATTTTCCATTTTTAAATTTATGTTTATTTCCTATGTATTCCTCTAGCATTTGGCATTTTCTACTTAGTGAACATAGACAATCTTCTCGGGGACATTTCGAGAGCTACCTATTTGATCCTGCCTGGCTTTCTTCATACACAATAAAGTTGTTTCCCTCTGAGTTAAGCTAAAGGGCTGGAAGACCTCATGCGAATATCACCATGGGCTTCTGAACCGCAACATGGATGGGGTTTGTCATCTCCTTGTTCTGGAACTTTTCCCAACTTCTCAGACTAGTCTGCAGGTCTCATATTGCTTGGTGGTCTCTCATATAGATAGTCCTCATCAGGGGTAAGCTTCAAAAAATTTAGCAAGGGGTTCTCTGCCTGGTTGCTGGGTGGGCGTGGCCTAGTTGGCCTCCTGTACCGTGGCGGGGGGGAAGGTGTTTGCCCTCCCCGAGCTCTGGAGGCTTTTCTCGAGCCTCCGGAAGAACGAAAGGCTCTCTGGGCTCCAGAGACTCTCTGGAAGCTGGAAACGGGCCCATTTCCGGCCTTCCCGAACTTCCGGGAGGCCCATTTTTTCCCTCCCCGAGCCTACCTGCATTCAAAACAGGCCTCATGGGGACTCCTGGGAGGGGAGGGATGGGGTGGGCAGGGCCAGCCAGGAGTGGGACTTGGGGGTTCTCCAAACTGCACAGAATTTTAGCTAGGGACTTCCCCAAAACCCTTGCAAACCTCCAGCAGCCCAGCCCTGGTCCTCACTTACTGACTGCAAGTGAGACCAGCAACTACTAAGTGACACGGTCCATAAATGAAACATGCAGGACTCACATCATCGGTTCTGCTGTGGTCATTAAGTAAATCGTTGTGGGTTAAGTGTGTGACTTGCAGCCAAACAAATGACTCAACTTCCAGACAATTCTACCTGGAGGGCTGAGATTCTTTGTCAACATATTGCCAGTCATTTTGGGGGAAGAAACTCTGAGGTTGGTGCAGGAAGATTTGCAGGAATATTAATAAATATTCATTTATTAATAAGAATTTTAGGAGCTGGCACATTCTTCCCATGACCATTTGCCTACTCAGATTCCCCTAAGCAACTGGGTCAGACTGAAGAAGCTGCTTCGGGGGCCAGAGAAACGTTCTCAAACCAACAAGGAAATAAATCCAGTTGCCACAAACTCGACTTCCAGACTATTTTCGACAACAGCGACAACTTTTTAAAGCTTTTTCGAAAAATCAATATGCAGCCCTTGCCCTGTACAGTGAGCAGCTTAGGTTTGAACAAAAAACTGATAAGCAGATTTAGGGAAAGCAAACTGTCAAGAGAATATTCATGAACTGGAATAGAGCTTGGTAACAAGGTCAGCCAATGGATAGGCTTAGCAACTACGTCAGCCAATGAGGACTGTTTGGAAACTGAAATTAGAATTAGCCTAGGCATGGCTCTGTATTAAGCTCTGCAGCTCTGTTGAGCTCAGAGTCTGTCTATTGAAAATGAAACTGCTTCTCTCCTCTGCTGTGTGTGTCTTGCTTGCCTGCTGAACTAAAGTGAAACTGATGTCTGTTTCTGAGCTCCTGAGTTTCTGCTGAAGCTCTGAACTTGTAACATGTTTGCTGCTGTTTCAGTTTGCTCCATGTTCGAGAAATCTACAACTGGTTTTGTAAAATTTACTGTATATGTTTATAAAGAAGTTAAATGAAGCATCAGCCATCTGTGTTTATTTTTGTGGAGCTGAATTCACGCTGCAAAAACTCTGAACACGAATAGCGATGGCTTCCCCTTCTTTATTTCGGAAAACTGCTTAACGAGACTCAGCCGTGGGTACCTTGCATTGGAAGTCTGAACCTTCGTATTTCATGCAGCCGGAAGAGAGGGTTTTTTCTCCATTTTCGTCTTCCTCAATGATGGCAAAACAATGTCCGTTAGTTCTGAAAAACAGATGAACTAGCTCCAGTCCTTTGAAAGCTGCGTTCAGCCAGTCTGTTCAGTAAACAATGTTATTTTTCTCCTTCTAACACAGGGGTTCCCGACCTGTGCTATATCCCACACCCAAGAACGCTTCTGATATACTTTTGCACCCCTTACAAAAGTAAATAATTATATGCATATAATTATGCACAGAGTCTATAATTTTGAATTTTCTAAACCTAAGTTTTTGCACCCTCTGGAATATCATCTTGCACCCCCCTGGTGTTTACAGTGGGACTCCTATTGTAAGACAACCCAGGAGTAAAACACAGGACACAGAGGCTTTGTCTTTTAACAGTGCTTTATATACAAGACTACTATATACATATATACACGTGTTAGGCAAACACCAGACAAGCAATCAATCTTCAACTCTACATGGAGAGCTACAATGGAAATAGAACATGAGGAGAGAGAGAGAGAGAGAGGCTCTCACATGGCCTCCCTTATATAGACAGCTTCTTAAAGCGGCAGTACTCTCATCATCTTGGCTTATAGCCTTACAGCAGCTGGTCAGCTATTAAATCTTCATTACCTTAACAGGAACCCCTGTTCTAACACTATGAGTTCATGCTACTCTGATGGGAAATGAAATTAGCTGCAAATAGAAAATATTGAACAGAGTGGCAAGTAGAAATACTGCTCCATTTTATTTACACACACGCACACACAAACACACACACAACACAAACCAGTCCTATGACTGCAAAAATAACTGGTCTGGGAGTCCATTATGTGGCATGAAGCTGGCCCAGTAGATTTTTCTTTTTTCTTTAAAGAACAGTCCATAGTTAGAGCACAAAACATACAAGCTGCTTTCCTATCGCAAAGTTGGCATTTAGAAAGGCCTTTTTCCTTTTTTTATAAATAAATTTTATTGATTTTACAATTAAAACAAACCGACAACACATACACGAATGAAAAAAAAAAGAGAGAGAGAAAAGGGAGAAGAAAATAGAAAGAAAAAATAGAAAACAATTAAAAACATTCTCATCGTCAACAGTTTGTAAGACCTCTTTTTCCCCCGCCCCCTTAATTTATGCCATGTACACACACCTAATCCTTACATATATCTGTGTATCACTACTATGGATTTATCCTATCCTCTTTTGCCTTATTGTGTAAAGTCTATTTTTGATCTATCCATTTGTACCAGCAGTTCCAGCTATTGTAGTATATTGAGGTGTCTTTATTTTTTAATGCCAAAGTTAATTTGTCCTTTTCTGCACAACTTGAAATTTTTTGAATGATCATCTCCTCTGATGGAACATGAGGCTGCTTCCAACACTGGGCAAAAGCTAATCTGGCTGCTGTCAAAATGTGTATTATTGTGTATTTCACTTTTTTTGATATTTGTTTATCAAAGATCCCTAACAAAAAGGACTCTGGTTTGTATTCGTTCTGTTCTCTTGTTATTTCTTGCAGCCAATTTCTAATTTTCTGCCAATATTTTTGAGTTTCTGTACAGGACCACCGCATATGGAAAAAAGTTCCCTCTTTTTTTTTTTTTTTGCATTTCCAGCAATTCGGACTCATATTGGGGTGCATCTTCGCTAATCTCGAACGAGGAAGGTGCCATCTATAAAACATTTTATAGGCATTTTCTTTATATGCTATCGATTTTGTAATCTTATTATTTCTACCCCAGACCTTTTCCCATTCTGTTAGAGTGATGCTACGTCCTACATTCCTACTCCAGGCTATCGTGTTACCTTTTACAATTTCTTCTTCTAATTCTACTTCTAATAAATAATTATAAAATTTTGTTATATTTTTTTGTCTGATTTTAATAAAATTTTATCAAATTGCTGGAGTTTATTGTTGATTCCGAATTCTTTGTTGTCCTGTTTATGTCTACTTTGAATTTGAAGGTATGCCCACTGGTCAATTTTTAGTGCCCACTCTTGAAGTTCTTGCTGCGATTTCAAATTTCCTTGTGTATCCAATAGGTCCTTATATTTAATCATTTTAGTAATATCCAGATTATTTGGGTGAATCATCGCCTCCATTGTTGAAATCCAAATTGGTACTTTTAAATAATGTTTTTTCCATATTTTCTTCCAATTAGTTAATAATGAGTCTCTGATTAGGTGTCTATGGAAATATTTCCGGCTAGTTTTCCCTACATCCCATAAAAAAGCATGCCATCCCCTCTGCAAATCATGGCCTTCTAAAAATAATATTCTCTTGTTAGTTAAATTCACCCATTCTTTCAACCATACTAAAGAGGCAGCAATATAATACAACTCCCAATTTGGAAGTGCCAGCCCTCCCCTGCTCTTCATATCCTGCATTGCCTTTAAATTTATTCTCGGTTTTTTTCCCTTGCCAAATAAATTTAACAGTTATTTTATTAAGTTCATCAAAAAAAAAATTTGTGTACTTTTTATCATAATTATTTCCCTTAACTGTCTTACAATGTGCTGTCAACCATATTCCTAAGTATTTAGCTTTCTTTATCACTTTATCACAAATAGTAAGAACATTAAGTACTATTTAATTAATAAGTACAGGGTTTCATATATTAATATTACAATTTATTGTCTGACCGCAATTAATCTACTTAGGACGAATGTAATATTGTTTGTGTTTAAGAATATTTAATATTTAAGATAAGGTTAGATAAATACACATATATATTTATATTTAAATATAGTTGGATTTGATATAATATTTATTATATATATATTTATTACATGAAGTGAATTATAGAGGTTGAGCACAGATCTTACAAAATTATACATGTGATTTAGAATTTGGATCTAAAATAATATATATACTCCAGTAACCAGTTAAGAACACAGCTACCCAGCAGATAGATAAAGTAATTAGATACCGGTCAATCCTAATATAGAGATTATATCACTGAATGTTAATTTGGGATAATATAATTAATATAGTTCATCAACAGAAACAAATCTTAAAAGAAATGACTTCCACAACTACTACAGCTCTGAAAACTGGAAGAAAGGCCACCCCGACATTAACAACTACGTTGGCAACAGCTTCGCCCATGGCACAAAAAAACCATAGAAGAAACATTACCAGTGGAGAAACAAGCCAATATTTCGAATGCCAACATCCAATCAATTTTGCTGACTTTACAGGAATCGATGACAAAGCTGCAAGAAACAATGATGAAAAACCATAACGAGACGAGAGCAGATATCAATGAACTAAAAGAGGAATTGGGAAAATTAAAAGCAGAAATGAAAGCGGACATCTCTAAAGTAGAGGACAAAGTTGAAATATTACAGCAGGCCTTGGAGAAAAATGAAGCAACAATAAAAGAGGTAGAGAAAAGGACTGAATGAACTGAAAAGAAATTAGAAAGAATAGATAAAAAATTAAAGAATACGAGTAAAGAAATGGAGGACTCACTGGTCTACCTAGAGATGGACAAGGCGGCTACATACTTGAGATTCCAAAATGTAGTGGAATCCAAAGAAGAAGACCTGGAACAACTAATGGCAGAAATACTGGCTGGATTATTGGAAAAGGATAAAGATGTCATCTTAAGGGAGTTTGATTAAGTTTATAGGGTTAGCACTAACCATGCGAGATGCCACAAATGCCCAAGAGAAGTCCATATACAGTTTACAAGAAGGAGTGCCGGTATATTATATATAGGATGTCCAGAGATGAAATAATCACGTACAAAGGTAAAGAAGTCTTGATTCTCAAACAAATACCAAGAAGAGTAAGAGAACAAAGGTGAGACTACAAGTTCTTAGCAGCTTATTTAAATCAGAAAAGAATCACATTTAAATGGCTAATCCCAGAGGGGATGTTAGTGTCTTGGAATGAAAGGAAAATTAAAATAGATTCCATGAAAAAGGCCCAGGAATTCTATGAGCAGCTGGTAGGTCCAGAAGACCAGAGCAGTAAGGAGGAACTGGAAACAAACTCCCAAGGTTATCACAAAAATAAAGATGGAACTTTGGGAAATCAAGGAAATAATCATTTACATCAGGAGAGAGAAGAAACTACACATCTTTAGGAACAAGGAGAGACCGGAGTCATTACAAGACAAAGAACAAAACAGAATTAATTAAATGGAAGAAGAAAAGAAACTATCAATTAATATAAATGGTTTAAATTCAACGATAAAAAGGAAAAGGATATTAGCTAAACTAATCAAACAAAATGCTGATATAATATGCCTACAAGAAACTCCTATAAAGAAAACAGATGAAAAACATCTAGAATGTCCGAAATTAGGGAAGCTATTTACCGCACCAGCAGACACGGGAAAAAAGAAAGGGATTGCAGTATATGTTAAAGAGGATTTGAAAGCAGATTTAATATGGTCAGATTCTGAGGGAAGAACTCTGGTTTTGCAGATCTGGATTAATGCCATCCCAATTCTCTTAGTGGTAATCTACGCCCTGAACGGAAATCAAAAAGAGTTTTTTAAGCATCTTTATGGAAAAATAGTAGGATTGGAAAAAAGAAATATTTGTATCATAGGAAACTTCAACTCTATTGCTGATTATCAAAAAGACCACAGTAATGGGGGGAAGAATAAAGGGGGGAAAAGAGAGCTTCCCAAGGTATGTAGGGAAATGATGGAGTTAAATTTGATTGATATATGGAGAAGATTGCATCCCGAGAAAAAACAATTCACATTCTACTCAAATCCGCATCAAATATGGACACGAATTGACATGGCATGGATGAATGGGGAAATAGTAAATGAGATAAAAGGGACTGAAATTTTACCTAATGAATGGGCAGACCATAATCCAATTCAAATAATATGGAGGGGTAGGGAAAAACCAAAGAAAAGATGGACATTAAATACTCAATTAATAAGAGAAAAAGAATATACTAACAAACTCAAGGAGGAATTAAATTATTTCTTAAAGGAAAATGATAATGAAATAACCACGAAACAAAACATCTGGGATACAATGAAGGCAGTAATAAGAGGTATAACAATCTCTTATAATGCCAAGAGGAATAAGGAAAAATATGCTCAGCAAAATAAATTACAACAAAAAATTAAGGAACTAAAAATTCAATTACAGAGTACCCCAAAAGATTCAAAATTGCAAAATCAGATAAATATAGCTAAACATAAATTGAATTTATGAACAAGAGAAAATGATTATAAATTTGAATACGACTAGACAAACTTATTTTGAGCATGCTAATAAGCCAGGAAGATGAGTATCTTACAAACTAAAAAAAAGGAAAGAAACTGATATACCAGCTAATAGATGGAAAGGGGGATATACAACAGGAGATAGAACAGAAAAAAGAAATTGCCCATAAGTATTTTGAAGAGTTATATAAAAAGGAAGAAGTTAATGAGGACAGAATAAGAAACTATTTAGATGAAGTGAAGGATAAAGCAATTGGGGAAGAAATGGTAGAATTATTAAACAAAGACATCACTTGGTTGGAATTGAAATCAGCAATAGAGAACCAGAAAAACAATAAAGCCCAGGGGCCAGATGGGATTCCAGGGGAGCTGTACAAGGCAATTGCAGAACAAATTGGAACCTCTTATGGTGGAAGTTTTTAATGATGTCTTATTGGCAGCCAGGATGCCGGACTCATGGAGGGAGGCATTGATTTCGCTGATCCCGAAGGAGGATTCGGATCCCTGATATATAAACAATTAAAGGCCGATTTCACTGTTAAACACTGACTACAAAATATTTACTTCTATTACAGCAAGTAGACTAAAAAGAATGCTAAACATGCATATACATGAAGATCAAAATGGATTTCTCCCGACCAGACAAATTAGGAACAATTTAAGAATAGTACTAGATGTCTTCGAATTTTATGAAGCCCACCCTGAAAAACAAATTGCACACTTATGTTTTTAGATGCAGAGAAGGCCTTCGACAATTTAAACTGGCAATTTTTAATCCAAAAAATTTATAATATGAATTTTGGCACCAAATTTGAAAACATTATAACAACTATTTATGATATACAACAGGCTAATATTATAATAAACGGGGAATATACCCGCCCCAAAAAAATAGAAAAAGGAGTGAGACAGGGCTGCCCATTAGAAACATTATTAATGCGAATTAGACAGAACCCAGATATAAAAGGATTAAAGGTTAAGAAAGAAGAATATAAGTTGCAAGCGTTTGCAGACGATATGATTTTTTTCATTGAGGAACCAATAGAAAGAGGACAAAAATTGATGAATGAATTAGAACAATTTGGAGAAGTAGCAGGATTCAAAATTAATAGGAAGAAAACTAAATTAATGACTAAAAATTTAACAGAAAAACAGAAAATAGAATTAGAAGTTATGGGAATAGAAAGGCATTTTTCTAATGTAAAATTTGGATTTCAATTCTCTATAGGAACAACCACTTTGTATGCCTTCAGAATTATGATGCATTTGAAATGTGCGTTCACTGATGATTTCTGCACTACATGTTCAATACTGGCAGAATTGATATACATGTGACCACTAGAGGGCAATAAAAAACTGCAAGTCTAAGATG
Organism: Hydrophis major; assembly: GCA_033807585.1. NCBI lineage: Eukaryota > Metazoa > Chordata > Lepidosauria > Squamata > Elapidae > Hydrophis > Hydrophis major. The sequence goes on from CM066331.1 coordinate 112,095,440, forward strand.
GCCAAATCACAATGTTTTACTTTTGTGAACTGCGCTGTTCAAAAGCTTCTAAAGTGTTGAAATATTATATGTTGAAATTTCTGAAATGTTTCAAAATAAGAAAGCAATTATTTAATCACCAATGTACAGGGAGTGAAGAACTAGGGAGGGCAAAGGATTTCGAAGCCTCTCACCTCACTTGGTCTTCGTTCTGTCTGCAATACTTACTTGCACGTGTTATTAATGGCATTTTCTGGACAGTGACCGGAACAGTAGCACTGTAAAAAAGGCATTATATCCTCTGGGGCTATGGTCACCCCATCTTCCTGCTTCTGCTGGCCAGGATCTGTTTTTATACCTGCCGCATGGATCACGCCGTCTTGGTTCCAGCCTGTGGGATATACCCAAAGGAAGTTAGTCTATTTTGCTGTAAATCCAGGTTTAAATACTTAGGTGGCATTAAAGCCACTGGATCTTTTTGGCTTCTCATTTCGAAAATCCTAACCTAAGAAACACACATTTCCTGTACGAAAGCAATGCTGAACCACAATAGAGCCAAATTCCAAGCATAATTTGAGGACAGTCAGAACAACAAATTGAACATAAATAAATTTGAACTTCTGAAGGCAACCTGGTTAATTGTTCTCACTGTCAGGAACTTTCTCCTTATTTCTGGGTTGGTTCTCTCCTTGGTTAGTTTAGATCCATTCACTGCTTGTCTTGCCTTTTGGTGCTTTGGAAAATAGCTTGACTCCCTCTTCTTCGTGGCAGCCCCTCAAATATTGGAACACTGCTCTTGTGTCTCCCCTAGTCCTTCTTTTTATTAAATTAGATATACCCAATTCTTGCAACTGTTCTTCATATGCTTTAGCCTCCATCCTCCTAATCATCTTTCTTGTTCTTCTCTGCACTCTTTCCAGAGTCTCAACGTCTTTTTTATATTGTGGAGACCAAAACTGGATGCAGTATTCCAAGTGTGGTCTCACCAAGGCATGATAAAGTGGTACTAACACTTCATATGATCTTGATTCTATCCTTCTGTTAATGCCATCTAGGATTTTAACATCAGTCCACAATCTCTGTCGGATCTATGGAAATGATCTCAAGCAAAAAGAAAGAAAGAAAGAAAGAAAGAAAGAAAGAAAGAAAGAAAGAAAGAAAGAAAGAAAGAAAGAAAGAAAGAAAGAAAGAAAGAAAGAAAGAAGGAAGGAAGGAAGGAAGGAAGGAAGGAAGGAAGGAAGGAAGGAAGGAAGGAAGGAAGGAAGGAAGGAAAGAAAGCTGAACACTTTCATTTTATCAGTTGTGTCACAGATGGGGCTTTGCATAGCACTCAGTGCTAATGACAGATTATGATCAGGGATGTCTAAGTAATAGATGTGTGACTCTGATGTTCCTTGAGACAAACTAGTAACCATGGGCACAATGTGGAATGAGCAAAGTACCAGCAAAGGAGGGGAAAAAAACTCCAGAGACGGTCCTGAGACAGGAAGTCTAGTCCTGCCAAGAATGTAATAAGAGTTAATGGAGAGGCAGTTTCTGTAAGCAACACCAGAATGTTTCCTTTCTGCCTTCCTTACAGGATTAGGCCAGTAATTTCTTCTAACAACTGGTTCTCCAAACTGCTTAGAATGTTAACAACCGGTTCTAGAGAATAGGTATGAACCTGTAGAATCCCACCCCTGACTTCAACTCTCAGAATTCCCCAGCCAGCAAAGCTTGAAGATACCAAGGTTGAGAATAAAGCATATTTGAAAGAAACTGAAGTCCTTAGCTTTAAATTACCACCACTATTTCTACAAACAGACAAATCTATAATATAAAACATATTCTCCTCTCCTTTATATTACCATATATGTTTTCCTTTGGAGTCAAAGCATTGATTCAATGACTTGTCACTTTAGAACAGGGGTGCTTAAGTTAACCAGTGGAACAGCTTGTCTCCAGAAATCATGGATGCTCCATTACTGGAGGTTTTAAAAAGAGACCGGGCAGTCACTTATCTGAAATGGTATAGGTTCTCCTGCTTGGGCAGGGGGTTGGACTAGACGACCCTCAAAATCTGTTCCTGTTCTATTCTGTTGTATTGTTTGCATTTTCCTCTTCCTGTCTCAATGTTTGTTGATAAGAAAATCAGCTGCAATAATTTAGTACTTCAAATGGATTTGGGATCAATAGGACTGATAAGTTTCTAAACACTGTTCTTGATTTCCCAAAAACTGCAATGACTGAAAACCAGGGAAATCATTAAATCGCCCTGACTGAAAACAAATAACAAGAAACGGCAAAAGAAGCACTTAAGTGGGCTGACACAAACCATAAACATCACACAGGCATACATGCGTGGAAATGGCCAGGAACAAAACCAGAATTAATATGTTACAAAAAAGTTTGGTATGCCCGTTAAAATGATATACAACAAAATAGAATAGAATAGAATAGAATTCTTTATTGGCCAAGTGTGGTTGGCTACACAAGGAATTTGTCTTGGTGCAAACACTCTCAGTCTACATAAAAGAAAGATACATTTGTCAAGAATCATAAAGTCCAACACTTAATAATAGTCATAGGGTACAATAAGCAGTCAAATCATACTAGGAAACAGTCAATATAAATCGTAAAGATATCAAAAGTCAAGTGAAGTTAGTGCTTTTCTCCTTAGAGCCGTTCGGATCATCCAGAGTGGGAGGTGCTTCAGTCTGCGTCGTTGAAGGCTGAGCTTAATTACTGAGGAACGCTCCGCCCTGTATCACGTGGCTCCCTTGTGTTCCCCAGTTTATGCTCAGCCTTCGTGAGGATAGGCTGTGTGTATCTTCTCTCCTTGGCCGATTCAAGTATCTCCAATTAATTTTAGGTTTGATTTATTACTGTTTCTTCCTTCCTTAGCTTCTGTGCATTTGGGGTGGATTTGCAGCAAGGGGAGCGCGTTCTTTGCCCCCAGGGGGGATAAGAGCAGGCAGCTTTCGCGCTCCGGCACCAACCCCCTCGCCCCCCCATTCGGATTCTTCCTGCTGCTTCTTCACGCCGCCCTTGTAGCGGCCTGATCAGATCGCGCTATAAGAGCGCAGCTGGTGTTCCCCCCCACCGTGAACGCCGATCGCCCCAGGAAGGGGCAAAATCTTGCTTGGCTACCTCTCTCGGTCTCTAAACTTGCCAGAGAGGCTTAGTCTTTGCTCTGAGAGGCCTGTTTATAAGACAATCGTGGGCGGCCGCCATTTTGGGTGCCACCACATGCTCGGCCGCCATTTTAAACCGGCCTCATTGCAGCTACAAAGGGGCTAGCTCCATTCACAGGCCTTCCAGCCTGTGAGAGCTGTATTGGGCATTAATAAAAGATTGGAAAAATTGTTGGCTTTCCGCAGCAGTGCTCAGGGCAAGGAATTGCAGCCTATCCCTCCCGGTTGTTGCCTGGGAGCTCCAGCTGCCAAAGGCCTCCTTTCCAGCCCTTCCTTTTGAGTTGGCCTCTGCCCCGAGAACCTTCACTAAGGTCCTCGTGGCTCTGGCGGCCCATCTCAGGAACCTCCCGGTTTGTCTCCACTGTTACCTGGATGACATCCTCATCCTGTCTCACTCCAGACTCCAAGCAGAGAAGGATATCAGAGCTACTCTCTCTGCCCTCCAAGACCATGGGTTCCTAGTAAACTGGCAAAAGAGCCAATTGTTACCAACTATCCGGATCACCCACTTGGGGTCCGTCATTGACTCAGTTCAAGGAAAGGTCTTTCTTTCCTCGGAAAGATTCCTGAGCATCCAGGAAACCGTCAAACATATCAGACGATCAAGAAAGGTAACACTTTTAGAATTGTCTAAATTATTAACTAAAATGGTCTCATGTATCTCCACTGTTCCCTGGGCCCGTTTACACACCAGATCCTTACAGTGGTTCCTGCTCCCATTCCAAAGGACTGGCAGAAGCAATTCAAAGGCCACGGTCAAGATGCCTTCAAGGGTCCTCACGTCTCTCCTCTGGTGGACCAGTCCCGCCAACAACAAGGTACATTGCTTCAAGGAGCCCCAACGCCTCACCCTCACCACAGATGCCAGCCTGTCCAGATGGGGCGCTCACATCCACTCGCTCTCGACACAGGGCAGATGGTCGCAGGCAGAACGGGCATGCAATATAAACTGGTTGGAACTCCATGCCATCCACCTGGCCCTGCGCAACTTCCTCCCTCAGGTACACGGGCGGCACGTCCTTATACTCACAGACGTCACCGCCAAGGCTCACATCAACCGCCAAGGGGGCACCCAGTCCATACGCTTGATGAAAGAGGCCGAGCACCTCTGCCGTTGGGCAGAGCGCAATCTCCTCTCCCTCACAGCTGAACACATCTCAGGGGACTCAAACACCCAAGCAGACTGGCTGAGCAGGACCACGGTGGACCAGTCCAAGTGGCGCATCCACCCGTCACTGTTCAGGGAGGCGACCATGATGTTCGGTCTCCCGTCAGTTGACCTCTTCGCATCCCCTCTCAACACACAACTCCCCAGGTTTTTCTCGAGTACCCCTCCCATGGGGCCGAGAATTACAACGCCCTCCGTTGCCCTTGGCCCACAGGGCTTCTATATGCATTCCCTCCATTAGCCCTAGTCCCCAGAGTCATCCAGAAGCTCATCTCCGAGAAAGCAGAACTGATTCTAGTGGCCCCCTACTGGCCCAGACGCCCATGGTTTGTGGACTTCCGCAACTTATCGGTGGCCCCTCCCTGGGAAATCCCCCCGAACAGGATATCCCTTTCTCAGGGGCCCCTCCAACACCCGGATCCTCAGTGGCTCCAGTTAGCCGTTTGGAGGTTGAGTGGGAACGTCTAAGAAAGGAGTTTTCTGACCAGGTTATTGATACCATTTTAGCCACCAGGTGGCCCTCAACAACCTGAATATACAACGCCACTTGGAACAGTTTCTGCAAGTGATGCCATAGTTTCCAGGTCAACCCGCTTTCACCCTCCATCGCTCAAGTTTTGGAATTCCTCCAAGAAGGTCTGAGGAAAGGACTTTCCCCGAACACCCTGAGGCGTCAGGTCGCAGCCCTCTCAACTGTCATTGCGTGTGACAATCTGGGTTCCCTTTCCCTCCACTCTCACATTAGGGCATTCCTCAGAGGAGCCACTAACGTGTCCCCCAACAGTTGACCGATACCCTACCTGGGACCTCAATAAGGTCCTTGTGTCCCTTACTAAACACCCCTTTCAGCCTCTCAGGGAATCCACCCTCCAGTTTTTAACATTCAAGGTCGTGTTCCTGGTGGCCATTACTTTGGCTCGCCAAATATCGGAGATAGCAGCCTTGTCGGTGAGGAAGGACCTTTGCATCTTCCATGCTGACCGGGTGGTTCTCCGACCGGATCCCACCTTCTTGCCCAAGGTCAACTCAGCCTTCCACAGGGCACAGGAACTCACACTTCCGAACTTCTGCCCCAATCCCTCGTGGGAAAGGGAGAAGCCTTGGCACACCCTGGACGTGAGACAGGCCCTCCGCATTTACATTAAGCGTACCCAGCCCTTCAGGAGGTCCGAATCCCTATTCCTTTCCTTTCAGCCCAAATCATTAGGCCACAAAGTGTCCCCTTCAATCATCGGCCGCTGGATTAGAGCTACTATTTCCAAAGCTTATTTGTCTCAGGCTCTGCCGGTCCCCAGCAGAATAACAGCACACTCCACCAGAAATGCAGCCATCTCAGCAGCTTGGGCCACCCAAGCTCCAATTGCTGATATTTGTCGGGCAGCCACCTGGGCCTCCCCTTCTCCCTTCATTAGACATTATAAGATCGACATAATTGCCTTGGCGGAGGCTTCGTTTGGTAGATGAGTCCTCCAGCGAGTCCTCAAGGAACCGCAGAGACTACCGGACCAGACGGAGTCCCTCCCGTAGGACAGCCAAGCTTTGGTATGTCCCACTCTCTGGATGATCCGAACGGCTCTAAGGAGAATGGGCATTGGTCCTTACCTGACACGTCATTTCTTTTGAGCCGTGAGGATCATCCAGCCCCACCCTTATTATTTCACCGTCTGGTGGGTCTTGTTTCGGCCAATGAACCTTTTAGTATAGTAGGATGAGAGCATGACCTTCTCTCCACTCTCGACTTCGCATAAACTGGGGAACGCAAGGGAGCCACATGATACAGGGCGGAGCGTTCCTCAGTAATTAAGCTCAGCCTTCAACGACGCAGACTGAAGCACCTCCCACTCTCTGGATGATCCTCAGGGCTCAAGAGAAATGGCATGTCAGGTCAGGACCAACGCTCAATTTAAGTAGCACGCAGCTCCAATGAATCCACTACCAGACCGCTGTGGGAGACTTAAGCATACCTAAATATTGACAAATGAGCAGCATCCCATGTTTTGATCACATGATCATGGGGAATGCTGCAATGGTTGTTAAGTGTGAAAAACTGTCAGTCTGTGCTCTCTTTAAATCCCAAGAAAGAAATACTCAGACTTCATGGTTAAAGCAAAGTTATCCTTTTACTGGGAAATAAAGTGAAAGCTTCAGATTCAATTCGGAATCTAAGGAATTGGCGCGCAGATCACATATACAAAGGAATGAAAATGCTCCCACCCCCCAAAGTCCAAATGAGTCTTCCAATTAAAAGTTCTGAATATGATCATGTGGCCATCTCCAGGTGGTGATGAGGCTTCTGTCAGTTGACCTTGACATATTTTGATAAAAGTTCGCAGTTGCGCAAAAAGGGACAGAGGCTAGTCAAGAACTGGAAAGTTAAAGAAAAGAATCCCCCTCCCCTTGCTAACCCAGCAAAGGAATGCAAAACACCTCCAGCTTTCTTCCCCTTCAAATCCCCCCCCCCATTGCTATTGATGGCCGAAAGACAATAGATTGACAAAGCAGCAGAAAAGCAATAGTTAGAATGCAGATTATACATATAATGGATATCTTGAGGCTGACAAAAACGGTCACTTTTTTCGGTGTCACTGTAATTTTGAATGGCCACTCAACGAACTGTTGTAAGTTGAGAACTCTCTGTACAGAAGCTTGGAAAGTGCAGTGGGACATTTCAACCCTCACTTATAGGGACTTCGTTAAGATTTTTTCCATCCCAGATTTCTGGGCACCTGGACTGAAAACTGCTATTTATAAAGTGAATTTGTCAGTAGCCTTCCCTGCTAGCTCTTGAATACTTAACGTCCAACCTCTGTTCTGTTCCTTTCTCAGACTCTTCACAACTGTTCAAAAGTTAGATTTTATCATGGGGAGACACATATGCTAATGCAGTCCTGGCATTTTAAGATATTATGATGTTAAGTATTCTGTCCTTTATTCTAAATTTCATAGTGTACATTGCCAGGACTTCATTGGGAGCATGGCTGTAACTTTTTATTTGCATATGTATTTTAAAAGCAAGACAACCAACATATTATTTCTTAAAAATTCTCCATAAATGTTAAAAAATGAAAATCTAGCAGTAATTTTGTTTTAAATAACAAAAAAATCCTTACTGCTGTTTCCTTATTTAGTTCATCACCCATTTTCACAAATTCTACTTCACATTTCCTGTATTTATGGCAACCGAAATTCCTAATTTTATGTCTAATTAAGAAGCACATGCCAATTAAACTAATTTGATCTCAAATCTCCAGCTAAACATGTAAATAAAAATATTTTTTTAAACACAGGCTAGCAGGCGTTAGCTCTCATGCCAGATTCCTATATTATTTTGTAGCTTTTAGTTTTTTTTAAAAAAAAGAACATTAAAAGTTTGGAAGCTTGCAGGAGCTTATCACTGTATTTCAAACTGCAACCCAAACACAATAATGTCTCTATTGTACATAAACATTTCAGGCATCAAGACCGTTTCGTAAAACCTGAAGTTTTAAAAGTGCGACTTTACCTTGAAAAACAAGGAATGCGTAGAACCCCAGCAATCTGATGGAAACTTTTGAACTGATCATGGCTTGTAATTAAAGTCTTTTCTGCACTGTCAGGTTTGGCAAATTGTTCAGCTCTTGATAAGCTTTCAAGCCGGACTCTTCAGAGAAATCTGAGCAGTTTGGCAGTCAGCTGAATCAAAAATTTAATTCTTCCAGTTTTTCTTCTGAAAAAGAAATGAAATGAAATTTTTCAATAGATAAATACTATCGACTAAAAACAAAACTGAAAGGTTAAAAAAATAAACATTTCACATGGCTAATGCATAACAAGATCTTAAAATAAATATATATAAACAAGACGAACTAAAACAGCCCTTGTATTTTATAACTAGTTATTTGCTGATTGAATTTATACCAGCTGCAATGGACAGAAATGAACTTACAGGCTTCTATGTACACAATCAATGCACCTCAAACGGGTCTTTCTCTAAATGAGGGGGAAAAAGGATTTTCAAAGGTTCGTGACCACTTATTCTACCATGCTAACAAACTGTATTACTCAAAACTGAGTGAAGACTTTCATTAAAGAGAATACATCTTTTGCAAGAGCCTTTGAAAACTCTGAAGTTTTATGTCATCTCATGCTAATCCACATTCAAAATAAAAATGCATTTATTAAAAACGACGTTTTTTAAAACTCCCATGTTTAGGCCCAAAAAACAAATAAGGGGAATGGGGAATTAAGTTGCACTTCTGTTTCAAATCATCCTATTGGATTAAAGAAGGCAAAAATGATCGTATTAAAAAGTTGCAGCTGATCCACTTTCTCCAACCATTTTAAGAAGAGGCAAACATGGTCTACAAGGAATAAGCAGCCATTGGAATACCTAAAAAGAATTAATGTGGACAATACAGATTCTGTGTTCAGATATGGATTTTGCCTTTCTTTCCTTTTTTTCTTTTCTTTTTGGCCTCTTGTCTGAGTGAGTGTGACCCCTGAGCCCTGTCAGCCTGGCCTTACTCTTGAAATAAAAATCTGGATTTGTGCAAGGATGTGCTGTAATTCCTATTGATAGCTGCTCCTGCCATAAATAATTCAATCTCAATTTTGGCAGGATCCAAGGACTTTGGAGTTTAAGGACTGCTTTGTAGCCATTTAACAGGGCAGCAAATTACCAGGAATGCTCGACGGCGTCTGCACGCCTAATTTGCACATGGAAGGGGCACATGACCTTCAACCTATGGCCTACTTTTCACACATCCATGACTTTAGTAATCAAGAAACCAAATACCTTCCTGACACAAGGAATAAGCCAATTTATCTGATGATTGCTTGGACCAGCTACCCTTAAGAATGCCCAGATCTAGCCCTATTCACAGTGCTAGGAGTGAAGTGTCAAAACTTAAAGCAAAAAGCCTGGGCATTTTTACATTTAAGATCACATTTAGAACATAGAATAATAGAGTTGGAGACCCTGTTCCATTTCACATGAGTGTCCCAACGGTGCATTTTTCAAGAGGCAACTGGACTTTCTTGGGGGGTTTTTTGAGGGGGGGGGGAGATGTTTCGCTTCCCATCCAAGAAGCTTTTTCAGCTCTGACTGGATGGTGGGAAACCATTTCCCATGAATGATTGTCCAATCTCTTTTTAAAAGCCTCCAGTGATGGAGCCCCCTCAATTTCTGAAGGCAAGTTGCTCCATTGGTTGATTACTCTTACTATCAGGAAATGTCTCCTTGTTCTAAGTTGCTTCTCTCCTTGATCAGTTTCCATTCATTGTTTCTTGACCTGCCTTCATGTGCTTTGGAGAATAGCTTGACTCGCACTTCTTTGTGGCAGCCCCTGAGATGTTGGAACATTGCTATCATGTCTCCCCTAGTCCTTCTTTTCATCAAACTAGACATACCCAATTTCAGCAACCAGCCTTTATATGTTTTAGCCTCCAGTCCGCTTAATCCTCTTTGTTGCTGTTCTCTGCACTCTTTCTAGAGTCTCAACATTTGTTCAAATTGTTCCATTGCCATTCTAACAATGCTTCACTCCAGGTAGAATCATACATGCCAATTGTTTATTATATTTAGATACATATTTGTATGCAACTGTTAATGTTTGTGTCTGGGCACTTAATTTTCCCATTTTGCTTTGAAGTTTTGTTTGCTCAATAAAAAACAAAACACAAATTAAAAAAAAAAACCTTTAGGCTCCACCTCACTATTTGAAAAACAACTGGAAAAATTGTCTAGCAAAGTATTGTACTTTCACGTCAACACTGAGAGATATTATCTATCTATCTATCTATCTATCTATCTATCTATCTATCTATCTATCTATCTATCTATCTATCTATTAATTACAAAAACTGTTATATTTGAAAAGCATGTATATGGGTGTTTGGGTGTGTTCCCAGTTTATAAGCAGCCAAGGTTTAGCATACAGAAAAAAGCATTTTGGAACATACCAGCCCTTATGGGAAGGTGAAAACAGTGTTCAAAATTAGGAATAAAAATAAGCAGGTGGGTTGGAGGCCTAACAAGCCCCACAAATGAAAAACCAAAACTAATCAGCAAATAAAATAAAGTGTTGATTTTTTATTCCTTTTAATAAACAGTGATTTAACAAACATGCTTTCAATAGTTTGACTTTTTGCTGCTTCTTTTGAACAGCTAATTAATCTTAAGCTTCAAATCATGTTTTCATGGCCCAGGTATTATGGGGGATTGTGGATGATAACTAGTATTTGACACTTACACAAAATCTGTACACTGCTCACTTCTATAAGCACCCAGAATTCAGCTAGCTGACCTTATCTTTCCAGATTGGTGGGCTGTGCTCACTTATATCCCTTGTATATTGGAGTGCTAACACCCTTGATTTATAACCTGTCCTATCAACAAGGACAAAACACACAGGCTGAAATAAACTTTTGCTTATCTCCTGGCCATTAAAGGCTTGGCCTAATACTAAAGTCTTACAACACATTTGAAAGATGGTGAAAATGGCTATTATACAACTCCAAGTTGGGACCCAAAAAGAAGAACAAATGTTTTGCAAAACCCACAAGAATTGTTCCCTGTGTACTGTTAAACACTGCCACGTTTCAGGAGATAATTCTATGTTTTGGGATCCTGGTGGACAAAGTACCAGTTATTCAGAACTTTAGCAAGGAGGTGCATTTGATTTTTGGGGGTGCCTTTCCATCTTCTAAATTCTGCAGTTTAAAAATCTTTCCATTAATACTGAGCACACAGAGGTTCACTAAAAGGATGTGTTTAACCAGTGTAAAACAGAATGCCACACCAACAACATCATTTGTGATTTTCAATATAAAACCCAGTAGATGGTGAAAGTGTTAGTACTCAAGAACCCACAAATATAGTTTGAGCTCTCTCCTCTGGCATGCATTTAGCCAAGCGTATCAAAAGTTCTCCAATCTTTCTTCTTCTTCTTTTTTAAAAGCCTCCTGGGATCCAGCAGAGATCCAGACAAATAGCATACTGGGTATGCTTCGTCTGGTGTAAAGAAAGACTCAGGGTGACATGATAGCAGTCTTCCAAATCTAAGGAGTAGAGTAGAGTAGAGTAGAGTAGAGTAGAGTAGAGTAGAGTAGAGTAGAGTAGAGTAAAATAAAATAAAATAAAATAAAATAAAATAAAATAAAGTAGAATATAGAATAGAATAGAATAGAATAGAACAGAATAGAATATAGAATAGAAAATATGGAATGGAATATAGAATAGAATAGAATTCAATTCTTTATTGGCCAAGTATGATGGAAGAAGGGGGGGGTCAAGCTATTTTCCAAAGCCCCCGAAGGCAGGACAAGAAGAGACGGATGGGAACGGGCAGGAGAGATCCATTTCCTGACAGTGAGAACAATGAATGAATGAAACACCTTGCCTCCCGAAGTTGTGGCTGTTCCATCACCAGGGTTTTTTAAGAAGAGTTTGGACGGAATGGAATAGGGGCCTCCTGCTTGTGCAGGGGCTTGGACTAAGAGATCTCGAAGGTCCTCCCCAAAAACTCTGTTACTCTGTTATCACCTCCTTTGGCTGGAAGTATTTGAGAGGATTGGAAAAGATGGAAGCCACTATATATGTATATATATACACACACACACATACACAAAGTGTCCTGCTGTAGGGGACCCCTTGCTTCATGGCTTGGGTTGGGGTTGAAGAATCATTAGAATCTGAGTGGGACACCTCAGTGGTGACCACTATTTTAAGGCCAACTTTTGAAGTCTGGGTGGAGGCTGGACTTATTCAGTCCTGGGGAATGAGGGAAGTTCTGTGATCTGTTCACCATCCTTCTCTCTGACATGTGGGCAGCCGGCTCTCTGAAGTTATAGGCGACAATCCTTCACTTCTAGGCCTGCAGCTAAGGAAGTGACTGGGATGGTGGCAGGAAGGTTATGTTCTGACCAAGGCTTAGTCCAAATAACTCTGGTTTTACTTCAACGCTGGGAATTATGTGCATTCCCAGCTGGCCATGAATGCCAAACAGTTCCTTGAGAAAAGCACCCGCTTTTCTCTCCTTTGAATCGCTGCCAACAACTAACGTGCCAAATTAACTGTAAAAAACCAGCCAAGTATAAAGTCCACACAGAGTATAAAGGTTTAATCCAAACAGAGTGAATGACTTTGCTTCCTGCAAAGGTTTCTCTACCTTTTATACCTTAGGGGAGGGGCAATCACCTCCAAGCCTTACTCCTGAGTCTCCCCTTTCGTCTCAGCCACTGTTGCCTTCTAGCAGCTCTGCGCACACATGCACTGAGAACAGGCTCCCCTTGCTCCTCTGCCTTGCTGCTGCCAGACTCCGCAGGCTCCAGAGTCAGCACCCCACTCCCAGATTGTCCTGGACCATCTCTGCATCGGATGCAGGACCCTCATCGGAGTCCTCCCCAGACTCCTGGACTGGTCCCTGTTCTTCCCCTCCAATTCCTCTGCCATCTGCATAGGCTGCCAGTGAACCACAACAGGTTATGAAGCTTGGCTCAATGGCTGCTGAAATCCCAGGTATAGCAGCCCCAATGGCTGAGGACTTTTTTAATTTGCAGAAATCTTGCAAATAATAGCTAGGGTGTTAATTAGTATTAGCAATTCTTCATTAACTGCAGAATAATTAAGAACGACACACTGATCACAGATGGCAAGACCAAACAACAGAGTGGATGTTCTCTAATTTGTGGATTCTAGAAGATCATTTTTTTGGGGGGGAGGGGAATTTGTCTGCTACAGTAAGAAAAAACCAATTAAAAATAAACTTCAGTTATAGTAGGAAACTGAAGCATTTTATTAACTGTCAAACTGTGTATTCCACTATAGTGTGGAATTATCTTATTCATAAGGAGAAGCTTGTAAAATCCTTCATTTTCCATATTTAGGAAGAACCCCTTCCCATCTTTCAGCTGGTGCAAAGTTTGTATCTGCAACCTATTTCCCCAAAATACCACAATGACTTTTCTATTATCTCTTAGAAAAACAAATTTAGTTCTTGTTAGCAGAAAACCTACTGCTACTTTTTTCTAATTAAACATGTTAGCATTTCAGTCATGGATTTTGCATAAGGAGAAACTTAATGTCTCCTGAAAATGATTTTTTTTTTTTTTGCATGAAAAAATCCAAACCTATGATTGAACAGGTATGAAATACACACATTTCATTTGCCCTCTTACAAAGTAGGGGACTTTGAACATTATCATCTAATAGCCATTTGGAGATTTTAAAAAGAGAACACAGAAAAACTGAGCAAGAGAAAAACCCCGCTAATTAAATATCTTTTTGCACGGTTTCAAGACTTAAATAGCAACAGATTTCTACTGATATGGAAATGATGGCTACAGTTACTCATTGGAAGGATAGGAATACTTGACTCCTTCTGTATTTAATAAAAGTCTGACAATTTATTTTATGGAGGACTGACATCACATCCCAAGGTTTTTATTTGATATAAATGAGCAGGTTCTAAATTAACATCACGCAAAACCCAACAACTGCCAACAAATCTGTCTAAAATAGATCCACATCACACAATGTTATAATAAAAGCAGCAACAGTAACTATTTTATGTTACCAGGCAGTGCAAAAACTGGAGCTATCCTCTTAAAACAATTTATTGTCAGTGTAGCAATTGAATTCATGCTTGGAGATGAATCATATAAAACAACTTCTGTTAGTTGACTTGTGTCTGTTTTATCTGAATCCTCAAACTTACTGATAAGATGCACAAAGGACAAGCCGCAGCCACCACTGCATCCAAGGTTGATGGCTTGTGCCCATCAGAATAAAATAGCCTTTAAAAAAAACCATTTTCTTTCCTTGCAATCTTGATACTTCCACCAACTCTGACAGGGCAAGCTACAGTATATAAACAAGGTAGCAAACTCTATTCCCTTCTAGAACTGATGATGTTACCTAGTTGGGTCATGAAATGTCTGCAAGAAAACCAAGCACCCAGGATTCCACATTAATATACAGATACAGATTAACAGAGCTGGAATGGACCTGTAGTTCATCTAATCCAAGGTGCACCATTTCTGACAGGTGGCAGTCCAGTCTCTACTTGAAAGCTTCCAGTGATGAAGCCCCCACAACTTTTGCAGACAACTTCTGATCCATTAGTTAATTTCTCCTTGTTTCTAGGGTTGAATCTTATTCAGTTTCCATCCATTATTCCTTGTTTGGCTTTCGAGTGCCTTGGAGAATAGCTTGACTGCTTCCTCTCTGTGGCAGCCCCTCAAATATTGGAACATTACTATCCTGTCTCCCCCGGTCCTTCTCTGCACTAGACTAGCCAGTTCCTGTAACCGTTCATCGTATGTTTTAGTCTCCAGTCCCCTTAATCATCCTGTTTGCTCTTCTCTGCACTTTTTCTAGAGTCTCAGCATCTTTTTTATAGTGTGGTGACCAAAACTGGATGCAGTACTCTAGGTGTGGTCTAACTAAGGCTTTATAGAGTGGTTCACTTGATCTTGATTGTATCCCTCTGTTAATGCAACTTAGGATTGCATTGGCTTTTATGGCCATCGCTGCACACTGCTGGCACATGTTTGTTCTCGTTGGCTGCAGCTCTATGTTGGCTGCATTGATTTGATGACCCATCAGAGGCTTTAGCTCCTATTTAAAAAAAAATCTGCTGCCACATTAGTGGATATTTAATTTTTCTTTTCATCTTTCATTCACCTGTCATTTCTAAATACATCTTTGGATCACCAACTGTATCTAGTGGGCACTTGCATTTTTAAGTTCTACTTCAACATTGGCCACAGGAGGGACCAAAAGGAGAATGAAAAATCCTAAAGGATAAATTTCCTAACACTGGGAACAATCGACCAGTGGGAGGGCTTGCCTGTAGAAGCTGTGGGGTGCTCCATCACTGGAGGTTTTCAAGATGAGACCGGAGAGCCATTTGTCTAGAATGGTATAGGGCCTCCTGCTTGAGCAGGGGGCTGGACTAGAAGACCTCCAAGGTCCCTTTTCAACTCTGTTATTTTGCTATCCAAATAAAGCATCTCTCTTCTTCACCCTTCGCTTTTCCCCTTTTCCACAAAAAGAAATCTTCATGCCTGGCAACTTTATCAAAAGAGCAAAGTATCATGCCACTGAAATGGAACGACTTCTGACCACAGATTTCTCTCTTCCGTAGCATCCAGTGTTGTCCCCAACTCCAAAATTTTTTTCACCATTCCTCCTCCCCTTAAGACTACTCCCTAAAGCCATCCCTTAAAACAAGCTGCTGCCTGGTTCTTACTGGTGTCCCATTATCCTATTCAGCAATCAAGTCCATCATTGAGAGGCCAGGCTACAGAGAGGAATAATCCACTTGGCATTCAAAGCGATTTACAATCTGCCACAACCTTAAATCCCCTGACTTTTAATAAAATACCTTATTCCCTCTGCAAGAAATGCAAAGCCATTGCTCTAAATGCAATGCTATCGTTCCCAAATATGAATCACCAGCTAATCAGCCTAAGTAGTGGAAAGTAACGTTCACTGCTTCAGCCATAGGGAACTGTTAAAAAACAACAACAAACATCCACTGGAAGGACATGTCTGAATGGTATTCCTGAACTGAGTGTGCCAGTCCATTAGTCCGTGCGTATCGATATTTTGCCTAATTCTTTTTTTTTTTGCTTGTTGAAATGACCATTTGAACCCAACTCAAGGGTTGGCTGATCCATCCACGGCGTCTTCATTTCAGAAGATGCTCAACGGTGGGATTGATGGGCTCTGATTTAATTGCAGCTAAGGAGTTGATACAAGCAATGCCAGGAACTGGGAAGAGGAGGAGGAGGAGGAGGAGGAGGAGGAGGAGAACGTGGTTCCCCCTCTCTGGTCCCCCATCCGACAGTTCCCAGCTCTGGTTCTCTGCCAGTTCCATAAAATAACTTGGGAGGGAGTGCTCCCCCCTCCTCTGGGGCCCCTCCCCTTCAGCAGCCCTCGGCACCCTGCCTCATGTGCTTTCCAAGGCGGGCTAGACTACGCAGCAGACTTTCTGGCTCCACTTCCATTGTGTGCATGTCTGGATTAGCATACGAATAGCGTCTTCTCTCTCTCTCTCAGCAAAAGAGGGGGGGTCTCCTTCCTTCCTTCCTTCCTTCCTTCCTTCCTTCCTTCCTTCCTTCCTTCCTTCCTTTCTTCCTTCCCTTCCCTTCCCTTCCCTTCCCTTCCCTCCTTTCCTTCCTAGGCAAACCTTGAAACAACTTTCTAGAGAGAAGGCTTCAAGTATTTGATGCCCCTGCTTTTGTATAAAATATTAATAATGCAAAAGAATCAGGCAGAGAAATCTGGCATTAGCATTTGGGGGGGGGAGATGGGGCTGTTATATGGCAGGGACACTGCAGACAAGCAGGCATCAGACTTACAGGATGGATAATGGAAGCTCAATTAGTTAGAGCTGGGAAGGAGGAGGCGAAGAGGAAGGGAAAGGGAGAAGGAGAAAGATAGATAGAAGAGAGGGAAGAGAAGGAAAAAAGGAAGGGAAGAGAAAGGAAGAGAAGGAGGAGGGGAAGGAAAGTAAGGGAAGAGAAGGAGGAAGGGAAGGAAGAAGAAAAAGGAAGGGAAAGGAAAGGAAAGGGAATGGAAGGGAAGGAGGAAGGGAAGAAAAGAGGGAAGGGAAGGAGGAAGAGAAGGAGGAAGGGAAGAGAAGGGAAGGAGGAAAGGAAGGGAAAAAAGGAGGAAGGGAAGGGAAAAGGAGGAAGGGAAAGGAAGGAGCAAGGGAAGGAGGAAGGGAAGGAGGAAAGGAAGGGAAAAAAAGGAGGAAGGGAAGGGAAAAGGAGGAAGGGAAAGGAAGGAGGAAGGGAAGGAGGAAGGGAAGGAGGAAAGGAAGGGAATATGGAAGGGAAGGGAAGGAGGAAGGGAAAGGAAAGGAAGGGAAGGAAGAAAAGGAAAGAGGAAGGGAAGGGAAGGTGGGGAGCAGAAAAAACAACAGATCACCATGTCAACCGCACTTTAAGAGTGGCTAACATTAGATAATGCAAGGTATGAGATCATCTGATCCTTAAAAAATACACACACACACTCATTGGCCTTATGCTCTTATTCTAATCTAGTGTTTAAGAAAGGGGAAGCACGAGTCATACAAATTCATTTTCCAAAAGCCTTTTCAGCTTCGTCAACGGTCAGGTTCTTGGGAAAACAAATGCGCCGTGTGAATGATGAAACTAGGATGACAAAAAGTGTTGGTTTTATCAAGAGGCCTGCCTGGCAAGGCTGCGTAAGCTTTTGCAAAAACAGGTGCTGCCTAACATGGTGGAGTCAAAGTCCTTTTTTTTTTTTTTTTTTTGCATTGTTAAAGCCAGCCCTGGCTCTTTCAGATGCTGCTCCCAGGTGTCAATTCAAAGCACAGGGCTGGTTCAGGTACACACATGCAGAGGCCATCAGAAATCAGCACTACGAACAGCCATGTGGGCTTCATAAATTGCTCAGCATTTTTAATGACTGCCCCCCCCCCAGCAAAAAAAACCCCCACAAGTTTCGTAAGCTTATTTTAATGATTCTGTGTGGTTCTAATATTTACTCTCAGGATAACAATGGAAAAAAAACTGGTCATTTATTAAAGATGAATTAAACTAACAGCAAAAGTCAAATTAACATAATGAGGCCGTCTTTCTCTCTTATGGCTTGTTTTAAGAGCCAACAGTTAAGTAAGTGCCCAGAATTTCCAGAGGGGAAAAAATCTGGGCTTTAACACATTTCATCTTTATGCCTTTCACCTTGCTTGATGTTCAAGAAATGTACCCTCATTTTACCGAGTAAGATAAAAGTGAAGTCGTGTACACTGAAGTTAAACTCTTTCTAACATCTCCTTCTTCTGAGACTATGTCAAAAGATGGAAAAAACAAGGCTGCCTTTGATCCACCTTCTGCATAAAAATGGCTATAATATAGCTGGCCCACAAATTATCCATATTGGTTCTTGCTGAAATCCTGCTGGTGTGACCTCAGCAAAATGTTTTACTGGACATTCCTGAATTAGATGGATAGGACAGGTAGAAGAAGGGATTAGTTTCAGAACAGGAAATCTACCACTGATCAGTAAGGGAAAGGTTCTCCCTCGCACATCCATGCTAGTCATTTCTGCCTCGACGGGGCAGTGCTCCTCTCCGTTACAAAGCCAAAGAGCCGGGCTGTCCAAAGACGTCTCCATGGTCATATGGCCGGCATGACTGAATACCAAAAAAGGCGCACAGAACACTGTGACCTTCCCACCAAAGGGGTCCCTATTTTTCCACTTGCATTTTGACATGCTTTCGAACTGCTAGGTTGGCACAAACTGTGACAAGTAATGGGAGCTCACTCATGGCCCTAGGGATTCGAACTGCCGACCTGCCAACCTTTCTGATCAACAAGCTCAGCATCTTAGCCACTGAGCCCCCATATCCCTTTCACCACTGATCAGTCCCTGAGCTTAAAGCATCTAACAGTGACATATTTACAAGGATCTCATAAGGAGCTTGTGTGGATTTTTAATCAGATGTTGAAAGGGAGTTTGGGATGAGGGACTGTAAATCACAAACACACAACAGCATCTTCTGGCATTGAAGATTTGGCTTGTTTTGTTTGCTTACATGATGTTAGAAAGCAGCTTCTTCCAATTTAATATTATTATTTAATATTATTGTAATAAGAGAAGGTGAACAGAAAGAACTGGGTCAACATGTTCAGATTCTTTTGAGGTAAGGAGCAAGAGGGAGAATCTTGATAGCATGGTATTAAGATGGAAGGGGGAGTTACGCGCAGACCCCAGATTGACCACTTCTGCCCAAAGAAGGTAAGATTCATTAATATTTGGAGAGATTAATAGTCCTGCCTCTCTAGGGCTGAGAACAACATTACGGAATATGCAACTTTGGAATCCAGATTCTACACCAACCTCCAGATTAAGCCGAAGGTAAAGGTTCCCCCGGTTCAGTCACATGTCCCAATTCTAGGGCACGTTGCTCAGCTCCATTTCTTGGCCAAGGGAGACAGCCTTGTCTGAAGACAATTTCGGCAGTCACCTTGTCAGCATAGTTTTATGACAAAGGCGCACAGAATGCTGTTTCCTTCCCACCAAAGTGGTACCTCTTTATCTACTTGCATTTGCATGCTTTCTAACTGTTAGTTGAGCAGGAGATGGAGCAAGGAACAGGAGCTCACCCCATGGCATGGAGCTCGGGTCTCAAACCCGGACAAATTCAGCATCTTTAATCGCCTCCCCCAGGTTAAGTATCAAGTCATATGTATCATGTTAAGAAACTGAAAATCAAAAGCAAGAAAAAAATGCACAATCTGCCAATGACTTGTATCAGAGGTCTCTAAAGCAGCGGTCGCCAACCGGTGGGCCGCAAGAACGTTTTGGTGGGCTGCAGAGAAATCTCAACCACAGAGCACCCCCCAAAGCAATTAATCCAGGCTGCGCTGCCCACATGGCCCACGGGAACCCTCCCCACTCACTCACTCCTTACCCTGCAAACTTGCCTGCTAAATTGCTATTTTTCCTTTTTCCGACCATCAGCTGTTCTGCTGTGCCAGATTTAGATTAGCTAAGAAGCAGGAAATGGTTGGCTTTCTTGCTTTCTAGCTAGTCTTTAGTTCTTCGGCCCTGCTTTTAAGCACAGCCAAACCTCCCTTAGGACAGAAGATTCTATTATTCAATGCAGACTCATGGCAAGAAATTTTATGTGACAGACTGAGCTAGCAGATAGATAGATCACTGAATGATTCTGTGAGCAACTCAATCTGCCTGCCTGCTTTGCCTGATTTTGGTAAAAGTTGCTCTCTATTTTATATTAAAAAAATTAATATTTATATAAATATTTATAATATTTACATACAAGCCATGCCCACCCAGTCACGTGACCACCAAGACACACCCACAAATTAGGCCATGCCCACAGAGCTGGTCAGTGGTCCCTGGGATTTAAAATTTTGAGCTTGGTGGTCCCTGAGGTCCAAAAGGTTGGCGACCTCTGCTCTAAAGGAATAGCCAGACTTTAAAATACCCACAGTATTTCACTAAGGGGCTTAAGACTTCTTTACATTAGAAGAGGGAGAACTGAGCTGGGCTGTCCTGTAGGTATGGATGAACTTTCTATGTACATAACAGTACCCACTTACTTGAGGCCAATAAGAATGAAAAAAGAAATATACATAATGGTTCCAAATTGCTATTTTAAGAGCATCAACACTTAAATAACCCATCTTTTCCTAAATGAGTAGAATCTGCTCCTTTCTATCCTTATGGACAGGTAGGGAAGATGCTGCAGTCAAGATCATTAGATTCACAGTACATGTGACTATGGCAGATTACTCATTCCAGCTAATACTATTCCTAAGTGCTATTGGAAGCAGCTGTAGAGTAAAACAGCACAGATGCTCTCATGCGTGTGAAATTGTGTGTACAAACCGTAAAACATGACATTTCAACTTCAGCTCTCTTTTCATCTTAAGGGAAGTAAATGAAGAATGTGACTCTGCATGGTCTCTCATCAAAAGAGAACATTTAGAGGACAGAGAATAATAGAGTTGGAAAGGAGCTTGGAAGTCCTCCAGTCCAGCGATCCTCAACCTTTGCAGCTTGGCAAAGAGAGGGGAACTGGCCCACATGAGTGGGGGGCTAGTGTGCAGATACATGCACACACAGCCTTTGCGTGAATGGCGGGCCGATGCGCAGGCGCACAGTTCGACTTGTGTGAGCAGTGGCTGGCATGTACGTGCAAGTTGAGGTGTGCATGCACGCTCCAGCCACCCACTCATGCGGCCCAATTCTGAATAGGCTATGGCCTATAGTAGGCTGGGGACCCCTATTCTAATCCAACCCCGTGCTCGAGCAGGAAACCCTCTACCCATCATGGCGAAGCTATGGCACGCATGCCACAGGTGGCACACAGAGCCATTTGTGTGAGCACGTGAGCCCCAGCCAAACTTACCTGCACTGTGCATGCATGCACCTCCCGACTGATTTTCGGCCTCGCAGGGACTCGAGGGAAGCCTCTGCAACCTTTGGAGGCCGAAAAACAGGCCTGTTTCGTCACTTCCTGTATTTCTAGAAATATAGGAGGAAGTGACAAAACGGGCCCAATTTTTGGCCTCCAAAGGCTGTAGAGGATTCCCTCGAGTCCCTGGGAGGGTAAGAAGGGGCTCCCCCAGGTTCCAGAGGCCCTCTGGAGGCTGAAAATGGGAAGTTTCGTGTATTGTCAGAAGGCCCGTTTTTTGACCTCCCAAGGCCACAGAGGCTTCCCTTGAGCCTCTGGGAGGCCGAAAAAGGCTTCAAACGGGCCGAAAATCAGCTGGGAGGCACATGTGTGTGCAGTGCAGGTAAGGGGGCAGTGGGGGGGTTTGCACATGCATGCACAGGGGTGTCGGGGCTCATTGCTTTGTGGGTGGTGGCATGTGTACACTCTTTCGGCACACCACAACAAAAAGCTCTGCCATCACTGCCCTATACGATTTCAGACAAATGATTGTCCAGTATCTTCTTGAAAGCCTCCTGTGTTGGAATACCCATCACTTCTTGAAGAAAAGCCATTCCACTGGTTAATTTGTTCCGACTGTCCAGAAACTTCTCCTTAGTTCAAGGTTGCTTCCCTCCTTGGTTAGTTTCCATCCACTCTTTCTCTTCTTGCCTTTTGGTGCTCTGGAAAACAGTTTGACCCCCCTCCTCTTTGTAGGAGCCCCTCAAATACTGGAAACACTGCTATGAGCTTAAGAATTCTAGCTTCTTCCAAGAAAATAAAATTGATGATGAAAAATAGCCATTAATTCGCCTGCTCTGCTTCTTCACGCAGTGTTAAACAAGGGATAAGCTATCTTCTGCCTCCAGTTTGCACACTTGGAAATATGAGAACATGTCATTAATCTTTGAAAAAAATGGGTAGCAAGGTGGGAGGATTACCTAAATACACACTGGCTGACAAGGTGGGCAGAGCCAGTTGCAAAACACCCACCTGTCAGAAAATGTAAGTGAAACTGATTTATGCCATCCACTCTAGCCTTCCTTATCTCAACTTATCCAAAATCAGGTATATCATTTGTCATGGTCAACTCAATAGGACTTTGACCTATTTTGATATACAGCAAAGTAAGGGGTTTTTTTACACTTAGGCAAGAGAAATGTACAAAGAGATAGATTAGGTGAAACTTGGCTCAGTAGCAGTAGCTGCAAGAGGGATCTTGGAGTCCTAAGGGACACTTAAATATGAGCCAACAGCGTGCGGCAGTAGGCAAAAAAGCCAACACACTCCTAGGTTGCATTAGCGGAAGGATAAAATCAAGATCATGTGAAGTGTTAGTATCGCTTTATAAGGCCTTTGTAAGACCACGCATCTAGTTTTGGCTACCACGATATAAAAAAAATGTTGAGACTCTGGGAAGAGTGCAGAGAAGAGCAATAAAGATGATTAGGGGCCTGGAGGCTAAAAGATACAAAAAATGGTTGCAGGCATTGGGCTTTTCTAATTCACAAGATAAATTGCCAGGAAATATTTAAAGCTAAAATTCTCCGAAAACCCCCCCCAGGATAGACCGAACTTCCTAACTTGAAGTGCAAGAACTTCTTTGCTTCCTGCAAAGAATCCCACCTCTGAGGGCTGGCTTTTATCCCTTAAAGGAGGGGCCATCACCTTCCTTAAAGGAGGGGCCATCACCTTGCGGCCTTACTGCCGAGTCGCCCGTGCTGCTGCAGCTGCTCTTTCCTACGAGCAACCCTGAACGCACATACACTGGGCACAGGCTCCTCAGGGACCTCTTCATCACTGCTGCCAGCCTCCACAATCTCCAAAGGCAGCACTCCACTCCCTGATAGTCCTGGCCCCATCCCTGCATCACACACGGGCCCCTCATCCGAGTCCTTGCTCTCAGAGACCTCAACCGTCTGCATCTGCTGCCGGCGAACCACAACAGATATGATATAGAAACTTCAACATTGGAAAGCATACAGATATTTACGAGGCTAACACAGAAAATAATGGGCCCTGATGTTCACTATATTTCAAATTAATACAGATCATGCCTTCCTTTCTAGGGCAACAGTTAAAATCTTGCGAGGTCAAGAAAGCAGATTTTGCAATTCTGAATCTAGCCAGGACAAGAAAGAATATGACTTCCTGTGATTAAGTGGCTTGCGTAGCTGCCCAGCTACTGCTTCTCAAGGTTGTTATTTTCCTTAAAGGCCCACACTGCCACCTCTGTCCTTGCCAGCCACAAGCTGAATGTTTGTAATTAAATAGGCATTACACAAACATGGTTAAGTCTCTGACAAGAAAATAACCCCTCTATGATAACACTTGGGATTGCCCTGGTTCTTGTGAAAATCAGGACCACCGCACGTTACAGTGAGTTTGTAAATAAGAAAATTCTCGAGAGGGCGAAAATCAGCAAGGAGGTGCGTGCATGCACAGTCCAGCTAAGTTTGGCTGGGCTCATGTTCCCGTACAAATGGCTCTGCGTTCCACCTTTGGCATATGCGCGCCATAGGTTCGCCATCACGGGTCTAAGACTCCAATCTCCAAGCTGCGGCCCACGATCAGGCTGTGGCCTATTCTCAACCAAGCCGTGGGCCAGCACAAACACACACGCCAGCTTGAATCACACAAGAAGTGGACCGGTGTGCACCCACGCACGTGCAGTTCAATTTGTGCGAGCGGCAGGTCGACACCCACCCACATGCATGCCGGTCTGTTACTTGCATGAGTTGAAACTAGACACATGGGAATGGCAGCCCACTCACTTGTGAGCCTCCTTCTCAGGTTAGATCCAATTTGAACGGTTGCCAGCTGTTTGGCCAGTTCTTTCTCCTGGGGGCTACTTAGCTCCAACAATTGCTTCCTGTTGGAGCCCTAAGGAGCCCAGGAGGGCAGGCGAGGAGTGGCTGGTAGGGGAGGGGTGAGTAGAGCCCAGTGAGGTGCCCCTTGATGTGAGTGACATTGAGTTGGCCACACCTACCCAGGCCCATGTCCTCCTAGCCACACCCACCCAGCTGGTCATTAGGCAGATCATATTAGTGGTCTGCAGGATTTAAAATTATAAATTTAGTGGTCCCTGAGATCTGAAAGGTTGGTGGACCCTGGACTAGATGACCTACAAGGCCCCTTCCAACTCTGTTATTCTCTTCTATTTCTATGTACTTCTGTTTCTGTTCTGTTCCTATTTTTATTTTTCATGCTTTACAATCGTTGCCTGTGGGTTATGTGATCAAAATTCAGATGCTTGGCAATTGTCTCATACTTATGACGGTTGCACAGTCGCAGAGTCATATGACCACCTCTTGTGACCTTCTGACAAGCTAAGGCAATGGGGAAAGCCAGATTCACGTAACAACGATGTTACTAGCTTAGCAACTGTGGCAAAAAAAGGTCATAAAACAGAGCGCAATTCACTTAATGGCTTTGCTTAGCAACATAAATTTGGGGCCATCAGTTGAGGACCACTTGTGAATCATAAAAGATTGGATGAACTAGATAAAAGTCAAAACATTTACCTAAATTAAGAAAAATAAAGAGTAGTTAAGTTTTTCTTTTAAAACAAACAAACAAACAAACAGCTTTTCTCCTTTACTACCCTTTCCCCTGAGTTGGAAATGAGGGATCTTTTTTCATCACTCCTGAAAAAAAAAAAAAAAATCCTCCTAAGCGTCAAACTGAGGCGTTTTTTTTTTTTTTGGGGGGGGGGGGGCTCCTATTGTAACTGTGTATTTAAAAACTAAGTGCTTTAAAACTGAATTAATACACGCAAACAATTCCTTGCCTCTGTGGATATAGCCCATTCTAATCAGTTTGCTATCTTTACGGCACCATTTCCAACAATAAGCTGCATGTTTTTTCAAGGCAGAATCAGGACTGAGGTAAATTAAGACAGGAAAAAGCGTTTTCCTGATTTATCCATTCCCCCTCCAAAAAAGAACAGGCGTTCTTTACACGGCAAGATAAAATGTGGGCCTGTGTAAAAGTGATAGATCTATCTCTGATGCTGCATTTTTTTTTGGGGGGGGGGCAGATAATACACATATCTCCCTGAGAAAAGCCGACTAAACAATCCCTTACTTCCTTTCTAACTGTGCGTAGAGTAATGACTTCATGGTCTGTTTGGATCAGGGTGTGAGGTGGTAAGATTTGCAGCCTCTTAAACAGGGGTGTGAAAACTCAAGGCCTGCGGGCTGGATTTCCCCCGGGGGTGGGGTGCTTAGGCCCTGGAAACAAGCAAAGGACCAGCCTGCTGTGCCCCCCACCCTCCCAGGCCCTGTTTTTGGGGTGCAACAGGCTCCTGCAGGCCCTCTGCCAGAGAAAGTGGAGCAAAACCCTCCTGGTAAAGGGCTCCAAGGAGACGCTTTCACGGCCAGAGGAGCTAGCAAAACAAACTCAAAACGAAACAAAAGGAGAAAAAAAATCATCCCCCCTTTCGCATTTGAGCATGCAGAGGGGACAAGAAAGGAGAAAGGGAAAGAGGAAAGACCGGGGGGGGAGGGAGAAAAGAAGGAAGGGAAGATGGGAAGAGAGCGAGGAAAGAAAAATAAGGAAAAGGGAAGGAAGAAGAAGGAAGAAAGAAGGGGAAAAAAGGAACAAGAGGGGAGGAAGGGAGGGAGGGATGGAAAGGAAGGAAGGAGGGAAGGAAGGAGGGAGGGAGGGAGGGAGGGAGGGATGGAAAGAAAGAAGGAAGGAAGGAGGGAGGGAGGGAAGGAAAGAAGGAAGGAAGGAAAGGGAAGGAAGGAGGGAGAGAGGAAGGGAGGGAGGGAGGGAGGGAGAGAGGAAGGGAGGGAGGGAGGGAGGGATGGAAAGGAAGGAAGGAGGGAAGGAGGGAAGGAAGGAGGGAGGGAGGGATGGAAGGAAAGAAGGAAGGAAGGAGGGAGGGAAGGAAGGAGGGAGGGATGGAAAGAAAGAAGGAAGGAGGGAAGGAGGGAGGAAGGGAGGAAGGAAGGAAGGAAAGAAGGAAAGGAAGGAGGGAGGGAGGGATGGAAAGAAGGAAGGAAGGAAGGAGGGAGGGAGAGAGGAAGGAAGGAAGGAGGAAAGGAAAGAAGGAAGGAAGGAGGGAGGGAAGGAAGGAGGGAGGGAGGGATGAAAAAAAAAGGAAGGGAGGGAGGGAGGAAGGAAGGAAGGAGGGAAGGAAAGAAGGAAGGAGGGAGGGAGGGAAGGAAGGAAGGAAGGAAGGAAGGAGGCAGGGAGAGATGGAAAGAAGGGAGGGAAGGAAAGAAGGAAGGAGGGAGGGAGGGAGGGAGGAAGGAAGGGAGGGAGGGAGGAAGGAAGGAAAGAAGGAAGGAGGCAGGGAGAGATGGAAAGAAGGAAGGAGGGAAGGAAAGAAGGAAGGAGGGAGGGAGGGAGGGAGGGAGGGAGGAAGGAAGGAAAGAAGGAAGGAGGCAGGGAGAGATGGAAAGAAGGAAGGAGGGAAGGAAAGAAGGAAGGAGGGAGGGAGGGAGGGAGGGAGGAAAGAAAGAAAGGAGGGAGGGAGGGAGGGAGGAAGGAGGGAAGGAAAGAAGGAAGGAGGGAGGGAGGGAGGGAGGGATGGAAAGAAGGAAGAAGGGAAGGAGGGAGGGAGGGAGGGATGGAAGGAAGGAGGGAGGGAGAGCGGAGAGGAAGGAAGGAAGGAGGGAAGGAAAGAAAGAAGGAAGGGAGGGAGGGAGGGAGGAAGGAAGGAAAGAAGGAAGGAGGGAGGCAGGGAGAGATGGAAAGAAGGAAGGAGGGAGGAAAGAAGGAAGGAGGGAGGGAGGGATGGAAGAAGGAAGGAAGGAAGGAGGGAGAGAGGAAGGAAGGAAGGAAGGAAGGAAGGAGGGAGGGAGGAAGGAGGGAAGGAAGGAAGGAGGGAAGGAAAGAAGGAAGGAAGGAAGGAGGAGGGAAGGAAGAAGGAGGGAAGGAAAGAAGGAAGGAAGGAAGGGAGGGAGGGAGGAAGGAAGGAAGGAAAGAAGGAAGGAGGGAGGCAGGGAGAGATGGAAAGAAGGAAGGAGGGAAGGAAAGAAAGAAGGAAGGGAGGGAGGGAGGGAGGGAGGAAGGAAGGAAGAAGGAAGGAGGGAGGCAGGGAGAGATGGAAAGAAGGAAGGAGGGAAGGAAAGAAGGAAGGAGGGAGGGAGGGAAGGAAAGAAGGAAGGAGGGAGGGAGGGAGGGAAGGAAGGAAGGAAGGAAGGAAGGAAGGAGGAAGGAAGGAGGAAGGAAGGAAGGAAAGAAGGAAGGAAGGAAGGAGGGAGGGAAGGAAGGAGGGAAGGAAAGAAGGAAGGAGGGAGGGATGGAAAGAAAGAAGGAAGGAAGGGAGGGATGGAAGGAAGGAAGGAAGAAGGAAGGAGGGAGGGAGGAAGGAATGAAGGAAGGGAAGGAAGAAGAAGAAGGGAGGGAGGGAGGGAGGAGGGAAGGAGGGATGGAAAGAAGGAAGGAAGGAAGTAGGGAGGGAGGAAGGAAGGAAGGAAGGAAGGAGGGAAGGAAAGAAGGAAGGAAGGAAGGGAGGGAGGGAGGGAGGAAGGAAGGGAGGAAGGAGGGAAGGAAAGAAGGAAGGGAGGGAGGGAGGAAGGAAGGAGAGAGGGAAGGAAGGGAGGGAGGGAGGGAGGGAGGAAGGAGGGAGGGAGGGAGGGAGGGAGGAAGGAAGAAAGGAAAGAAAGAAGGGAGGGAGGGAGGGAGGGAGGGAGGAAGGAGGGAAGGAAAGAAGGAAGGAGGGAGGGAGGGATGGAAAGAAGGAAGAAGGGAAGGAGGGAGGGAGGAGGGATGGAAGGAAGGAGGGAGGGAGAGAGGG